>JBBHKE010001432.1:47823-75961 GCA_037447655.1 Zygnema cylindricum | reverse complement strand
GAGAGAGAGAGAGAGAGAGGAGTGAGAGAGAGGGGGAGAGAGAGAGAGAGAGAGAGAGGGGGAGAGAGAAAGAGAGAGAGAGAGAGAGAGGGAGAGAAAAAACCAAGGAGAAACACTGAGTCAGTATTTTGTTTTTATATTTGTCAACTTTGGAGTTTATTTTACCTTGGAAAGACGACAGAGATTTGAGAGAGCCACCAAAATTTCGGAAACGACTTCGGAAGGACTCTCTGGGCTCAAAAGTTGTGCCATCATTTCTTTATCGAGTCCTCCCAAAGCCACGAACGTTTGAGCGCTAGAGGGGAATACATGGATAAACTTAGTCAACAGTTTGACTGCGGGAATGAGAGCCTCTCCCGAAAGATATCGTATACTACCAATGAGGGGGCCCATCGCTTGAATCTGCATTCATGTTTGTTGTCCCAAGTTAGAAACAATAGGAATAAAAGACAGAATAAGACGAAACAAAAAAGGGAAATAATACTCTTCCTCTCCCTCTCCCTCTCCCTCTCCCTCTCCCTCTCCATCTCCCTCTCCCTCTCCCTCTCCCTCTCCCTTTCCTTCTCCTTCTCTCTCACTTTCTCTCTCTCTCTCTCTCTTCCACTTATCTCTCTCTCTCGCTCTCTTCCTCTTATATCTCTCTCAATTTCTCCCTTTCTCCCTCTTTCTCCCTCCCCCTCTTCCTCTCCCTCTCCCGCCCGGTGCAATCTCCGTCAAACCAGAAATACTTAGCCTTTCTTTACCCACTTTGATTGGTTACCATTTCCATTAGAAGTTACATTCATCTTCAAATTGTTTGTATTTTGGGGCAAGGGTTTTCATCCTACATCTTGAAGCAACTGCAGATACTGCTTCTGAACCGCCGCAAGTTCTCTCCCTAACAACTCCTCTCCTTCTCCCGCCCCTCCCATCCGAGTCGCTGGAGCCAAACTGCCCACACTCACACTACTTGGTGTGGGAGATCCGATACTCCCTGTGGCTTGCATTATCGGAAATGTCAAAATATCCATCACCCCACAAACAAGTTCCCACGCTAATTCGGAACTTCCTACTCCGGGTCCACCTTCTGAATAACTTTCATTTTGATTTTGATTTTGATTTTGGTTTTGATTTCCAGTTTCTGTTGTTCCTCCCTTTACTCCCCTTGAGGCGTTTCCTCCGGGTCCGGCTTCCCAAGCTTCAAGATGTGTAGTGTGTTTTTTGTGAAGAAGTTCAACAAGTATTTTCAATGAATCCTGACAGAAAAGTACACTTCGATAGGCTCCACCTGTCAAAAAAAAAAAAAGACACAAATCAGTAGAAACTAAACACTTAAATAAAAGGCAAAAAACCCAACGAGACCAAAAAGTTCAACAAAAAGGGAAAAATAACCAACAGAGAACAAAGCGTTAATCTGGATATCAACCCAAATCAGAAACACAAACACATCAGAAATATTTTTTTAGTTAAGTTTACAGGAAAAAAGTTTTTATGAGCGAAAAGTATATGAAGTTCTCTATAACTCACTCGCTAGGCACATAAAAATGCCCGCTAGAAGCCACTGAACGCCTGTCGGTGACAATCCAATTACATCTCCTTCACTCTCTCCCCCTCCTCCTCCTCCTCCTCCTGCTCCTACTACTACTCCACCTCCTACTCCTACTACTCCTCCTGGTCCCTTTCCAGAAAGTTTAACCTCTCCTCCCTCGGGTCCTGGGCCTCCCCCTAAGAGGCCCACCATACTCTCTGGAATTCCCTCCTCTACCGCTCTCTCTACTGCTAAACCTCCCCCTAATCTTAAACTCACAGTCAAGATTCCCACAAACCCATCCCTCGCCCCGTGCCATCTCCCAAGACAGACTCCCACGTTCCCCCAAATGTTCCCCCAACCTCCATTTCCCATACCATATCGTGACCGATTTTCTCGGTCCGATTGAATAGTTAAACAATTTTTAAGAATAAAATTCGAAGGGAGAAGATTAAGAGCAAGATCTCCTATATTTGACGGTCGAATCGAGAGAGAAGCCCCCCAAGAAGCTCCAAATGATCCTCTTCTCTCTCCTGACTTCTCTAATTCAAGTTCTAAGATAAGAGCCAATCCTAAAGCTGACGCTGCAGAAATTGGACCTAGATCCTGAAAAAGACAACCTTTTGTTTCATCTGTATTTCCAGAACCACTTCCTGCAAATTGCGCCAAAATTTTCATTCTTTTAATTTGTTCCTCTTTATTGTCAGTTAAAACCCACTTCCCTCCTTCGTTTCCGGAAATACAAACTCCTTCAGCAATTGCCCCAATAACCAAACAACTCAAAGCTAAAGCTGCACCATACATCCCTCCAGGAAAGTCATCTCCCAAAAGACTTTGATTCGGTTCTAATTCTCCTCCCTCCTTCCCCACAACTATTTTTCCTGTTTGATTTTTTTTCGGCTGCCCAGCTGCCTTTCCCCAAGAACTCAAAATTCTCACAAATACGGCACTGACAGGTGTCCCCTCTCCTCCTCCTGATTGGTTTCTTTCAGGACCAGGGAAAGGAGCGTCTTTATAAGGAGCTCCAGCCATGGCTGCCGAGAATCCGGGAGAAATGAGACAACATCGAAGAATTACCTGAAATAACAAAATGTGAAACTTACAAAAAGGTTATGTTTTACAAAGTGTGAAACGACAAAAAGTTTACAAGAAGTTTATGTTTTTCAAAAGGTGAAATAACAGAAAATTTACATTATGTTTTATAACCAAAACAATGTGGTAGTATCCACAAGATAAGGTTTGCAAAGGGAGGAGATGACGGACAGGACTAAAGGCAACTGGGACGAGAGAACGATTACAAATAATAATAATAATTATTATAATGTGGTAGAGGATGCCTGTCTACAAAACAAACAATAGTTTGATTATGATAATGCCTTTAAATGCTTTACTAAACAAGGATATCAATCACCATTTACAACTACTAATACACACAAGTTCCATTAAATGAAGTTAAAAAAAAAAATGCCCAGTTCATTGTCTAATCCTTTCAAAGCTAATTAAAAGCTCCTTACATAATATTACTCGAAAAAAAAACATATTTCCTCACCTGAAGAGACTTCTGGTAATATCCCACATCTCCCTCTCCCGTCAAAAGAGCGACATGTATCCCTCCAACTGCACCTTTCTTTGCTACCACATTTTCCACCACACTATTTACAATACTTAAAGATCCCTTCTCGTTAGGATCTCCACCTCCCCCTTCTTTCTCAGCCTCAGAATCTGCCCAAGGACTCGCGAATCCTCTTGAAACTGCCAAAGGGAATCCTTTCTTCTCTCCCACTGTTTCAACTCCATTTTGTTGTTCTCTCCCTTCAATAATTGCCCAGATTGAAGCCATGGCAAAAAGGCTTGCCTCTCCCCAAGCTCGTGCTCCTCCTCCATCGATATTTCCCGCTTTTTCTCTATTAACCTCCTGTTCTCCTTCTCGAATTTGTTTCAATAAACTTACTTCTTTTCCTGCTCTTTCCAGACATCCACACAAATTCTCAACTGTCCCTAATTCCTCTGCTCTGTCCAGTACTTGACTTGCCAGAACTGAAGATGAATGAGTTTTAGCCAAAGATAATAAAGCATTCGAGAGAATTGTGTTAATACAGGAGGTCCAAAGAAGGGTTATGTGTCCCGAATGATCAAACTTATATTGTACTACCTGCAAATAAAATCAAAAATATCATTTAATATTTTAGGCCCCATTAAACACATGAGATCCTCATGAATGGGCTTTGAAAAAAAAAAAAATCTCCTCAGTAACCACTCATTCACCATCATTAGCCCACTTTACTTGCAAACTGTGCCTTTTCAATGGGTTTTAAAGTGAATAAGTTTAACTTCTTTCCACCCACACTAGTAAGAGTGACCAACGTAATAAAAGGAGAAGCATTGTACGGAGTTTGGTTTTATCGAACAGTTTAACCACTGGTTATCATTTCTACTATTACGATTTCTAATATCAGTTTACCTTCATTGTATTTTAAATCAAACATTTTCCAGGCAATCAAAAGTTGTTCTTCTGATGAAATATCCCTGCGATTTTTTATTGCAGCACCACAATTGAAAGGTAAGACCCTTACCTTTCAATTCATAGTCTATATGAGAATTATGCACAGAGAAAAACGTGTTCCCCAAAAAAGTTTAATTTAACAGCACTGACAGGCGTTAAATTTCAGGGAGTTTTGATCACTTACCAAACCATAGAGCCTAAAAAGGCTTTCTGCACTTTGAAGATAAGCCTCCTCTTTTCCATGCGCTCCAGTGTTAAGCACTCCCTGTAAAAGGTCTAATCCAGGACCTAACAGAGATGCGCCTCCAGGAACATCCGCATTTAGACATACTTCCAAAGCTTCTGTAACTGCTTTTAAAACTTGATCTGATGAGATTTTCATTTCTTTGTCATCCGGTAAAAGCAAAAGATCTTTTAGATTATGAATAGCTTGCACTGCCGCTGCCACAAATTCCTCTCTGCAAAATCCAGAAAAAGCAAAGATAAAAAAGATTGAAGAATGACGAGTGAGAGAACTCATGAAATAGGTGAGCATAAAGAAGAATTGCCGAGGAAATGAATGGTAAGAGAATGTGTGAAATGGGTATCAGTAGACATAGTGCTTAAACCAAACGTTGAAAAAGTTAATCGTGATTGCACACTTGACTAAGCTCTGCCGTGGTTGAACACCACAAAGAAAATGTTTTTTGATTTTTAATAAGTATTCATTTAAGACACATATACACACATAATAGAAAAAACCTACACCTAAAGGTTTTCAATAACATGTCCGAAATTCAATTTAATCTGCAGAAAAATCTGATTTTTTCTCACTAATTGCAGGAATCGCCAATTGCATATAAACCATTTCCCCTTATTAGTCCTGAGCGATAACAATAGAGTTAATAAAATTCAAAAGAGTTTTAGAAAAAAAAATTCAAAGAGTTTTGTCGTTATGCTGTACCTTCCCAAACGAGCCGCTCCTCGAGTTTGTAGTAATTTAAGAGAATCCAAAAGTCTCTCCCATGGTTCTCGAGTTGGACCCTCCCTTTGGTCACTTCCTGTCCTCACAAAATCAACGATAACATTCACCTTAACGTCCAGTTCTAGAAATGCTAATTCTTAGATTCCCCCATTTTCAAAAAGAAACGTGAAAAAAACTCTCAAGAGGAACATTGCTGACAGTCTCTCTTACAATGTCAGAAAATGACTTTATTTTCTCACTTACAGTCACCATTGAGTTTGCGAAAAGTTCATTTACTCACAAGAACGCACATAAAAACATTTAATAGCAATAAGAACAATAATAGCGAAGGAAAAAAAAAAGTCTCACCTTTACTACTTTCTTTACTTGCTTCTCGCACACTCTCCTTCCCACCATCGTCTTCAGGAGAAACTCCTACTAAGTTCCCTTTCTGTCCACTAGTTCCACTACTCGCTGAGGCTTCTCCCTGTCCTTTCCCCCCTGGAGAAGAAATTGCCGAAGTACTCCCTGTTCCATGTACATTTCCGGGAGATCCAGTTACCTGAGAAGTCTGAGAGAGAGGCTCATTTGGGTGACGAGGCTGTAAAGGACTTCCTGCTGTGGGAGTTCGAATACTTCCGGGAGGACGAGGTATTCCCGGTCCACGAGTCACATTCTCTGTGTTCCTGTGAGGGAGATCACGATTTCTTCTGCTAGGAGGGGCTGTGTTTGTAAAAAGTAAAAAAGAAGAAAAGAAAAAAACAGAAAATGGTAGGCATGAGCATGGGAGGTATAGCTTAGGATGAATCTCCCTTTTTATTCTGAAAAGGCGGACGGTTTTATAGAGCTGAAGGAACACAACGACAATACTATTTCAAGCGTACACACATTGCACTTTCTCTCTTCTCCTTCTTGTCCCTTCTCCTCTCTCTCCTCTCCTTTCTCTCTTCTCTCCCTCCTTCCTTCCTCCCTCCCCTCCTTCCTTCCTCCCTCCCCTCCTTCTCCTCCCTCCCTCCCTCCCTCCCTCCCTCTGTACCGCATACACAAACACTGCCCTCTCCCTCTCCCCCTCAGTCTCATACACTGCATCTCTCCACACAGATAGGCCACAAGCAGACACCATTTGCCATAGCGTCTGTCATTACACTCCCCCCCCATGTGGAGAGATTGTAAGTGAATAAAACTGTGGATTAAGTGTGGATAAGCTGTAAATAGATTCTGGATGAATTGTGGATAAACAGCGAATTGACTGAATAGATTGGGGATAGATTGTGGATGGATAGTACCTGATGGTGAAGTAGGTGTGGCAACAACATTTCGAGACGAGGCTGGATGAGGCAAATGAACTCCCAATTCTCCTCTCCAAGCCGCATCACACCCTCTTTCTTGTTCCTTTTTTCTGCGCAACTCTTCCTGAAAACCCATTCCTCTCACTTTAAAACATCACCATTTTTGCCCACCTATACGAGTGACAATAAAATGCGGCTACTTCTAATTAAGAAAAGGGCTGTCTGCGACACCTAAAGTTCACTGCCCATTAGAGTTCATACCTCGACCCAAGAGCATGCTTTTTTTACCCATAATCACTGAATTAGTGTTAATAACACTATTTAGTTACATGGTCCACGATGAGCCACGTGACAAACCATCATTTATTGCTGTTAATACTAAATCTGCTTTTAACGCTAATAATTTGCCAGCTCTAATATCGATGTAAAGTGTTCTTGTCGACTTGTTTCAGGGTGTTGCATTGCAAAATTGTGTAAGCATTGAAAAATCGCCTTTATCTACACTAATAGTGTGGAAGTTTCTTTAACTTTTTTGGGCTTAAAACCTGTTTGAGACCACTCACACGTGCCAAACGCTCCTCCGGTGTTTCCTGAATGAATTGCTCCTGGAGAAGCTTGGGCCACGAAAGCCGATTTTGGGGCACCTATTATGATATGAAAAAAAAAAGGCAAACAAATTAGGGGGGAAAAAAAGGCAAATTAAAAAGTGGGGAAAAGGAGGGGCGGGGTGAGGGGGGAATCAGCAATATAATGCTACAAAGTATACACAGTGCATATATATGACTACACCATTAACAAAAATAGTGTGGATGTAAAAATAAAGTGTAATGGGTTCAACGTTGTGTTTATAGGCATTTTGCGGGAATTTTTAATAGGAATTTTAAAAGCCAACAGTTTAAAAATGGGCTACCTTTTTACTAGATTGTTTGGAATCAAAAAACTTACAATAAAGCAGTATGAGAATCTTTGTTGATAATAGCACTTGGTAAAGTTATTGTTATCCACAAAACCTATCTTTTAACTCAAAAGAAAACTCAAAAAAAGCAAAAGGACAAAACAATTGTTTGACAAATTTTTTTACATACGATCACTTGAAGCAGACACAAAAAAAAAAAAAATCCAATTCAAAACTTTCCAAATTCTTAGAGTTTAATCTTGTACCTTATTCAAAAGGCC
Organism: Zygnema cylindricum; assembly: GCA_037447655.1. Lineage (NCBI taxonomy): Eukaryota > Viridiplantae > Streptophyta > Zygnematophyceae > Zygnematales > Zygnemataceae > Zygnema > Zygnema cylindricum. The sequence goes on along the minus strand of JBBHKE010001432.1, from coordinate 68,543 downwards.
CTTGAGGAATCTCTTAAACTCTTCAGTCATACCTTCCGGATATTCCACCGGATCCTGATTAACAACAAACAATTTTCAATATCAATTTCCGGGTCTTTAAAGGTTTTTTTTGTCTTTTAAAGAGAATTAAAACTTCTAGTAGCCACTTCACAGCTAATTTAGTAAAGATTTAAGACCTTAAAAGACCAAAACCAAAGATTTTGCTTCCGACTTAACCGTGAAACTTCTGAAAAAAACAAAAACTTGAGACCACCTGATAACCAAAAGAAAAAAGAAAGTTATCGCAGTCATCAAAAAACCACTTAAAGGTTAAACAACAAAATCCAACACATCCCAATAAAACAAAAAGGTAAGAAAGAGAAGGGGAGAGAGAGGGAGAGAGAGAGAGAGAGAGAGAGAGAGAGAGAGAGAGAGAGAGAGAGAGAGAGAGAGAGAACAGGAGAAAGGTAAAAAAGACCCACCCGAACTATGTTTTGGATGAGGGACCACATATTGTTGGTATAAAAAGGTGGTTTTCCTACATATAACTCATATAAAATAACTCCCAAAGACCACAAATCTGCAGTATGGTTGTAGGGCTGTTCCTGGACAAGCTCAGGAGCCATATATAACGGGGTTCCTGGAAGGAGGGAGAGGGAACAGAATTTTGTTATTAAGCTATCTAGATGAGCTTTTTTAAAAGAGTAAACTGTTTTTTTCAACAAAAAAAAAAAAAAATGACTGTCAAATTGATTCGCTGTGAAGAGTTTTGCTATCATGTACTTTTTACTTTTAACCTGTTAAAATCCGTTACTCGAAAAATCAGTTTTCTCTTACATTTTCTTCTCTCTCTCTCCCTTTTCTTTTTTTAAATCAATTCCCAAAATAACTCAGACTACGAATGGCCACACGCGTATTTAATGAAAAGAGCTAAAACAAAGAAATTTATCGAAAAACATCAAATCATATCATTAGTACATTAGCATATAATATCGATAGTCTCACTTTCACTAGATCTGTTTTACTTAAAACAAATTGGCAAAATCTGAACCAAATTCACCAAGTGATTCTTTTCATGCGTCTTACAAAAAAAAACTTAAAAAAGTCACGTAAAAGTATACCTATAAAGTACAGAAAAATACGGCCATGTCAACTGTTTCTTATTCAAATCTTATTTACATTTAACCTTTAACCGACCGCATTTTTTTAAATTAAGAGAAGTACATGACCTCATATTGCACATGTTTAGAACTATGAAAAAAAGTGTTGGGATTTGGAAATACCATAATCACATAGAAACGAAAAATACATGAAATGAATATTCTGGGCTTTGCTAACGAATATGTCAAAGTCTCGTTCAATACCAAAAAAATATTACTATTATATTGATGTTCTTGAGCATAAAAACATTTTTTCGAAAAGAAAACCCCCTGACCTTTTATGGAGGTGAGCACAATAGTATTGCATGACATTGCTCGGGCAAAGCCAAAATCGCAAAGTTTTACGTTTCCTCCGGCTCCTATAAGAATATTTTGGGGCTTCATATCCCGATGGATTATTCGATTAGAATGGAGATAGTGAAGGGCACGGACCTGCAAACATTTCAAACAAACTGCATTCTTTTTATCGGCGGTAGTATACCAAAGAATGGGTAACCAACCATAAAAGTGCCTCGTAAACCCAGCTGTTACGACAAAGAAGCGTAAATGGTGGTTATTTTTCCACTGGCCAATCTACTAGTTATTGTCCGTTATTCCAAATCAGAAGCAAGTCCCCTGTGGACTATACTCCCCCTTAAAAGTATGGAAAACGAAGACTTATTACCACATTTTAACATGGTGAAATTTTAATTGAGAACGTGTAATATGGCCCCTTTTTTTGCTCTTATGAACTATGGCTAAAAACTCATCCGAAACAATTACAGACTTTTGATCTGCGAAGAACATATTAAGGAATGTGTTTCACTAGATTCTTCCTGCGCCTATTTTTTCTCCTTCTTCTTCTGTCGACAAGAAAAAACAAGATTGTTTGCTATGCACTGCAGGCCAATTAATTAGCTTTACATTGAGAATTATTACCGCGAACTTAGACTCGTAAAAGGTTTTATAAGACCCAAACTCACCAGCTGTTTGGCTATGGCTCGGACTTGTTCCTCTGGAAGGCTCTCATCTTCCTCCAGAATTTGGAAAAGGTCTCCCTACAATATCCAACATTACCAGTCGACCCAAAATACACCAAAATTTAAATAGCCTAATAATCATGATTCTCGAGAAAATGTTGAACACCGGTGGTAATTATTCACTGAGGAAAACGTTAAATTTAAACAAACAACAGCAATTCACGAGCCTGATTTTGTTCGGATCTATGTTCAATCAAGACTAGATAGACAATTAATAGTTAATCCCTACTTAAGTCTATAATATGGAGAGTCTCGGTACTTTATACATTCACAGCTTCTGTGCACTGTAATTTATGCAGGTAAACTTTGTAAGCAACTCTGGGTAATATCCCAAGGTGGTCAACATAGTGTAGCTTTTTGGTGGGATTTTTTAGCTCAAAATGAGAAATTATGGACTAAACATCATGAGAGCGTTCTAACTTTTTATTTAAATTGTGCAAAGCTTCTCCTATCTTCACATCAATATAATGAGGAAAGAAGATGTCAGACTGCAACAACAAGTACATATTCATTCTTTACTTTGAGTAAGTAAATAAGTGAGCGCCGGTAAGAAGAGTTACGGAAACCCGAATCCTCAGTAACTATTGAATCACAAAAGAATTCATGGATACAATTGAGAACAATCTTGTTCTTAAAAAAGTTTTGCAAATGATTAATTACTGCTGATATTTATGGTTATGCTTATTTTAATATTTGAAAACGTAGATAACACTTCCAAAACAAGGGCCTTGTCATTACCGTGCCTCCCAACTTCACCAAAAAGACAAAAAACTTGAACGTACTGGTCGTGGACTTTTGATTTAACAGTTCATCTAACAGACAATACGTTTATTGTAACAAATTGGCAGCTTCAAATTTACTGCTTACCTGTGCAAACTCTGTAACAACGCAAAACGCATTCGGAGTCTCAAAAGTGTCGAGCATTTCAATTATATTCTCATGTTTCAATTGCCGTAGAATCTGTGGTAACAGTAACAGTAACATTAAACAACATGTCATTCCTTCCTTTTAACCTCTTTTGGCCAAACAACCAGCTGCGGACTTTAATCCGAGGACATGCTTCTCTCGTTTTGTGCAACTGAAATTTCAGAATCAACGAAAAGCATGTTTGGAAGAGACGTCTACAACTTTCAAACATAAGCATATTCCGTACAGCAAGTTTTTGACTTTGCAGCCATACAACACACCAATTTTCAAAGGAGAGAGAAAACACTGACCTCGATTTCCTGCCGTAAATTCTTAATATCTTTTTCGCTTTTACCATTTTTCTGAATAAATTTCAACGCTGTTGTCTGAATCAAACAAATCAAAACAGACATTTTGTCATAGAGTGCAGATGTCTCAGATATTAATTCTGAAAGAAGGCAGCACATATATAAAAGCCAGCATTGAGAGGGAGAGAGAAAGGGAAGAGGGAGAAGGAAGCTTTACAAAGAGTTTCTGAAACACATGATAAAAACCTTTCCATATGTATAGGAGTTTCGGAATAAGGCTAATCATGAGTAACTCTGTCAAACCATAATAGACAACATGCTCATTGCTCATGCTCATTTGGAGGTCATCCATTGAAGGTCTTCCTTTCCAGTTTTGTTCTCACAATCTCTCATCAACAAGTATCGCAGAAAAATGGTGCAATTAAGAAGACTTGAAATAAACCAAGTATGGTCTTTTTCAGCTCTAGATATAAGTATATTCCCACTCTTTTTTTCCAATCTCCTCTCAAATTGTTCCGAACTAAAAGACCATATGTGGATTGTACTGAGTGACAGCAATGCCAAATTATCTTTTAAAAAGATATTAGCCAACAGATGCTGATAGGTTCACCGTGAATCGCTATTAGCGTTAAGAAATAGAAATGAGGGCTGTTAAGAAAAGAAGACTGCTTTAGTGTTAATTATTATATTTCCGGTTGTTGAACCGCAAAAAGAAACAATTGGTATTAAACACATTATTTTGTGTTCACAGGGCAGAGAAACCGGGACGGAATTTTTGTTAGTATCGCTTATAGCGATTCACGGTGTAGTCTTGAAAAAGCCCATAACAAATGGTTATTCCATGGAGCAATAAACAACTATCCAAACTTCAAATACAATTTCCTTCTTGCTTGTCAAATAACTTTACTGTCGTGAAAGAAGATTTAAAATAAGCTCATGAACAAGAAGAAAGTGATGATTAAAACAGGACTGGTGAGAAACAAAATGGTGAGGTAAGCATAAATAACCTCCAAAAAAAAGGTCAAAAAAAAGCGCTTGATTTTACCTGTCCAGTAAACTTCCTCCGTCCTTTGTACACTTTTCCAAAAGATCCTTCGCCCACTTGTTCAATCACATGATAATCTTCCAAACCCATTGTGACTTCAAAACGCTCGAGAAAGAAGGGTTTTTTTTTAAGGCATAAAGAGCAACTTCACTGCAAAATATCAACACTGTGTGTTTGCATCAGTATATAGCATGGATAACCTTAAAAAATTTAAATCCATGTTCATGGTTTAACAAACATGTTAGGGTTACTCAATAAGGAATCTCGGTTCTTTTTCTGGAAGATAGGGGGAAGGATTCCTATGAGCATGGAAATATAATTCTTTTAAGTAGGTACAGTTATCTGGTAATAGAACGAGCGGCAACAAGAAAGGATCTAATGAGGGAAGGGAGAGATAAAGTGAGAGGTTGATTAGCAAGACTGCAAAGGTTCCATAAAGCGAGAGGGCAAACATAATCTATCAAGAGAGAGGGAGAGGAAGGGAGAGCAAGAGAAAGGTGGAGGAAGATAACGCGAAAAGGAAAGGGAGAGTAAGAAACAAAGAGGAGAGAGAGACAGAGAGAGAGAGATGTATGACCCTTGAGCAGTAATGAGATCAATGAGAGAGTTTTACTGCCAGTCAATCTATACCTGTATATGGAGACATTGAATAAAACGAGAAAAAAAATCGGAGAAAGCAGTATAAATTTTTATAGAATGCGTCAAAAGGAAAAGAGAGAGTGAGAGAGAGAGAGGGAGAGAGCCAGAAAGGAAATGGAATGGGGTCAGATATTCAAAGGCATGAATTCAAAATAGTGCGCGTGTGGTCGGAAAGCCTAACGGCCACTTTTGAAACCTAGAAAACATCGTGACGGGACGTTCTATGTGAGCAGTTTCGCCGTCGATTTGTGAATTTGCACGGTTTGACGACAATAACACACCTGATTTGATGTTTAATGCGCACCGAGCCGAACCTTTTCCTAGAGCTGTACTGTATGTTTGAACCTAACGTAATCTTTTTTTGACTTTTCCTGCCTATAAAATCCAAATTTATGAGTGCACACTCGAAGGCCAAATACTCGACGGTTGCAGATCGGTTTTCATCATATGAACAATCGGACACGCGAAGCCTAAAGTGGCTGAGAATACATCCGAGTATCCGACGCTACATACTGGTGTATATTGAACAGATAGTCAGATACGGATGATCGATATGTACTATTTTGATGTCTCGAAAATCCTTGTATCCATAGTTGTCCCGTGCGCTAAATACGCACGAAACGAAGGAGCGAATACTACGCACGATACGCATTTAACGATGAAAAAAATGTTATTAAATGCGTACCTGACTTTGTATCCGTACATTTTCGTACATTTGCGTACTATTTTCGTACATTTTAGTACTTTTAGGGGGTTTGAGGAATTTTAGGGTACATTCTCGTGCGTTCTCAAATATTTATGATAAACAGCCAACTATTATTCGTACATTTACGTACAGTGTCCGTATTTTTTCGTACTTCTTACAGTTATTTTTTTGAGATTTTTAGGGTACATTTTCGTATTTTTCCGTATATTCAGTTATACGGACTTACATTTTTCGTACATCTACGTACGGCGTCCATATATTTCAGTACTTTTAGGGTTAGTGATGGGGGGATTTTAGGGTGTTTAGGGTACTTCCCGTGCATTTCATACATTCCGGTAAATTACAGTACAACTGCCCTTACATTATCCGTACTCCTAGGTTCCTTAGGGTACATATGTCGTACAACGACGTACATTTCCGTATGCTTTCCGTACATTTTTAGGATTTTTAAGAATTTTTAGGGTTAAGGGGACGGTTTCCGTACGTTTTCGTACATCGTACAGCGAAAACTAACGAACGGTATGCAAGTAACGAATACTACGTAGTTTTCGGAAAAAAAATCGAAATCCGTACGAATAGGACAACTATGCTTGTATCAGACCATAGTTGTCCCGTGCGCATAATACGCACGAAACGAAGGAGCGAATACTACGCACGATACGCATTTAACGATGAAAAAAATGTTATAAAAATGCGTACTTGACTATGTAACCGTACATTTTCGTACATCTGCGTACTATTTTCGTACATTTCAGTACTTTTAGGGGGTATGAGGAGTTTTAGGGTAAATTCTCGTGCGTTCTCAAATATTTATGTTAAACAGCCAACTATTATTCGTACATTTACGTACAGTGTCCGTATTTTTTCGTACTTTTGACGGTTATTATTTTGAGATTTTTAAGGTACATTTTCGTACTTTTTCGTATATTTCAGTTATACGGACTTGCATTTTTTCGTACAACTACGTACGGCATCCGTATATTTCAGTACTTTTAGTGTTTGTGATGGGGGGATTTTATGGTGTTTAGGGTACTTCCCGCGCATTTCTTACATTCCGGTAAATTACAGTACAGCTGCCTTACATTATCCGTACTCTTAGGTTTTTTAGGGTACACATGTCGTACAACTACGTACATTTCCGTATGTTTTTCGTAGGTTTTTAGGATTTTTTAAGGATTTTTTTAGGGTTAAGGGGACGGCTTCCGTACGTTTTCGAACATCGTACAGCGAAAACTAACGAACGGTATGAAAGTAACGAATAATACGTAGTTTTCGGAAAAAAGTCGAAATCCGTACGAATAGGACAACTATGTATCAGACCAATATTCTGTACGGAAGATAGCGGTATCGTTTTCCATAACGTTATATTAACAATCTAGATGTACGTTATATACATCTCGTAGATTTAATACGTTACGTACACATTTCCGTTATAAGCCTAGGGGCACTTTCTCATGTGCTAAAGTTACAGTTATTTTCTGTCGTTTTACTCCATAACTTAGAAAAAAACGTGAAAATCCCAGCCCTACCAAAAAAATGAAATTACCACCCTACAAGTTGCGTTACCTTTAAACTTTATATGTACTGCACTTTGTCGTCTAGCACAATGCAGTTTGTCGTCTAACGCGTTTCGACCCACTTTCGCGTCCTTGCAGCTCATCTTCAAACTTTATATAAAATCACCTCGCGAGGTGATTTTAGATAAAGTTCCACCGAGGTAAGCGAATAGTCACATTTTGTCTTTACATTTTTTGTGCGCGGAGTACCCAAAAAAAACTCACTGCACGTTCCCAGCCTGTGCATGTCTTTTTTCCGTGCGATTTTTTCCGTACAAGGGCCGTGGAGGGGGGTCTCGACCAACGAACGACATTTCGCAAAAGCAAAGTCCGTGAAAGCGCCTCTCTCTCTCTCTCTCTCTCTCTCTCTCTCTCTCTCTCTCTCTCTCTCTCTCCTCTCTCTCTTCCTCTCTCTCTCTCTCTCTCTCTCTCTCTCTCTCTCTCTCTTTTAGAAATTAATGGTTTTAAGTATTTTCTAGGTCTGAATAGAAAGAAAGAAGCCGAGGCAGTCTACCTCTAACTTCTCTCTCCAACTCTCAAACTTGTCGCAGTCACTGAGAAATTGGAGAGGAAGCTAGAGCCATGGCTACCTAGGCTATCCTGAGGTTTACGGGAAATTTATATTAGTCTATGGATTAATTACTAAAAGGTATGTGCCGGCGACAGGATTTGATCCTGGTACCTGCCGGCCGTCAGAGTGTAGATAGCCGGTAGCCTTAGCCGTTAAGTCTAGAAGTAGTGTTACATAGTATATAGTACGATAATGATTTAAACATGTACACATAGGATAAATCAATTAACTATAACTGTTAACGGGATACATCGATATGGTAGTGTAAAAGTACGAATTGCGGTACGGATAAGAAATCAATACCGCGCATTGATTTCGTAAGCGAAACAAATTCCGCGCATGTATTTATTACGGCTACGATCAAATGCGAGTTTAATCGGACGGCCAGAATTAGCGCAGAGATCGCGGAAGAAGAATTTGGCGGTTTGTGGGCATAGCCACATCGGATGACACGTGGCGATGTTACATTGGAGCGCGGCATCTCCGAGGATTAAAGGAGCGAATCCGGAATTCCACGTGTGGACATTTAGGCCATGTCGTACAATATCCGTACATAAAGTACACCAGCAGCTCTACTTTTGTGTACGGCAGTATAATATGATTGGTACCGTACACCAGTAGATAGAGTTTTAGAGAGAGTTAGGACTTAGAAAAAATTGGTAGATAGGACCCTCTCTCTTGGAGAGCTTCTATACAAAAGGTCAACTTTGACCCTCCATAACTTACAACTCAAGGGAGCAAATTCAAAGATTCTTTTTGCTATCGACTCAGGGAGGTCTTGCCTTCACAGGGAAGAAGTTAGTCACATATTTTTTTTGCCAAGGTGGAAGTTATTCGTGCTGAAAGACAAAGGGGTCAGGGTTATCCTAGAGGCATCGTGTGAGCTGCTTACTCTAAGGTCCTATGAAGGTCTCAGAGTTGCAGGTTATGGGCCCACCATCTAGGGTGCCTATATTCAATGGAGCTGGCTTCATATACTGGGAAAATATGATGACAAGAGCTCTATGTGAGAAACGGTTTTTGGGAATAGTGAGTGGACGGGTGAGGCGTCCATTGAATCTTCAAATACCTCGAGGGTTTACAGGAGGCAGATTCTCTAGAGATGCAAATCCATCTTCAACGGAGGAGACAAACGAAGGAGAGGTGGTGGACAAAAGAAAGGAGAAGGAGACGACCACACCAATAACAACTGGTTCGGCATTCATGTCACGTATTCCGTAGAACGAGGAGAATGATACTAATACCTAGGACTTCAACAATATGGCGGCAAAGCACTTCATCCTCCGCCATCTTACTCAAGGACTTGCATGTCCTCATTTGCAGGTAGAAAGGGCATCCGATCTTTGGATGGCTCTCATAGAGATGTACCGAAGAGGTACTATTCAGCAACAACAGTTGGCTGATGAGAAAGTTAAGGAAAATGTATACAAAGGGGGGAAGATGTTGGATTTTTCCAATGAGCTTGCTACAATTTTCATGGAGCTAGAGAGTGCTGGAAAAGATTTTAGTGAAAAAGAAAAGGTTAACTGTCTACTGTTGAAGTTACCCGATGAGTTCAAGAACATAGTCAATCGTGTGCAAGACTTCTCAGACTCAAGGTGGATTTGGAACTCAGTGGTAGGAATGATTCTCGTTTGGGAGAATACGATTGAGATCCGAAGGGGAGGAAAGAGTGGGCAAGCCTTGGCAGTTGGGACCGATTGGAGGAAAAAGGATTCTCGGAGGTTGGTCGGAAATTACGGAGGGGGGGAGGAGAAAAATCTGACCGACGAGTTCGGACCAAGGGCTCCCAAAGGTTTATGTCATTTCTGTATAAACCAGGGCACAATATGGCGGAGTGCACTAAGCTAACCGAGCTTTGGTCAAAGGAGGGACAAACTGGTGGAACTCCAAGAGGAAAGAAAAAGGCCTTTGTGACACGGGTACATGAGGTGGAATCCGAAGACGAGGACGATGAGCTCCTATTGGATGAGGAGTTGGAAGCAACAAACGAGGTAGAAATTCCACGAAAGCAGAAATGTGCTTGCGGTGGATTAAAGGTGAAGCATGCTTGATTGTAGATTCAAGTGCCTCCATGCACATGTGTATGGATAAACACCTGTTCAATAAGATAAGAAAGATTCCCACCGTAGAGATAGAGTACGAGGATGGGAGGATAGTCACTACTACTCTTGTATGATCGGTAGATCTGAAAGTGTTAGAAGAAGGAAAGACATCCATAGTTACATTCTCCGATGTATTGTTTATTCCGAAACTCAACAAAAACCTCATCTCTACGTATGTATTAGATGATAAGGGTTTTGATACTAGCATTAGGAAATGAGTCTTTACTGCTAGTTTTGAGGAGGAAGTCTATTTCACTGCTGAAAAAGGTAGCCAAGGGATATTTAGGCTGATTTTAAGCAATGAAAAGAAGAAACTTTATTATACTGGTGTTCATGATATAACGATGTGGCATAAGAGACTCGGGCATGTGAATTTAGATAAGTTAAGAGAGATGAAAAAGATGGGAGTAGTGGAAGGGATTGAGTTCGGTGAAAGTGAGAATCTAAGTGATTGTAGTGGATGTGCTTTAGGTAAAGCACACATGTTATCCTGCCCAAAAACTGCAACCTATAAGGGAGAAAAAATTCTAGATTTAGTACACACAGATATTCGGGCACCGGCCAAAGTGCCCTCACCGAGGGGGAAGAGATTTATGATGACTATCACTGATGATTGGTCTCGGTATTCCACGGTGTATTTTTTGAAAAACAAATCAGAAGCTCGGGATTGTTTTAGACAATATAAAGTATGGAGCGAAAAACTCTATGAAACTCCAATCAAGAGAGTAAGGAGTGACAATGGTGTAGAGCATACTTCTAACCAGATTGAGGATTTTTCTAAGGGAAGATGGAGTTCAACACCAAAACACAGTTCCACAAAACCCGGAACAGAATGGGGTAGTTGAACGATTAAATAGGACAGTAAGTGATAGTGTAAGAAGTATGTTGTCGGATAAGAAGATAGGAAAAAGGTTTTGGGTAGAACCAATGAACTGTGCTAATTACCTCAAAAATAGAGTTGTTACCTCAGCTATAAAAGATCAAACACCTTATGAGAGATGGACAGGCCGGAAACCAGACATATCTCACTTAAAGGTTTTCGAAAGTCAAGTAATTAGTATAAATACAGATCGGTCTAATTTGAAGCTAGATCCTAAAGGAAAACCGGGATACTTATTAGGATATGATGAGGATGTTAAAGGATATAGAGTTTACGATCTAAAAAGAGAAGATATAATCTTAGTTAAGCATGTAGTAGTTATGGATGAAAGAAAGTCCTTGGATCCCTTCAAGTATACAAAGTCAGTAAAAATCAGATTTGAGTCAAAAAAATTCGATGACTTTGAGCTTCCTAACTATCCAAGTTTTAGAGAAGATGACATTCTTGCAGGTACAAATCAGACCGAAAAGGACTCGGCTGCGGAAACTCTAGTGACTACTCTACCCGAAGCGGAAGACGTGATGGAAATTGATTCGGAATCAAGGGATAGAGGAGAAGCTGAGACTGTTTGAAAGAACCCTCGAAAACCATCTATTCCGGCCACAGATTTTGAGGGGGGAAGGAGAAGTAGCAAAAGATTGCAAGAAAAACACGTTAATAACAACGTAACAACCTCAAACTTATGGAGAGGCGATGACTTGTCCAGAAAGGAACTGGTGGAAGACAACCATCAATGAGGAGATGGCCTCAAATATGGCAGCCGATACTTGGGAGCTGGTGGACTGTCCACCTAACCAAAAACCAATCGGTTGTAAGTGGGTTTTCAAATTAAAAATGAACCCTAATTACACCATTGAGCGTTACAAAGCCTGATTAGTGGCAACGGGATTTATACAAAAAGAAGGAATCGACTACGAGGAACCTTTGCCCTAGTCGTCAGATTTCCCTCCATCCGCATACTTCTCAGTTTAGCAGCAACAGAAGACATCAAGGTGCACCAAATGGTAATCAAGACAACCTTTTTGCATGGAGAATTGGATGAGGAGATCTTCATGTGACAACGCGAAGGATTTGTGGAGGAAGGAGAGGAGAGTAAGGTATGTCGGCTGATTAAATTCCTTTACGGTTTGAAAAAGGCGCCTCGACAATGGAATAAGAAACTTGATGAGTTTCTTACCGGTCTGGGATATATCCTGATCAGCTCAGATCACTCAATCTATGTTTTTGAAGATGAAAAAGGTGTTTTATTTATTGCAATTTAAGTTGATGATTTGCTTGTTTTAAGTAAATCAATGAAAAAAAATAATAAACTGAAAATCGATCTTAAGAGGAGATTTGAAATGAATGATATGGGTGAAGCAAAATATATTTTGGGAATTTAAGTAGAAAGAGACGGAAAAAGAAAGATCATAAGATTGACTCAATAGGAAGCAATTGGGAACATGTTGGAAAAATTTCAGATGGATAAAGCTAATAGTTGTACAACTCTAATGGAGTTAAAGAAGGGAAGTGAGGGGAGTGAGGAAGGAGTCCTAGTCTTAGACGAGGAATTAAGTCTTGAAGAACAGAAGTTCATACAGAATATTCCTTACAGGCAAGTAGTGGGAAGCTTAATCTATTTTATGAATTGTACCTGGCAGGATTTAGTTGCGGCTCTAGGAGTGCTGAGTAGAAGTCTAAATGCTCCCACTAAGAAGGTTTGGGAGGCAGCTAAGAGAGTCCTTAGATATTTGATAGGAAATAGGGATCTATAGTTGCATTTGGGTGGGGAGAATACTCACATCACTACTTGGAGTGATGCGAGTTATGGTGATGCTCCGATGAGGAGATGTACTTCTGGATATGTATTATATGTGGGTGATGGGGCTTGCTGTTGGAGTAGCAAATAGCAAAAGGTTATTGCTTAGTCCACCATGGAGGCTGAGTAAATGGCCTAATGCTCTGCTGTAAAAGAATTGATGTTGGTCAAGTCTTTACTTGGTGAGCTTAGTCACCTTAAGAGTGGTGTGCAAATTTTTTTTTGTGATAGCAGGCAGCAATCGCTATTTGTGCCAATCGTAAACATCATTTTAAAGCTAACACATGGACATTAGACTCAGCTTTGTTAGAGAGAAAGTAGAAAATAAAATAATCAGTTTAGAGTACCGACCAGATAGTGAGATGGTAGCAGATATGATGACCAAACCTGTGCCTTCCCCTAAGCTAATTTTTCTGCAGGGAGAAGTGTGGTCTGAAATTAAAGATTGACTAGAAAATAAGGGGAGTGTAGAAATTAATGGTCCATTTTAAGTATTTTCTAGGTCTAAATAGAAATATAGAAAGAAGCCGAGGCAGTCCACCTCTAACTTCTCTCTCCAACTTTCAAACTTGTCGCAGTCACTGAGAAATTGGAGAGGAAGCTAGACCCATGGCTACCTAGGCTATCCTCAGGTTTACGGGAAATTTATATTAGTCTAGGGATTAATTACTAAAAGACATAGTTGTCCCGTGCGCATAATACGCACGAAACGAAGGAGCGAATACTACGCACGATACGCATTTAACGATGAAAAAAATGTTATAAACATGCGTACTTGACTATGTAACCGTACATTTTCGTACATTTGCGTACTATTTTCGTACATTTCAGTATTTTTAGGAGGTATGAGGAGTTTTAGGGTAAATTCTCGTGCGTTCTCAAATATTTATGTTAAACAGCCAACTATTATTCGTACATTTACGTACAGTGTCCGTATTTTTTCGTACTTTTGACGGTTATTATTTTGAGATTTTTAGGGTACATTTTCGTACTTTTTCGTATATTTCAGTTATACGGACTTGCATTTTTCGTACAACTACGTACGCGTCTGTATATTTCAGTACTATTAGGGTTAGTGATGGGGGGATTTTAGGGTGTTTAGGGTACTTTTCGTACATTCGGCTAAATTACAGTACAGCTGCTTGACGTTATCCGTACTCCTAAGTTTTTTAGGGTACACATGTTTTACAATGACGTACAATTCCGTATGTTTTTGGTACGTTTTTAAGATTTTTTAAAGATTTTTCAGGGTTAAGGGACGGTTTCCGTACGTTTTCGTACATCGTACAGCGAAAACTAACGAACGGTATGGAAGTAACGAATACTACGTAGTTTTCGGAAAAAAGTCGAAATCCGTACGAATAGGCAACTATGCTAAAAAGGTATGTGCCGGCCACAGGATTTGATCCTGGTACCTGCCGGCCGACAGACAGTAGATAGCCGGTAGCCTTAGCCGTTAAGTCTAGAAGTAGTCTTACGTATTATATAGTACGATAATTAATTAAACATTAATTCGTAGGATAAATCATTTAACTATAACTGTTAACGGGATACATAGATCTGGTAGTGTAAAAGTACAAATTGCGGTACGGATAAGAAATCAGTACCGCGCATTGATTTCGTAAGCGAAACAAATACCGCGCAGGTGTTTATTACGGCTACGATCAAATGCAAGTTTAATCGGACGGCCCGAATTAGCGCCGAGATCGCGGAAGAAGAATTCGGCCGTTTGTGAGCATCGCCACATCGGATGACATGTGGCGATGTTACATTGGAGCGCGGCATCTCCGAGGATTAAAGGAGCGAATCCAAACATACCACGTGTGGACATTTAAGCCATGTCGTACAGTGTTCGTACATAAAGTACACCGGCAACTGTACTTTTGGGTACGGAACTGTAACCTGATTGGTTTCGTACATCAGTAGATAGATTATGCGAGAGAGATAGGACTTAGAAAAAATAGAAGATAGGACCCTCTCTCCCAGAGAGCTTTTGTACAAAAGGTCAACTTTGACCCTCCATAACTTACTGCTCAGGTGAGCAAATTCACAGATTCTTTTTGCTATCGACTCAGGGGAGTCTTGCCTTCACATGGGTGCAGGTGGTCAGAGTTTTTTCTGCCAAGGTGGCAATTATTTTTGCTTAAACAAAAAGGGGTCAGGATTATCCTAGAGGCTTCTTGGAAGCTGTCCACTCTGAGGACTTATGGAGGTCTCAGAGTTTCATCTCTCTTTCTCTCTCTCTCTCTCTCTCTCTCTCCTCTCTCTCTCTCTCTCTCTATCTCTCCTCTCTCTCTCTCTCTCTCTCTCTCTCTCTCTCTCTCTCTCTCTCTCTCTCTCTCCTCTCTCTCTCTCTCTCTCTCTCTCTCTCTCTCTCTCTCTCTCTCCTCTCTCTCTCTCTCTCTCTCTCTCTCTCTCTCTCTCTCTCTCTCTCTCTCTCTCTCTCTCTCTCTCTCTCTCTTGTTGTTTTGAAAAGTTTGTTTCGTGCGCACCGCGACATTTTGTGCGCTTGTGAGAGTTCGTGCGCAATGGAAATTAATGTGGAGGTTTGAATGGATTCATGGATTGGGGGAGCAAACGAACGGATAGAATTTAAGTGATGTAAAAGACTCACTGAGTGGTGTGTACAAGCATTGACAAATGCACGGCCAATCGCGAAGCGATCCTATGTGGAATAATCGAAATGATGAAACAGGCACCGCCGGTATGGCGCAGTTGCGACGCATGCAGGACAATTTAACTGCAGTTAGTTTGGATGAATATGCGCCGCCGGTACTGAGCAGCTGCGACGCAGACAAGTCAAACGCAGTTGGGGTCACCTTGATATGATCCGTACGGACAAAGCAGCTGAAGCTGCTGCGGATAATATAACTAGCATAGATTGTGAGTAATGATATTTGTTTAGTGGTTACTTTGTGGTAGCTTAGTTTTTGACGTACGAATAATGTGGAGATGTCGTTGTAAATTTTATGTACAACATAGGTTTGTCTTTTTGCTAATTAGTTTACTATTGTAGAATTGTTCAGTCTGACATACCTCGACCTATTCGGGTATACTTACAATAGTTCAGGTAGATAGTAGATACCGTACGGCTGGTATGCCTCCTTACATTCAGTAGTGAACTCTCTGAGTATAACTTGTAGGACTTAGAATATTTTGAGTATCACAGTCAAGTTTAATCAAAGCAATGGCAAACTGTTTTTCTGCATCTTTGACCTGTTCGTGTGATCACTCTTTTTTGGTGTATTCATGTAAGCCTTTGTGGGGATATTCTATGATATAGAATATATATGTGTGTAAAGTTTCATACCATTCACGAATCTGTGTAAGACTCTGTGAGCAGTCTAAGTGGTTAGTTTGTGAAGCTGTCAGCTATTTTTGTGAAACTCTGGAGCTTATATCTTCTAGATTCCTTAGTGGATTTGGCTGTAACTTTAAGAGCTTACATTTTCTATAGTGTACTGCCTATTGGTGAAGTTTAAGTTGATTTTGTTTATTGTGGAGTAATCTGGGCTGTCGCAAACACAGCTGTTTGAAGGGTAGTCTGTGGTGCTTCCTTGAGCAATCCATGGTTGAAATAGGCTATGGACAACAGGTTATGGGCCCACACCCAAGGCTACCAATATTTCATGGATAAAAATATAACTACTGGAAGGATGCACTCGAGAGCTACTTCGAGATGATGGATCTAATGGATGTGGTGGACGGTACCTTGGGCGAAACATCAAATGGATGGAAAAGGAAAAATCAGAGTGTCTAAGGGTTATCAATAACTCCTTGACTGAGGATTTGGTAATATCATACCCATGTTTTAAAAAGGCATCTGATTTATGGAAGTGTTTAGAATGTATGTATGGAAAGACTTCTTTATATCATTGGCTTAATAGTGTTACCAAAATAGTTGAACACAAGTATGTAGGAGGTAGTATGGAGAAACACTATATTGACTTACAAGTTTTATTTGCAGAAAATGATTTGGTAAGAGGAAACTTTACAGATGCCCGACAAGCTATATTGTTAATGAGAAGTCTACCTAAAGAATATAAGGGTGCATTAGATCGATTGACTTTAATTGATAAAAGGAATTAGAGCTTAACTGTAGTAAGACTTGTTGTTCTAGATGAAGAGGCTAATAGAAAGGTTTTATCAAGTCAGACGAATATAAAGGAATTTAAGTCTCAGTTTCAGAAAAATCAAAAAGAATAGCGAGTTCGGAGATTGGCCAAATAATTTTTTTTATTGTAATGATTTGGGACATACCTTCAGGGTATGTCCGTCGTATAAAAGTGCATGTGTTACAGGGAATTTCAAAGATGGATGGGACAACAACCTAGTTCGACCCTCAACAAGAAGGGAATCAAGTGCTTTCGTGAGTGACAGACAAGACTCGACCAATGACAAAAGGCATACAGCGTGTGTTGACGAATTTATTTACTTACCGACCTTCTATGTTGTTTGGAATGAGAAGAAGGAGGTGACAGAAAAGGATTTGGTGTCTGTCCCTTTTCCCGACGACAGATTGGTGAGTAACAAAGAGTTACAGGAGGAAGAGTTTATTGAAGTAAGAAAAAATGGAGGTAGTGAAGGTCACTTGGAAGTGGAAGACGGAAAATTCTTAAACATAAAGACTAATAAATCCAACCCAGTTTTTAGAGAAGGACCGGGCGAAGATATGAAGAAAATCGGAATTAGGAATGAGGTGTATAATGTGGAAACAAGTGTAAGGAGTTATGTCACCAAAGATAGTGTGGTGAAGGACGAAAGAGAGAAGGACACGAGAGAGTGTGACCTTATCAGATGATAACTCGGTGAGTGAAAATTGCTTACAAGAGAGTTTGTTAACTGAAGTAAGATGATAACTCGGTGAGTGAAAATTGCTTACAAGAGAGTTTGTTAACTGAAGTAAGAGGAGTTGAAGGAAGAGATGGACACTTAGAAGTAGAAACTAGAAATAAGGTGGATGTGGAAATTGGTGAACTAAAAGAAGAACAAAAAAACTGTTCAGAAAATTGCAGTGAGAAAAGATTTTTGTGGGAGTGAAAAATGTAATAGAAATGCAAAAGTTAGAAATATAGGAAAGGAAAATAGGAAGAAAAGAGTGCAGCTGAAAAGAAGAAGAATCAAAATTAAAATTTCTCAGATGAATGAAGTTAATGGGAGTAGCAAATCTATGGAGAAAAATATAAAGGTAAAACAGAAAATCGGTACTTTTGACATTAAACGAATAAAAAATTGTGACAGAAATGTAAACTGTCAGAAAAGACAAAGGATCAAGGGCAGAAAAAAACATGTTCAAAAAGTGATCAAGAGAAGAGAGCAGGAGAAATGATTTTCTGGAGGACATTTTTGGAGAACGTGGATTTAGAGAAATCTTAATTTTGGAAAAACTTATATTACAAGCATGTCTTATAAAGACAGCTACTTTTGACATTCGATATTTTCGGTAGGATTTTAGATTTGGTGTTCTTCCTTGTTGAGTTAGTTGAAAAGAAATAAAAAGTTTTATTTATGTATTTTTGAAGACAAAGAACGGAGCGAAAGCAGTGGTGAATCATCATAAGCAGTTCGCGTCGCAAAGCAACGACGCAACATAGCAGCGTAGCGAAAGCAGTGGCGAATCATCGGAAGAAGTTCGCGACAAAGCAGTGGTGAATCATCAGAAGCAGTTCGCGTCGCAAAGCAGCGACGCAACAAAGCAGCGCAGCGAAAGCGGTGGCGAATCATTGGAAGAAGTTCGCGTCGCGAAGCACTAACGTAACATAGCAACACAGATTTAAAAGATAGGCGTGGAAGTATGTGATAGGGGAGGAGGTACAGTAATTGTTTGATGAAAGTGTGTAAAAGATAGATTTTCAACAAATCTGATAACATGGCAGTGTGACGAATGCGAGTGGAAATTCGGATTTGCTTGAGAGGTGTTATAGGATTCGTAAAAGGACAGTTTGGCCATTCATTGCATAAGGGGAGCTGTTACAGGATGATATTAATTTTGTATGAATTTGTAGAATCTGCGCTGAAACCAAAACAAAGGGGGTACAGAAAGGCACCAAAACAATATACATTCAAGAAGAACGAATTTTGCATGGGGGCTATTAAGGAAGTCGAAGGATGGAAGACATGGAAGGAAGCAGCAAGAGCACTGGTGACGTCAGCAAAAACAGTAATGTTGTGATTATTTGTGTAAAGTCTTGAATGTTTACCTGTGGAGGTTGTGAGATAAATTTTTTCAAAAACTGAATATTATATAAGGCCTTGCTTTTTGTATGTACGTCCATTAGAGTATAAATGTCTACAGGCAGAATGAAGAACTAAGTCTAAATCTTTAAGGGAGTGTTGTTTTAAAAGCCTTAGTCCTCAGTAGAAAAGGCTGTGAGGGGGAAGTTGAGAGTAGAATGGAGCAGCTACTACGGCTGTGATGTCAAAGTAGCGCAACATAGCAGGATAGCAGTGCATGCTGCATATTGTATTCCAACTGGGCTGCGATGACAAACTAGCGCAGCATAACATTTCACGCTGCATATGGTATTCTGGGTGCACAAAACTAAATTTTCGACGGAGTGTTGTTTTGAAAAGTTTGTTTCGTGCGTACGCGACATTTTGTGCGCTTGTGACAGTTCGTGCGCAATGGAATTTAATGTGGAGGTTTGAATGGATTCATGGATTGGGGGAGCGAACGAACGGATATAATTTAAGTGATGTAAAAGACTCATTGAGTGGCGTGAAGAAGCATTGACGAATGGGCGGCAGATCGCGAAGCGATCCGATGTAGAGTAAACGAAATGTTGAAACGCGCCGTCGGTACGGAGCACCTGCAATGCAGACAAGTCAACGCAGCTGTGGATAATTTGATATGATCCGTACGGACAAAGCAGCTGTCGCAGCTGCGGATAATATGAATAGTATAGATTCTGAGTAATGATATTTGTTAAGTGGTTGCTTAGTGGTAGCTTGGTTTTTAACGTATGAAGATTGTGGAGATGTCGTTGTAAATATTCCGTACAACATAGGTTTGTCTTTTTGCTAATTAGTTTATTAGTGTAGATTTGTTCAGTCTGACATACCTCGAACTATTCGGGTATACTTACAATAGTTTAGGTAGATGGTAGATACCGTACGGCTGGTATGCCTCCGTACATTCAGTAGTGAACTCTCTGAGTATAACTTGTAGGACTTAGAATATTTTGAGTATCACAGTCAAGTTAATCAAAGCAATGGCAAACTCCTTTCTGCATCTTTGACCTGTTGGTGTGATCACCCTGTTTGGTGTTTTCATGTGAAACCTTGTGAAGTTATTCTATGATATAGAATATATATGTGTGTGCAGTTTCATTCTATTCTGTTATTTCTGTAAGATTCTGTGAGAGGTCTAGGTGGTTAGTTTGTGAAGCTGTCAGTTGTTTTTGTGAAACTCTGGAACTTATATTTTCTAGATTCCTTGATGGATTTGGCTGTAACTTTGGGAGCTCACAATGTCTATAATAAACTGCCTATTGGTGAAGTTTGAGGGGATTTTCTTTATTGTGGAGTAATCTCTGTTGTCTGAAACACAACAGTTTGAAGGGTAGTCTGTGGTGCTTCCGAGTGTAGTCCATGGCTGAAATAGGCTATGGACAACATTTTGTGCGCCCACACCCATGGCTACCCATTTTGAAGTTGATCAAAATATCACTACTGCAAGCATGCACTCGAGAGCTACTTCGAGATGATGGAGCTAATGGATGTGGTGGACGGTACCTTGGCCGAAACATCAAATGGATGGAAAAGGAAAAAACATGAGTGTCTAAGGGTTATCAAGAACTCCCTGACTGAGGATTTCGTAATGTCATACCTGAGTTTTAAAAAGTCATCTGAATTATGGAAGTGCTTAGAATGTATGTATGCAAAGACTTCTTTATATCATTGGCTTAGCAGTGTTACCAAAATAGTTGAACACAAGGTTTATTATGAACATTCAGTTATGTCACAAAGAGGTATGATGGAGGATGTATGAACACAAGTTGATAAAACCATTGTGACGATTCGGTTACTATATTTCTTCAGAAACGTAT
>JBBHKE010001432.1:0-45437 GCA_037447655.1 Zygnema cylindricum | reverse complement strand
CTCTCTCTCTCTCTCTCTCTCTCTCTACCACTCCCACTACCGCCTCTATCTCACAATTATTGCAATGAAAAACGTCAATAATGGATCAAATGAAAAATCTCTCAAAACAATTTCTTTTGACTATATTTGGGCTTGTTTTGATGGTAAGTAGAGTGAGAAAATACTAAAAACAAAATCTGAAACCATGGTGGAAAGTTTTCAAATTTGTGACGTCGACGCTTTCATAATTTGAGCGTGACGTCAAAATGTCGCAAACCCTAACTATCTACAATGTCACAAGTGGTTAGACATCTACAACCGTTGCTATTTTGTAAACGTCATCAATTGTCGCGAGTTTTGTATTCATCTACAACCGTCACAAATTACACCCTCGTCTACATCCGTCAGAATCTAAAGCAACGATTTCATTTCTTTACATTGGAATGCTCTGAAAGTAGTACAGGGAATCTTCGCTAAAAACAAAGTTACAAAATTAAAGTTTCGGTTTCGTGGGAAAGTGCCCTAAATGTCCAAAATACCTCAGTTAAGAAATATTGTTTATTATTGGCCATCATTGCGATACTCAAGTTAACAAGCAAAACTAACAAAGAACGACTTATGGGAAACGTCGATATTAAGATATTTCCAAATCGCGGTATGTAATCTGCGATTTTTATCGATGTAAATCACTAAGGTCGGACTTCCACACTACTGTACAATACACCGCGAATCGCTAGTAGTGTTAATGTTTTTTTTGCCACTTAAAACATCTTTTCCCCGTACACACTCGTCCAATTTTCAGTTTGAGACCGCAAATTGGAAGTTGAGAATCTTACCTTTCAATTGCAACCGTTAGATCTAGAATCCGACGAGTGTGTACGGAGAACACATGTTTAAAGTGGCAAAAAAAACATTAACATCAATAACGATTCGCGGTGTAGTGTACACCGCAAATCGTTATTAGCGCTAATAAATATTTAGTGTTAAAGAACAGTTATTGTGATTAACGCTAATTGGAAATTTGGGGATTTTCAAAGAAATTAGTCACTCGAATTTATTTTATAGGGTTTTCTTAATTACCCTATTTAAGAATTTGAGTTAAAATTGGCGTGAGAACAAGCTCGTGCAATTTCTCACGTCTTTATAACTATAATCAAATTTGAGTGTGCTTCCATATGTCGACGTACTCACTTTCGTGTGTTGACACTAACATTTGACACATTTTCTGTACGTTTGCAGTTTTAGTACAAACTGACACATTTCGTACACTACATACAGTACACCGCGAATCGTAATTAGAGTAAAGAAATAATTAGTGTAAAAAAATGAAAAGAATTAATTAGCGTTATTAACTCTAGTTTGGGTTATCAATGTTTTTCAAAAAAAAGAATTACTCTAATTTATCAATCACTCTACTTTGGGTTGTTTTCTGTAATAATTATTTGCGCTGAATATATCTACTGTAAATTAGGTACACGTACAGAATTTGACAAGAAATACAATTTCACGTCATTATGACGTCTACACTACGCGGTCTCTGAAAACGCAGTTACCTGATAACGATCTGTATTAAATTATTTTTTGTACTTTTTTAGTTAATAAAGTACAATTTTGCACGGTCTTACACCGACCGTACGCCACACTATTTAAAACGACACTATATTATAGTTGTTAACGCTGATTCGAAAAGTACCTTAAATAATGTAAAGAATAATTTAGAATTATGTACTCTATTTAGGGTGATATAGTCAAAATTTGGGGCGACGAAAATAGCGTACATAACGCTAATTACAATTCGAGGTGTATTTAAAAACAATCCAAATTAGAGTAATACACAATAATTAAACCATACCAACATCACCGTAAAGAAAAAATTATAATAATTCATTATGTTTTAGGTTCGGCGTTCAAAATTTAGGGGCGCCGAATAGTGTAATTAACATTAATAATAATTAAGGATGCATTGTTGGCACTACACCGTAATTAACAACACTAAAATATGTTTTACAACCATTAACTTTATACTAGCCTTCACTTTTATTAACTTGTAAGTGTGCACGGAAGACAAATGGTTTTCAAGGTCAAAGAAAACCTTAATGTTACATCGACACGCTACAAACTATATTAAATAAATTGCGATGGGTGGACCATCACAATTCAAGAGAAAAAGGAAGCAAAAACAAAATGATTTTTCACACTCATCAAGTTTACAAGCGTTGAGGTAGTCCAAAAAGTAAAATTAGACAACAACACAAAATTCGACGTTTATTTTTTGTTATTCACACTGTCAAGTACTACATACTTACACATTCGCCATTGTAATTGACTAAGGTCCACAATCACGAAAGTAATCACCCCTATATAAATCGTAAACATCATAACAACTAAGAATCTCAAAAAAAAGCTCAAACCATAGTTTGATAATTATGCACACGGCCTTATCGCACTAGTGAGGCTTGCTTTAATGTATATTAAATTCTTAATATGGTGATGATCGGTGTTATTCCAAATACTTGTACGATAATTGTTACATTATGGTGAATCGTGTGAAGAAAACCAACATAGAACAAATGTCAGTAAAAAACCTAAAAAACGTTTTAAGATGTATTATAATATAAGTAGTGGAATAATGCAAAACAAGTTTAATTACTGAGTTAAACTGGATTGGGGTCTGGTGCTAATTTTACCATACTTTTTATTGAATTAACATTTATTAGTATACATAATCAAATGGGATAGGTTTAACCTTTTCAACTTGTGTGGCATCGGTAAGACATAGAAGGACCTTAGATCTTGTCGCCTTTATTTATTCTCTTCCTATTTCGCTAATGACACAATTATAATTGCTTCTCATCATTACTACTTGCTAATGCAGTTAGAACCGCCCCATTAACTATATCACATCCATTTGAAAACGAACTGAGCATACAACACTGATTGAAGGTGTTACATGCTAGTCTTTCGTCCAAGATTCATGTATGTGTGCTTTACGGTGCCCATTGTGATTTTAAAGGCACTATTTTGGCAAATTTGATTTCTAACACAAAAATGGGTAAGACAACTCAACACAAGAGGGTGTGGTGCGAGATACTTATAAAGGCGAATACCACGATTTATGCATCTTGCGATATTGTGTACAACTTTTTCCACGTGGCGGTCAAGATCTTAGGTTGCTTGGTTGTTGCTTTACTCGTATTCCCCCATAGTGGTTAGCGTTGGTTCGAGAGAGGGGACCTAAGAGTAGTGATGTATTTCAATCGATATCGTATATGGTATATCACGACGTCGTTATGTTGAAACTGAGAAGTTGAAAAGTCAATATTAATTGGTTCTGCCGATAGCTATCGACATCGTGATTATCACCGATGATCGGCCACAATAATATTTTTCTAAGGGTTTTTTTACATTTCGCACGAGTACGACGGAATGTGGAAAATAAGAACCATAAAAAAATTGAGTATTGTAGGATTTACTTGAAAGTTTCATATGTTTCCTGCAACTTTCAACGGTTGGGGTCGACTCAAAAGAGAGACATCCTAGGGATCTAAAGGTATCAAGCGCACACTTTGGAACTTCAAGGTTAGGCTATGACCCCACATGCCAAAGTAAGGGTTTTTTCTGTCGTTTTCCTCAAAAACTTAAACGACATACCGCTTAAGCTACGACCGTACTAAAATTTAAATAGTAGAAGTACAATTTGCGTCATCGTCAAACTTATGATGCACTACATAATGTTGTCTTGCGCTTTTCGACTCACTGTCGTGTTAAGAAAAGTCATCTTCAAACTTTATCGTAAAACACATCGAAGATGTGGTTTATTTTAAAGTATCACCCCTCCACAAATAGTAAAACAGTCTCGCACGTGTAAAAAAATTTCAAAATTTTCAATGTTTTCAAACGACGAAAAAAAATACACTATTTGTTTTGTTTTGTCTGTTTGGGAAAGTACGGTTTTTTTTTGGGTCTCAAGATTTCGATGCCATTTCACGTCAACCATCGACCAAACACAAGACACGAAGGCAAAACGCATCTTCTTCAATCATAAAACGACACATGTTGGAAGGCGGTACGTCACGGAAAGACATGCGACGTCACAAGCAGTTACAAAAAAGAAACGTGCGACAACACTGATTGTAGACGCTGACAACCGTCACAAGTATTGTCAACGTATACAATTGTCACACCCCGAAAAAACAATTTCGTTGTTACACACAAGGACACTTGAAAACCGTGTACGGAGAATCTTCCCTAAAATAAAATGTAAGTTAGCTAAGTTACAAGTACATGGAGACATACCCTTAAACCGTCGGCCTAATGTACGTATTTTAAATTTTGCATTTCTTGTTGTTTACCGTGCATGGCCAACGTACAAGTTCAGTCAAGAGGGGAGACATCCAACGATTATCAAGCGCGCAGAGAGGCTTTTAGGGTTGGAAATTTCCAGCCTGCACTTTGTCCCCTCCTTCTCTCAATCTCCTCTCCTCTCGTCCTTCTATTAAACTACGGCCACAAATGGACAGCTACAGTACAAGCTTCTTACAAAAACTTTTTTTGGACGCTCTTTCGTTTGTAAAAAGTTGAAAGTGACAATTTCAGTTAAATATCAATAACATCGCGATATCACTTGCTATAACTGATTTATCGGCCGTTCGGTGTATTGATTACTGATTCCTCGCAACTAAGTACATGTCGATCAAGGGCAAACTTGGTCGATGTACACACTTGCGTATGTCACAATTTTGTCTATGCCTTTACAGCAGAGGTTCCAAAAGGTCAACCGAAACCGTGACTGAGAGTTAACCGACCACCCGCGCCACATCCGGAACGGATTTGGTTGCCAAATTTTGGGGGCCGGACGGTTGCGGTCGGTTGATTCACCAGAAAAAAAAATGGCCAGTTACGGTCGGTCAACTAAAAAACAAAAAGAAAAAGAAAATTTTGTACTGTCCATACAATCCAACATTATTGTACTTTGTACTCTTTGGTATCGTGGAAGTACGTGACATCATGATCAGCGTTGCAAGGCACGGTTAGTCGTGAGAAATCGAGTTTCGGTTACTTTTGTTTTCGTAAACGCCGGTCGGTTAACGGTTAACAATTTTGGTGCGTGACATAACCCGGTCGGGTGTCGGTTACTCAGATTTTGAAAAAGAAAAACGGTCGGTTTTGGTTATGTAAAATTTTGACTTTTTCGACCTCTGCTTTACAGCAGAGGTCACAACCGGCCGGGTATGGATCGGGTACGGATCTAGTACGAATCGGATACGGATTTGGGTACCCGATTGTGACCTCTGATTTACAGCGTGCAAAGGCTTCCATTCCTCTTCGATCTGCATTTGCGGTGAAAGATTTTTCTTTATTTTCCGGACCTCTTTCAGCAAGGCGATACCGTGCTCGGGTAATTGGGACTTAGTATTGTTAAAAAAGAAAAAAAAAATGGCAAGATATATTTGAAAGCACGATGGTAAACCATTTGAGTTTGAGGGTACAAAAGGGGTGGCATGGCCAAAACTGAAAAACTACAATAATAAACATATAGAGCGATGGGAACACAAAAAAAAGAAACAAAAAATAAGGAAAGTAAAAGCACCCAAACTCAAAACGAAAAACACGGCAACTCACAAAACCAAAACTACAATCCCAACCCTAAATCATTTAAATATCTACAAAAAGCAACCCAGTAAGTCCCCCTAGCCTGGGGGAGCACGTTGAGGGAGTTCCGGAACACGACTACGATCCATAACCCCAACAACCGACCGGAGGATAATAGAAGCTTACACTCGCTGTAAAGCCACCAATAAGCGTTGATGATAAAAAGAAGTAAGGACCGATGGAGGAGGGCTCCCTGGTCCTCGGCGCTCGAAAACACGTCGAGCACAAGTACGGAGAAACTCGTCCAGTGCAACACCCAAACAACCAAAGATCTTGACCGCCATCGGAATAAAGTCATCCATAGGGTCTTGGTGGGCATAATGACGCTCTTTTGCCTTAGCGACATCACGAGCTGCCACCCCAACATGCCTTGCCGCCCGACCAACAACTGTAGCTGAAGTAGGGTTCGCCAGAACAATATCACCGAAGATGCGACGTGCACTATCAAGCAAAACAACATCGATCCAACAAAAGAGAATAATATGAGAAACCTCTCGACGCACTGAAAAACCCCCTTTCGAAGCGATAGTCGAAAGGTGTCGCGAATAGTGTCGTGCGCTTGGATCAAATCTCCCCCATGGGAGCAGCGAAACACATGGACACCATCGGCCTCCAAGACACAACCACATGCACAAACAAGAGAGCCATGTTAAGGAGGATGGGGGAGGCCAAGGCGAAATCGGAGTGCGGTGGTGAATTGAGCAACTAAAAATCGGAGAGTGGACAAAATAGGTGTAGCAAGAAGCAAAGAGCGAGAACCAGGTCCACCACATGAGAGAAGGCCAGCACGCGAAGAATCGGAGGGAAGCGCCTTGAGAAGCTCGGATTTAATGGCGGCAACAACTCGGTCGGAAATCGATTTTTGGACACGCTCAACAGATTTTGTAACAAAATGGAGAAAATCGGCACATCCACTAAGGCATGGGGAGGAAGAGAACGTGACGCGTGGAATAGAGATCGTTGGAAGGCGAACACACCGTTTGAAACCCGAGGGATAACCGTAGCTAGAACAGGGGTGTCCCTAGCCAAGAAACGGGAAACAAGAGTAGATGCAACAAGACACCAACTTCCCAAATAGGCAGCGCGAGCAACACGAGCAGTCGATAATAGACCCAAACCCCCACTAGAGACAAAGAGGGATGTGTGAATGCGGGCCGATGGCCCAAACTCGCAATCAAATGCCCAAAGACCTAATAGAGTGTGGAGGACGTCCATGAGGCGATCGTCAAAAGGCGAGAGAGGAGACAAATGTCAAGGTGGGAGGGGACTTACAAGTAAGGTAAGAAGAGCGGTGGGGAAAACAAGTGGTTAATGTTAGGATTTAGTATTGAGAACTCATTTAGCGACAAGACATTCTCATAGCTAAAGTAGCGACAACCAGCGACGAAGTATTTTCGTCGCTGAATATTTGAAGTGCTAGCGACGAAGTAGTTTCGTCGCTAGATATTTGAAGTGACGTAGAAATTGAATGTTTGTTTCGTTTCACGTAAGTTTGAATAGTACTATTGAAGTGATGTGGAAATTGATTATTCGTTTCGTTTCGTTTCACTTAAGTTTGATTCGTACTATAGAAGTGACGTGGAAATTGTTTGGTCGTTTCGGTTCACGTAAGTTCTAGTTGTACCGTGTGGTTCAAGTTGGTTCGTGGTTAACTTGTCTAGCCGTACCGTGTAGTTCAAGTCGGTTCGCAATTGTTGGTCGGATGTTTTCACCACGTTGACTCTTACGCGTTTCTAATCGTGTACCGTGGTATTGTTACGTGACGTTTGAAGCAGTATATTGAGGCGTAGTGAGAGAGAGATTTTTATCAATTGGGCGAGAGTTGATCCTCCTTGTAGACAATGAAAGAGTTCAAGGAGTTAAGGGAGTTTGATAACTTTGTGGTGATTCTTGAGGAGTTAGAGGAGGTTAGTGGAGTTATCTTTTATATAATTAAGAGGAGTTAGAAGTGAGTGCGTTTTGAGGGTGTGAGGAATTATGTAAGAAAAGTTTCCATTTGGAATATATTGGCTTCCGTGGGGTTATATTTCTCGAATGTGTGTTTTTCTTTATGCTTCCGCTTGCATTTGCACTCAGTGTTTTATTATTCGATCCTTTCAGTTAACATAGCAAAAGCAACTTGGGGTTCTGGAAAGTAAGAAAGGTCATCCACTGGGGCCAGATCTGTATGTAAAGCATCATGAAGCTAGCGGCTACGAGTTTCTTGACGGACGGCAGGTACCAGGATCAAATCCTGGGTCCGTCAGGTACCTTTTGGTACATCTACCTAATTTACCCCTGTCTTCTCTAGTGAGCTTAGGCAGCCATGGCTCTAGCTCCCAATCCAGCCTTCAGTGACTACGACAAGTGTGGGGGCTTGGAGAAGGGAGTTAGAGGCAGGCTGCCTCTGCTCTTTTTCTATCCTAATAGACCTAGAAAATACTCAAATATCAACACCAATGATGTGCATATCATTTGCGACCAAATGGAAAAGGAAAGAAGGGAAGGCGGCCGCGGAGGCACGAAGGGCCCGGTAGTAGGCAAGGGCGAACAAAGGTCTGCCGAGAGGGTCGCCTTGGCGATTGCCAATCGCAGAGGAGAGAGGAATGAGATCACCATAGGAGAGAGGAATGAGATCACCATCGGCCGAGAAGGAAAGGTTGCTTGTCAAAAAATAGAAAGCCCTCACAAATGGGAATAATTGGACAATCGCAGATGGAGCCGCCATAAGCTCTGAAAAAATCGCGTTCCAATCCACCGTGTTAAAAGCATTGGAAATGTCGACCTGAAGGACCAACCAATTTGGATGTACATCCAACAAAGCTTGAATCTCGTGGAACACGGCCTCCAAACCCCTTCCGTGGCCACTCCAAACTG
The DNA here is from genome assembly GCA_037447655.1 of Zygnema cylindricum. NCBI lineage: Eukaryota > Viridiplantae > Streptophyta > Zygnematophyceae > Zygnematales > Zygnemataceae > Zygnema > Zygnema cylindricum. Next base: position 36,950 of record JBBHKE010001432.1, on the reverse strand, counting down.
ATGAGGAGAGAAATAATCATGGAAAGATGGTTGAAGCTGGAGACATATCGCACGAGCCACCAATCTATATAAAACCTCTAACACGGCAATAGGGCGGATCCCACCATTAAGTTTGGCGACTGCCACAAGGCGGGACGCCGTGAGAAGATCGCAAATCCGAGGGGGAACATCTCTACTAGCAATAAGATAACATACGCGAAAAAACACATCGAACCCCCGAGCACCCGATTTGGGGGCAAAACATCGCGAAACAACTCATACACTATGCCTGAGGGCCCCCTGGCTAAAAGGTGAAAAGAAGAGCTAAGAGCCTTAATGAAAACCTCCTGATCTAAAGTAAAACTCTCAGAAGGCTCAAAGGCGTGGATGGAAGGGGGTAAAGGGGAAAGTGCAAGGGGGTGGAGAGCTCGAAGGACCTCAATAGTGGAAGAAGATCCGGGGGCAGGGTGAATGACCGTAGGGCCCGAACCGCTTGAGAAAGCTCACCAACACGGCCTAACTGAATTGCTAATGGCTTAGGTGGCCGACGTGGTATGAAAGAGGTGCTCAATACCCGATCCTCATGCTCGACGTGGGCCTTCCAGTCACCAAGAAGGAATCGGCGACAACGCGCCATAGTTTCTCTAGCCCCACTGCCCCCTCTACGACCTGAAAGGAGGCCTAGGACTAGCACCCGAAGAGAAAACATAAAAAGAAGGTGCCAAGGAGCAATGTCCGTCGGGTTTGAAGAAATGTGGGACAAGGGGAGGTGGAGGGAATCTTGTACTATTGTCCTGACGGCCATAGGAATACGGGTGTACAATCGCAGGCGGGGGGCTCCCAAATCGTAGGCCTCCAAAACATCTAACTCACGGAAGAAATTTCATAACTCACGGACGAAATTTTGAATCCTCACCAGTGGGGCCGCAGGGGAGTTTGATCCACGACGATTGAGGAGAGGAGATAGACAAAGGACCACCCACGGTTATACAATGGCGACAACTCCGTGTATGAAGGGAAATACCTGCCCCAGCGGCAAAAAGGTTGTGGCACCTAGGACATTCGAAACGCCTAGAAGGTTTACGAGGTTTGGGTAGGGAGGTGGGGGAGGAGGAATAAGAAGGGCTTCAATCATGGTCAAATAAGCCATGGAAATGGGAGGGGAGAGGAAGAGAAAATGGGAGAGGAAAACCATGTGGATGGATGGAAATGGGGAATATAAATGGATGAAAGGGGAAGGGGGGGGGAGGGGGAGGGGGGGAGGGGGGGGAGGGAAGGTCGGGGGTGGAGGGGGGGGGGGGGGGGAAGAAATGATAAATGATTGGATGGTAGGAAGGGGGATGATGGAATCAAGGGGATGGAGTCAACATCCATGGGGGGGGGGATTCATGCCCAGGACACTGCTTGCACGCGAGCTTGGCAAGAAGTGGTGCAGCCGCAGCCGATCCGAGGTAGATCCGGTAGTGAAGGAGGAAAGGACAACATAGCGTAGATCCAGAGGTACATGATTACGGGGAGTAGATGCTGTCGCGTAGTGAAGGAGGAAAAGACGACATAGCGTAGATCGAGAGGTACATGATTACGGGGAGTAGATGCTGTCGCGTAGTGAAGGAGGAAAAGACGACATAGCGTAGATCCAGAGGTACATGATTACGGGGAGTAGATGCTGTCGCGTAGTGAAGGAGGAAAAGACGACTTAGGGTTGAGCTAATGGTTTTATTAGGTTTTGAAAGTTTGATCTTGTTTTTTGTAGGGTTTATATTCGGGTTTTTAGCTCCCTCTTTTTTGCTTGCTATTTGGCTTTCGGAGTGTCTCTGTTTTTTTGTTGTTTGATCTCGCGTGACATTTCAACTGCATTCTATTTCATTCATGTACTTCGATGGTTTGCAATTTAGGCGTAATTAAAGCATTGTAAGGGAATAACAATTATACATAAACTTAGATGAAATGCTACCGATATCTCCTCCTTATATAGATCTAAAAAATGGTTTACCACACAGATTTGACAGATCCAAGGCCTAAAATTGCAAACTTTTAAGATTGCTTGACATTATGAACAAGGAGGAAATCGACACTCTTGTGCTACCCAGCTTCTCCATCTCGTTGTTTTTTTTTTGCTTTAGCCGCTGGAAGAATTGGAGGAGAAGGAAGTCAAGTATACAAGAAAATTATTTCATATGGAATATATATATATATATATTATATATATATATATATATTATCAATTTTTTAACTGTTTCTAAGAAAAACCAATGCACAGAAACAACCAAAAAACAAAATAACATAGGGCAGTACAACCGAAAGTGTTTTAATGGTATTCTAGGAATGGTATTATCTACAACCGCACTACATCTTGTATAGTGTTGAACCTAGAATTTTACAACAAAACATGCGATTTAATGTGAAATAAATGCAGGAATAACCTGTAGCGCAAAAAAAACCAATTACAAGCTTTGAAAAAAATAAAGAAGAAAATCTTCCAGGATGTAATAACTGGTTTAGGAGTACAAATTGCCTAAAATGTTGAATGACCAGGACTGATGTGACCAATTACCCTTTACAAAGTTCCCATTGTGAAAGGATCAATATACCACGCCTGAAGAAAAACCACTCAGCATGCATTCGACTTACAAAAACAAACAAAAACATAGCAACTTTTTTGCATTGGTTATGAAAACTCTTAACAAGGTATTAGTCAAAACAAACACCTACAGAAAAAAAGGGGTGCACCGGAAAAGCACACCTACTCTTGCCCCTTTTTTCACAATCCACACTTTCCCCGAGAGTCTACTTTTCCTAAGAGAGGAACTCCCCAAGCGATGCTTCTTTGAAGATCATCTATGCCCACAAAATCATTTTTTTTCTTCTAGGACACTAGTGGAGAGCTTTATATCAAACTACATGTGAGATATCAAATCAAAATACTGTTTAAAACCCTAAGCATTTCTACCACAAATCGATTATTGGGAGATTATAAACCTACAAAAATGCGGTGCCCCATGAGGGTCCTACACTGAGACCTTATTTCAAAGACAGAGAAGATCCTTTCCTCTCTTCACACGGGTCGGCTTAGCATCCGTTCAATTTCTTCGAGGGAACGTCCTTTGGTTTCAATGATAAACTTGTCGACGAACAATACACCAAGAGCACAAACTGACGCAAAGAAAAGGTAGACAAAGTTGAGTCCCACAGCGTTCACGATTGCCAAAAAGGAAAGACCGATGAAGAAGTTGCAGACCTGCACATACAAACAAAAATAGTTGCCGTTTAACATTGGGTTCGAGTAAACTTACCAGGACCAGTTATCCTGGTCCGTCACGGGAATGGTCCGTCCTGCCTACAGAGCCTCATAGGGTTATTACATTAAAGAAATCTGCCCTAATGTTGCGGGTAAATGGCACAATTGAAGGGCAAACCGGACGTGAATCTACCCAAAAAAATGTACGAAATGTACGATTTACGCTCAAAACGAGGGCAAATTTCAACAGTGTGATTACTCTATCAGTCTCAAGAGAGTTCCAATCTATGTCGTAGACTTAAAAGAATGTCACTTTGGAGAAGTTCAAAACCAGCATAATAAGTGAATATAGCGACGGACACCACAGGTCTATCTGAATGATGGCAATCAATCTCACACCTCCACCTCTCATTCCCTCATTAAAAACCATCAAAGTAGCTGATACAAAATCCCATACTTTGATAAAGTCACAATCTTTTCAAGACTATAAGACACATACAGGTGGACCTCAAGCAAAGGCTGGTCCACAAGAAAGAGACCAACAATATACCAAATATTTCCTCACTGTCGTGAAGAAAGTTAACATTGCCCTCATTTTTCTTACCCAATGAACTCCAAGGCAAAGAGCTACCGCCTTCGCTCGAATTCTTGATGCAAAGATTTCAGGAAGTAGAAGAGCAGGCACGGGTCCTACTCCGAGAGAAAATGCCAGCACATAGCTGCGAGTCACCAAATAAAAAAAAAGGAAGAAAAAGAATCCCACACCATCACGTAACTTAGCAGTCTATACGAGCATGTGAAGTGGACAGAACTCTAATTTGAAACTGCAAACTGTTCAAGGATGCATTTAGACCTGAGATTTGCAGAAAAGGTTTGTAGGGAGGAGAGAATATACACTCGTCTGAATCTTAAACCGAGACCAGCAGCCAAAATCAACATGGCTTTCAAAAATGCATCACGCTACGATAAACATGTGTATAACAAAACACCAACAAAAACGGAAGTTTCAGTTAGTGGTAACTTACGCAACCGTGCCTCCTACTGCCAGCACTCCTGCATAAGCCTCCAGCGGCTTCCAGGAAAGTGAGAGGGACAATACCAACATAGACGCAGCCTGAACCCATCCCACAAGAGAATCAGGAATGTGTCATCGTCCTGAAATTGAAAAAAATGGACCATCAAGTGCAGAATGGTTGACATTTTGTTGACACAATAAATTCAGTATTCAATTTAGAGCATAACCAAGGTTTTCCATAAGCCTATACAATTGCATTTAAAGAACCTTCAGCTTCCAATATCTATGAGCTCAACCTATACATACTAGACATCAATTCATCAGCTTGAAAAAGTACAAAAGCAAACCCACCATTCCCGCAAATGAAAGTGAAAGCAGTTTTTTACGGCCTTGCTTGTCCATCAAAGATGAAGCAACACCAGTACCTGCCTCCAACCAAAGGCCCAACAGACATAGTTCCCTGTAAGATATATGTGAAACTGATAGGTGTACTGAATGCTTAAAAAGACATTTACATGCGAAGGCTGGTCTGTCCGATTGAATGTTTACAATTACATTTCAAGGGAAGAAATGACTCGAGTGACAATGAGCTAGGAGAAGCAACTGCATATAAAATGAAAATCCCAAAACCAAGACTCACACGCGAGAATTGCAGTACTTTAAATGTATGAAAAACTGATAACAAATTATGCCAGCACATGAACCAGGCAAAGGAATCCGAAAGCCATTAATTTAAGAACTATTACATCGTAAACATCTAAGTTCAAATGGTCAGAAAAATTGCCATGTAGCTGAAATCCAGGTCCTCAGAGGTGGACTTCGATAATCCAATCTTATCATCTGATCACCTTTACTGACGTTTAGGCATAAAAATCATATTTTGAAAGACAGAGGTTTGCAGCATTTGTGTGCAGAAAACTATGCATGCCAAAAAATATCGAACAGTCATTCAGTGAAGAACAGAAGAGACAGCAAAGTTGCTGTTGAAGTGATTTGAGCGAATTCGTTCAGTGAAAAACATAAGTTAGTGTAAAGTGCATTTAGCGTGAGCCTATGTGGAGTGACTTTGCCGAGCTTGTGAACACTTAAGTCCACACTTAAATTGTAGACAGTATATCAATGAAAATTGCACTAAGGAAACATTTTTTCTTTTGACGATTGTGACTTCATGAGTAGATAAAGCTATTTTCGGATTTGTAAGTTGCACTGGTGGACACGAACTAAACTTTCTGATGTTTAAACAATTGCATTTCTGTACATTTAACACAAACCTTCAAACAAACAATAAACACAGAAAACAAATTGCCAGAACTTACCCACAACATTTGCCAATCCTACAAGAGCACTGGCTGCCACATCAGACTTGATACCCACTTTCCGAAAGACAGCTGTCGAATAGTAAACCACAGCATTAATTCCCGCCAGCTGTTGGAAAAGGTAGACAGCGGCTCCAAGACCCACGACTAAACCCCACCAAGACAATTCAGCAGCGTGAATTAGATTTTTTTTTAAGTGGGAGAGGGAGCGGGGAAGGTGGGGGGTCATGGGGCCATGGGGTCATGGAAGTTGTAGGGTTCCTGGGTTTTGTAGATCTTTTCACGACACACTTGGATTAACTTAGATGAAATGATATCATACATCAGAAATATATTGCAAATTCAGTAATAAACTATCGGATAATTACAGGCACAAAAGGGTGGGAAGAAGAAAAACATCCATGGGAAAAGCTGGGAAAAAGAAAATGCACATGGAAAGTACTGAAGTACAATAGCTAAAATAGGACAAAACTGAAATACCGTGCAACTTGGACGTGGAACCTGATGCCATGAATGATTTCAAGAGCTACAAGAAAAACAATGACACTCAATAACGAGCATTAAAAGCACACACTAATATGTCAAGGACTTAAGGCTGTGCTCAAGTTGAAGTTTATATTCAGCTGTCAAGAGAATGTACCATTTTTGAAATGTCAGATTTAAGCAGAGGGCATCTTTGCCATGCACAAACCAAAATTGACATGACATGTTTCGTTGCTAACTGGCTTCCCTCAATCTCCTCGCAACCTCCGATTTGGCGTAACTACATTTTTGCAAATTAAACAGGAGTATCCTTGAAATGCTTCAGTTTCGAATCAATTGAAAGTCAAACAGCAACATATGGCTGTTATTATCCTTTCATACCTTTTCGATATCGAGGACTGAACATGTCACTCCATCCAGCTTCCGTAGAATCTCCCGTTTCCGCAGAACTTCGTGTCAATTCTTCCATTGCTGCTTCAGTCCTCCCTTTTCCCCATAGCCTTGTGACAGCGATTTCTGCGGCCTCAACCTTTCCTTGCTGTATAGAAAAAGGACACCAAGGAAGCCAAAAAACAATGTGACTTCAATAACTTACAGCACAATTGAATAAACCACAACCCTTGAATAAACGACCAATGGCCACTCGCATGTGTAGCAAGTTTACAACTGATTGGGCAATGCCCATCCACATTGATATTGGTAAGATGTTCCCAGGTCAGATATGCTACACCGTGTATCATTATTAGCGTCAAGGAATTATTAACGTTGGGTTTACTTAAGTGTTATTGATTCTAATTCAGTTTCGAATGATGTGGCTGGTTTTGACCTGTTAAAAAAAATAGAGTGGAGAAAAAAAATAGTGTCATTGACACTATTCTAGGTTCGAGGGTTAAATATAGGGGCACCAATGTAGTATCGTTGACACATAAACGATACATGCTGTAGTAAAACAAATTTTGCACAGATCCCCCTCACGCACCCAAAAACCATGAGAAGAGACATGATTTTGAATAGAGTGGACAACTATAAAGATGGTGAACAAAGTAAACTCACAACATGTACTAATCCTGACTCCTTGTGCAGCGTATAATCATATTTTACTCCAAAGCTTGCCTGACAGTTAACCCCACCATGTCAGCATTAAGTGTTTTCTGAAATTCAATGCACCTTAAAAAGCCAGCGGGGACTCTCTGGAGCCCAGCCCATCCCTCCAGCAAGAGCCAAAGTTGGGATGATTGCAAGCCAAAACATTGTCCTCCACCTGTTTCCCCACCAGCCTCTGGCACATCTCATCACATAAAAATTTAAACAAAAATATTTTATCAATAATGCACTACACATTTTGTCATAACCTTAAGTTGTAACACATAAGAACAGATTGTAGCGGAACCATAAGATCTCAATGACGGATACATAGAGATAAGAACAAATTTTGAATGAATTGCTCCTAAATAATAACTACTTTTGAATGAATTGCTCCTCCCTCCAGAAAAAATCTAACATGTTCACGTCAGGGCATCTCCATCACACAACTTTAACGGTTTAAAGAAGTAAGTTACAACCAGCTATTTTATCGAAACAAGGCTGACAGGTGACTTTCAAAACAATCTGCCATATTCTCCAAGTTTCTATTGCTGTCCAGAGCAGACCAGTCATCCAATTCATTGACAATTTTATAACCAGAACCATCTGCACAATGTGACAAACCGACACATACCACTTTCAAAAATTAGTCACACAGGAGTATATCTCACCATGTAGGATTTCCAGCAAGAGGTAGACCAGCAATCAGTGCCCCCAAAATGCCGATGCAGATGCACAACTGGTTCACAGCTCCAAGAAGTCCTCGAATCTCAGTGGGTGCCACCTGGCAAAAGAAAATGCAGGAATAGGTCTCAGTGAAGAAATACGGGTTAGAAAAACTGAGAACCTTACTCACGCCCAAAGATAAAAATAAGTACAAGACGAACAGTACAGCATACAGGGTCACAGAAGAACACAATGTTTTTGCAGCCTCTTCCCAAGGAGCAAAGTAAGAGTTACCGAACAAGGCTACTAAATATTAAGTAACTGAAGTGATGTTCAAAGAAACTAATTCCCACAAGGAAAGGAAGTAGAACCGGAAATAGCCTCTGCCTTACTTCAAGCTGTCCAGGGCCAGACTGGCAGAAAACAATCATGACGTTAATCTCCCAAAGTAAAAAGTAAAGCAGAACAAACACAAAGGTACTTGCCAGGCATCGCCAATTTGCCCAAAACAGAAAAATAATAGCTGCTTTAAAATAGAACACAAAAAAGTACCTCAGAAATGTAAAGGGGGACAGCACTGGAGGAGAGACCTATGCCCACTCCAACTAGAGCACGACCGAGAATCATGGCGCCCACTGATTGGCTAGTGGCACTGGACATTCCACCAGTCATATTTTGCTAAATGTCAGAAAAAACAGGAAAAAAGAGATTGGCCTTGCTCTTCATTTAAACTGAACTTCCAAGAAGTGGTAACAACCATACCCTTCAAAAGCTCCACACTATTTGAAAACATCCGAAATTCGGTAATTACTAGCAATCCATTGCTTGCAAAAGCTTTACTCCTTTCCATTTTGGATTAGCACTTGACAGTGCCCGTCATTATCAGCGTTAGGGATTTATTACTGTTTACGCAAAATTAGAATACATAATACTAATTTAGTGCAAGAAGTCGTGGCACATTGCGGCGCAATCCCTTAAATATTGTTGAAACTATTTTGTGATTTTCATCCAGAAAAAATCATGACCAAATTAGTGCCACGAAATCTAATAACGATCGGTGTAGCACATGCAATACATGTGTTGCATGCTTCACTATTGTAAACAATACAAAAGATGATATTACTAGTCAGGAGCCCTGCTTCAAAGGAGGAAAGATAATTGAGAGAGGAAAAGTGAAAGCGAGAAACATAAAGCAACCAGCCAAAAACGAGGGAAATTACTTGAAGGGAGTAAGGTAGGATATCGGTTGAGAGGGACAAACAAACAAAGCCACCACGAGAAGAAAGGAGATAGACACAACAAATTGTTTGGTTCACACTGAAATCCATCACAGCAATCCCCTATCTCATCATTCTCGCAACTGTTTCGGCTGTCTAATCTGAGACAAGTGAGAATTCTCGGTTACACTAACAAAGCAAGTACTCTCTTAACTATCAAGTATAATTTGCACCTGAGCAATGTACCCGCAATAAGTGGAATTGCGTTGAGCTGAAACGTGCGAGTTCGACCAACAAGGTCAGCCAGTGCTCCACCCGTAAAGGCTCCAAAAAATGCTCCCGCCAAACTGATACTTACAATCCATCCTGCATCCCTCCTTAGATTACAGAGAGGAGAAACAGGATATCTGTCCAATCAGAATATGCCAGCTAGAAGAAGTATTCTCTACGTGCTTTTATGCAAGTACATGTGGTATCGCAGCAGAATTTCACATGACAGTGTGCTTATGAAATCGCGTCTAGCTTAAGCAACGTTAGCTTGGTCCCGGGTTTTCTGGCTTCTGAACATAAAATTGCGTCATTATTTTTTTAACTCTAGTTATTTAAGCAGTTAAAAATTGTCCAAGTTAATACTAAAACAGTCCTCATACTAATTATTCCTTAGCAATTCACAGTGTAACGATATCAAGCTGAAGCAGGCGGACAGTTACATATACTCTGCATTCTGACCAAGCCCTTAGCCAAAACACAATAATTGGTTGCTAACAACCATCGCCTCAGACTTTCACTTACATTTTCTGGTTATTTTTTCGCGTTTTTTGGTGATTATATCCTCATTTACCCATTTTTGGTTAACCACAAATTGAAGCTAAAAAAAAAGATCCCCAAAAACTTGGAAAGAACCCAGTGAATGCAAATGAAAACAGGCACACTGAGAGCTAGATCCGTCAAGAACAAGACAACAGTCCATGAGATGACACATTCCCGAGAGAGAGAGATTTGCATGCGAGAAGTTGTACCGCCAACTGCTGCATTTCCTGCTATGCCCAAATCCGACATAATCTGCTCCAATGGTCCATTCACAACCCTGCAGCAAATAAATAGATAAATAAAAAAATCCTCAGTCCAAATAGAACTGCAAACTTAACCACACATCAAATTTTCATCCATCACTCCAATGACCAGTATAACCCAAATTATAGCTGAAACCCAGTAATTGTCTAGAACAAACAAGCAGCTTACTACTCCACAATGCAGAGGGCACGGGTGATCGGACTCATCAGAAAGGACATTGCCATTAGGAAGACTACACCGTGAATCGCTGTTTATCCGGGTTAATAACATTATTTCTGTCCACGTTTTTTTGCTTTTGAAGACACAATACGGCTTCTAATACTTCTAGTTTTTTTTTTCCAACGCCGATTGCTTTTGCGCTTCATAATGGTCCACACCATTCCAAACGTACCCAGAACTGTTGACGCTATAATAGTGCTCACACCAATTACTTTACAATAGTCCTCACACTGATTACTTTATAACAGTCCTAACACTGATTACTTCTTTACTTTGAATACCTATCCACGGCGTAGTTTCAGGCTCACCCAAGATGGTAACCGAAGAGAAACGCCCCCAAACAGGCCACAGCTACTGCCAAATAAACTGCACCGGCGAGTGGTGGCAGCTTCACTTCCTGAGACTCCGCCTCCTCCCATGTCGCCACCACACTGTCTGCAGGTAACCGCTGGTAAGAGTCAGTGAAGGGAGAGGCAGTGGAGGGGCGAAGAGGGCAAGAAGAGGAAAAGGGAGAAAAGGGGAAGGGAGAGGGAGAGGGAGAGGGAGAGAAGGGGAGGGGAGAGAGAGGGGAGGGGGGGGAAGGGGAGAGAGAGGGAGGGGAGCTTGAGGGAGAGAGGGGGAGGCGACCAGGAGGACAGAGGGAGAGGAGGGGGAGGGGAAGGGGAGAGGACGGGGAGAGGGGAAGGGAGGAGAGGGGTGAAACCGGGGAAAAAGAGGGGAGAGTGAGGGACTGAAAGAGGAGGAGAGGTATTAATAGCATTAACACTTTATTACAATTAACTACACTGAATCGTGTTATGCCACGACGCTTGTAGTGGAACACTTAAGTAAATAGAGCTGTTGAGACCAATTTATGATTTCGGTCAGAAGAACAGTTACTCGAATTAGGAAGGCTACTTCTAAATCGATGGGCAGAGTATTTAAAAAGCAGTCGAGGAAAAAAAAAAAAAACCGGTACTTAGAGCTCTGACTAGGATCAAGAATGGACCAATGGCATCAAGGTACAAAAACATTCAACTCCAGACAACATCAAAATTAAACATCTTGATCTCTATGCAAAAGCTTCATACAAAAAAACAGGAGAAGAGCAGATGAAGAAAATTGCAGGAGTTAGTCATTAATGTTGATGTCCTTGCAGGGAATAACTGGAAAACCGGATCCACTTGGCTCTGTGTATGAATGACACTGCTCTCTAGGAATTAACGGAGGAACCAATATCAGGCAATTTGTGCATAACTTTCAACATGTCTATTAATTCCCATGCCTGGAAGGCAACTATGGTTGCTCTTCAGAATAAGTCAAGATTCATAATGGAAGATGATGCATTACTTGCCAACTAAGGTCCTTTCAGATTTTGTGTCCAACTTCTCTTCGTCTTCAAAATGCACTTTGCTAATGAATGTATTGACAATGACATCAAGACCTGTTCATAAACTTTTACTTGGAGGAAAGCTTCTGTTTTGTAAATCAAGAGATCGACACAATTTGAATCAAACCTACTTTACTACGAAAAGGTCCAGCGATACCACCAGCGTAAAAGTGCAATAAATTGCATAAGTGTCATCTGTACTTGAGGACATGCTTGAGCGCCATAAATCCAGAAATATAAACTTTGCTGTGCAAAACAATGCTCTAAAATATTTTGCATTTTCTTTGAAGCAGCCAACTGATCAAATCTTCTGTTCAACATTGACAAACATGTTACATTAACCTGGACATGGAATCGATGACTCCATTGGACGCAAGAATTGATTTTTTTTTCCAACATGACAAATTTAAAACGTAGTTTACACAAACAGGCATTTGGGGTGATAAGAACATCAAACATTGCATTTGACGTTACTTAGCAGATCTCTAGTCACACAGAAAAGACAAAACAAATTAAAAAAAAAAGGAGCACCTGGTGCTTGAGATTGCAAATTATTCACATTTAAGACAACAAAAAAAACACACCGAAAAAAAAATGTACCTGATGCTTGAGATTGCAGCTTATTCACCATCTTATATCCAGAAAACCTCTTCTGTATCACCCGCATTTGTGAGTCAGCAGGTAAATTTTTGGATAATGAGTTTTTCTTAACACCAAATACACTAGCATATCCCCTCTCCAGTTCACGTTTTTCCCTTCTAAATAAACTGGAAAGCACGTATTTATTTGAAGCTCCGAAAGACTGACTGCTTCTCTTTTTTAAATAACTTTCAATACCGATCGGGTGCCGAAAACTACTCAAAAACAAACCATTACAACTGTTTCTGTCAGTTTTCCCTATGCCAGAAAGAGATGGTGAAGAGAGGAAAAATTTCAGAGAGGATGTCATGATGCGAGAAACGCTACAGGGACAAGAGGTGGGGAAACAAAGTGAGAGAAGGAAGAGCGCTGAGTACTTAAGTGGTCAGCCATGGCTGTATTTCTGTTACAACGGGACTTTCCGTAGAATCCCTTCGTGATCCCTCGAAATCAGTATGCTGCAAAATTTAAACACCTCAAAAGTGAGAATGAAATGATACGCCTCATCTTGACTGAATCGCATGCGACCGATGCGACCGATACCCGATGTGATGACTCTGTCGCTGAGGATGACGTCACAGTACCAAGTGAGTAAGTGACACATAAAAAATACTAAAATAGAGTGCGTATCGAGCTGAAATGTCAGCCAAGTTTTTTTCTTTACATGCGCGTGAAGAGAAGGAAAAACATAACGTGTACTCTCCCTTGTTCAAAAAACGTCACATTCGTGTGACACGTGCATGAACATTTTATTATTTGTTATTCAATTGATATATTAACTAAAACCAACTCTCAAAGTGATTTTGGTTAAAGTTTGAAGTTGAGCTTGCACTTGCCCATGGGTCGAAAATAGGACGACGTGGGACGTCAAAACTGGAGAACATTCATAGTTTCAAGTTGACGTCAATTATATTGGGGGGTTTACAAATTTATCATACGGCATAAGATTTCCTCGTTATCGGTTGAATTTTGGAAGGAAATGGCAAAAAAAAACCGATACTTTGACGCATGAGCACACCGGTGTACTTTTGTAGTTCACCATCTAAGAATATTCAATGGTAATAAATTTACGGTCTTTGAAGTCCAACGTACTTAAAGGGCGCATTTAAATTCACGATAATTAGTATTATGAGACTTTGTATGACCCTTTGCATTTAGAAAAACATCCTAGTTTACATTTTCAATTATTAAAAGCATTGAAAAGCATAAGTTCTTTAGTATACTTTTCTTTATAGCTTGAAAACTCCTCCAACTTCGTTCCTTCCCCCCCTCTCAGTCAAAATCTTAAACTATTATCGTCATGTTTTTAATCCGCTATCGTGCCATCCGATGAAGTCATACAAACTACAATTTAAAGGCATTTGTTGGTTGTTACGGATCCGTTTATGATGTTCATGTTGACGTACGTGAAACGTGCGCTCGATATCCGGAATTGTTGTAAAATCCACAATAAAACAGTATATAAAATTGGACCCACCAGCATAACATTTGAGCTGGTGGTACAGTGGTTAGTACATTAACAGCTACAGTGAAAGGACCCAGGTTCACATTCTGGCCGACTCATCAATCCCACTATTGAGATAGTCCATTCTATCCCCCGATTCTATGAATCTTAACAGTTCACGTAAAAACATGTCATTTTTACAGTCAGCTATGTAACAAATGCATTTTGTTATTCTTGTATTTATTTCGGGCACTATCCAATTTAGTGTCAACCGGTGAGGTTACCTTTTTCTTAAGTGATTCTATTTGATTAATAACTATAGTTGAGGAGTAGGTTTGTGCACTCTTCTTCGGGTGGGTTCTTAAAATGCTCGTTGTGAATTCGATTTGAAGTTAAATTCTAAGTTATACCACGTAGGATCCACTTTTCTCAAAATTATTTCTCTATTCTTGTGCCTCAGTAGAGTATTTTGTCCCCTGCACCTGAACAAAATTCGTTCGCAATCGTAAATTGTCAACCTTCATAAAATTTCGGCTCATAGACAAAAATTGAGAGAGAAGGGAAAGGGAGAGAGAGGGAGAGGGAGAGGGAGAGGGGGAGGGGGAGGGGGAGGGGGAGAGGGGAGAGGGAGAGGGAGAGGGGGAGAGAAATATTTCATATAAGGACCAGTGAAGTTCTTGCAAAAACAAATGAAAGAAAAACATAAACCAATGATTTGCGAGTGAGAAACATAAACGTTCAATCTTCTTGTTTTTGTTTACACATGTAACAAGGTAAAAATAAAGTAAAATGTAAATCCTTCACTCTCCTGTCCCCCAAATCCCACTATTTTTTCGGTCCATCGTTGCACATCTCTTAACATTACTAGTTGTGGAAGATAAATCCCTAATTTACTATTTTCTATTCAAAAGATCCAAATTAAACAAAAATAAATAAAATTGAAAAACCATCCATAAAACGATGGAACACACTAAAAAATTATAAAATGTTAGAAATTCTAACCCTTACCAATCTCCTAATTTTTAAACCACACTCTAGGAAAAGCAATTAAGTGTCAAGTGAACAGTTGATAAAGCCTGCTTTCAAGTGATTAATAAAAAATAAAAAACAAAACCCAAATGGAGTAAAACCTGAACTAACGTTGAAAGCAGACAAAACAGACAAAGAAACTGAAGGGAAAAAGAATCCTGGGAGCAAAAACAAAATAATAATATGAATTGAAACAATATCCGGTCTGATACCAAACAGAAGCGTAACAGATTTGGAGCAAAACAGAACTGAAGGTAACAACACATGTTTGTTTCTTCTTTGTTACATAAACATAACGTCACTAGGGTTTCGTGTTAACATCCCAAAGACCCCGATTATCCTCATAGTGTTTCCAGAACGGGGCTTCATTGTCTTCATAAAACGACAAATAAGGTGAAGGTTTTTGACTCGTCCATTTAGGATTACCAGCTTGGAGATTAAATGGTACCCAATATTTGGGTTTTGTTGCAGTGGAGTTTTACTTGAGATGGTAAACCCACTCAATGTAAGTGGAATCGTTGGGGCCAATAGCAAGTGGGCATGGAGCCATACATGTCCACCAAGAGACACAGTTTGAAGGAACATTTTCTCGACCGAAAATAATTTTTTGCATATAAACAGGATTGAATTTGGGTCCATTATTTACGTAATCCCGCAAAGAAAACCAGACGGTTTTTATCCAATTGGTGCAATCGTTTTTAACTGTTGTTCGGAACACGCAAACAAATCATCCTTTAGCGACTCTGCGACAGATGTCAAATCCTGCGATCCTACTCCAAGAACTCCAGCCGTTGACGACTGTGAGACACGGGTTTTCTGCAAAATATGGATAAAAAAAGGGGAAAAAGGGGGAAAAAGGGGGACAAAAGTGGATAAGAAAAATTTGAGAAAAAAATGAAATGGGATGGCTTGAGAGCGAAAGAGAGACATCGGGCCAGAGTAGGAGCCATAGAGAGACAGAGCGTAAGGAGGGAGGGAGAGGGAGAGGGAGAGGGAGAGAGAGAGAAAGCGAGAGAGAGGGAGAGAGAGAAACTTACTTTTAGGGCCACGATCGATGATAATTGTAGTCTCATCGGTTTTGTTAGAGGGTGGAGGAGGAGCGAAAGGGGAACTGTCGAAGGTGTCATCAGGTAATGGTTCAGTGTCATTGGTGGAGAAAGAATCCGGATATGATGCTGCAAAAACATAAGAAATAAAAAAAATTAAGTCGTTGACCCTCTCTCCCGCCTCTCCCTTTCTATGTCTCTCCCTCTCCCCCTCCCTCGTCCGCTGTCTCCCTCCCACTATCCCTCCCTCCGCCTCTTCCCTTTCGCCTCCTCTCCTTCTCTCTCACTCCCACTTCCTTTTTCTTCTTCCCCCTCGCATCTCTATTCCTTTTCATCTTTCACCCTATCTCTCAATCTCTCCATCTCACTCTCTCTCCATCTCTCTCTCTCTCTCCTTCACTCTTTCTTACTAAAAAATAACAGAAAAACGAACAATCTACCTCTATCTCTCTCTCAATTTCTTCCTCTCTTTAACTTGCCATGCATCTCTCACTTATTGTTCCTATCAATAGACATTTCCGAATCATTCGGAGGAGGAGGAGGAGGAGGAGGAGGAGGAGACATAGGAGGAGACCTAAGAGGATACCTAGGAGGAGAGTTAGGGATACGAGGACGTAGGGCGGGAGGAGGAGGTAGTCTTAATGCTCAACGAGAAGGGCGAGGAGGAAGAGGACGACTTGGTGTTGGAGGACGGTTGGAAGGAGGAGTGGGTTTTAGCATATTTCGAGAGGAAGATTGTACAATAATTAAGGAGGAGAAGGCGAGAAAAAAAATAGGATTATATGTTTTGTCATGGTTGGAGTCAAGAGTTAGAGAGTGATAGGTAAAACAAAGGAAAAAGAGAGTTATTTGGAGCGAATGAAAAAGCGTGGGAAAGGGAGGGAACGGATGACGTAGTGAGAGGTACAGTAGAGTACTTAAATATTGTGGGAAGGAGTAACAATTGGGAGGGCGTTACTTTGTAACACTGATAGAGAAGAGGAAGCGGCGTTGAGGTGAGAGTGAGAGAGGAGAGAGGAGAGAGGATGAGATCAAGAGTTGATGGCTAACAAGGTCGATTTGAGGTCTTTATTTAAGCATGCAGTAGGCGGCAAGTTGTCTACAAAACGACAAAACAACAAAGTCCAGTTACAAATTTGTACGAAATTGTTCGACGTCGGAGTGGTCGGCGGAACCGTTCAAACCTTCCAAATCTTTGATACAAATTCGTACGTAATTGTACGATGTTTTATATTCGACATTTGTATGGTCGGCGAAACCGTCTCATATCACGCTCTGCCGTTCAAAAGCTCTAAAATTACTGTACGGACAAAGTGAACCGTGACAATCCATCTGCTTCCAATTTCCTGTGTAAGGGCGTGTTCCCATGTGTTCAAGTAAGGGTTTTTTCCCGTCGTTTTCACAGAAAATGGGACTTCCAAAGAGAAAATATTACGCCGTACGAAAAATGGGCAAAAACACAAGTACATTTTGCGTCATCCATTACAGCTTTAGATGTACGGCAGTTTGTCGTCTATCGTGAAGTTAGTTTATCGTTTAGCGAGTTTCGACCCACTTTCGCGTCCTTCCATATCATCTTCAAACTTTAATAAAATCACCTCGCGAGGTGATTTTAAATAAAGTTCCACGACGTGAGCGAGTATGCATATGATTTCGCACGCGTCGGAGGTTTTTGACAAAATTTTCCTCAAAAAAACAATCCACTACATGTTTACAGCCTGTACGTACATTTTTCCGTGCAGAGGCAGTGGAGGGGTCTCGACCAACGAACGCCATTTCACAAAAGCGAAGTCCGTGAAAGCGCCTCTCTCTCTCCCTCTCCCACTAACGCGTATATCTCACAATTCTTGCAATAAAAAAAAGCAAGAAAGGTATAAATAAAATGAAAGATCTCTAAAAAATATTTATTTTGGTTGTCTTTTAGCTTATTTTGATGGCAAATATAGTGAGAACATACGACAAATCAAAATCGGAAAACCATGGCGGAATATTTTAGATTCAATGACGTCGACGCCATCATAAGTGAGCGTGACGTCAATATGTCACAAACCCTAAACATATACAATGTCACAAGTAGGTAGACGTTTAAAAACGTCGCTATTTTGTAAACGTCAACAATTGTCGCGAGTTTTGTAGTCGTCTACAAACCGTCACAAATTTCACCCATGTCTACATCCGTCACGATCTAAAGTAACGATTTCATTTTTTTACATACGAATGCTCTGAAAGTAGTACGGAGGATCTTCGCTAAAAACAAAGTTACAAACTAAAGTTTCGGTTACATGGGAAAGTGCCCCTAAGCTATGGTTTAATTAGAGTCAACTACACCAATTTAGTTTTTAGGTAGTGTAGTGTACAAAATGTGTCACTCTCGTACAAAAGTGTTCGCAATTTCGTACTACAGGAGGAAGAAAGTGCCAGAAAACGACGTCAAACACGAAAAAGTGAGTGGGATCGACACGTGAAGGTGCACTTGATTCCTAACAATAAAGATGGAAGAAATTGCGCGAATAGTTCTCACATGTTCAAACGTAGACAATGTGGACACAGGCTATAGCGGCTACAGTGCTACACCTATGGGAATGTGTGTCTGGATTAGTGTTAAATGTTATTATTAGAGTTAATGTTTCGTTGGTTCAAGCTCTAGCTCCCTTTCCAGCCTTCAGTGACTACGACAAGTGTGGGGGCTTGGAGAAGGGAGTCAGGGGCAGACTGCCTCTACTCTTTTCTATCTAATAAAGACCTAGAAAATACCCAAATATCAACATCCTTACTATGTCGTACTTCTTATTTTGTTTTTATACGCAAACAACATTACAAAGAATCTTGCCAGTATTCTCCACAGGTATGGGAGGTAAAAATGACCGTTGGATTTTTTCTCGCAAAGCATTCGCGTCAAAAGTTTACGTAAATGGTGACGTACCTCCTCTAGTGATGTACCTCGAGGAGGTACATCACCATTTATAGAAAAAATCGAGCCGCGACACGCTGGATGATGAACATACGTGTCATGACGGCAACCAACAGAAATCGAAAAATTTCGCACATGATATATACATTCAAAAATCCAACCGAAATCACAAAACTAATCTCGTAACGAACTTTCGTCGCGCTATTTTTGTTACTTGCCATTCATCACACTATTTGAGGAAGCGCTCATTCGTTATGCTAAAAAACATAAATTATAAAAAAAGGAGCTGGCATCTGACAAGCGTTTGCAAAGATTTGTGGTGCGATGCACTGGTCCGCGCGTACATGGTATGAAATTAAAGATTTCGAGTTGAAGTTGGTCGGTGAAAAAAACATTTGACGATTTTCTTAATGTTGGCCGTACAATTACATAAAATCCTGATAAAACGCCACCCTAATAAAAAACACTATACGCGATTCACAGTGTATTATATTCCGCTTGGTGGACTTTTACATTGTGAATGTACTGACTTTTTAGGAGAAAGGGCTCTTGTTTAGGTCAATACTACATGTCACACTTCCATTATTGTTTTGAATTGGTGCCATTGGAAAGTAACTTAGGGGGTGTGTCTGTGTTAACAAATATGAGTTTTATGTCGTTTTTCCTCCAAAATGTATTCCCATTATTAGAAAAAACTTTTTTATGTATGAAAAAACTACAGATACAACAATACAATGAACGTCTCCATGATACTCTGAATGTACAAAATATTTTGCGTCTTTTATACTCATGTTCGCGTTTTCCTCTTTCCGACCCACGGGCAACAGCGAATGAACAAACGTTCATGAACGTGCAACCCAAATGGGAGATTTTTAGCACGACTTGCGAGTTCACATAAAAAAAAGTTTGTTTATTTGCAGCTTGTACGTGCATTTATACAATAGCACGACCTAGGATGTCATAAAAAGTTGATACAAGTGTGACAAACTAACAACATTACAGACGCCACCAATTGTCACGTGTTGTGTAGACGCCTACGGGCCTACAACCATTGTTAGTTTTGATGATGTCATCAATTGTTGTAAGTTTCGTAGTCGTCTATAACCGTCTGCAACTTAGCGAACTTACTTTGTATTTTAGCGCAAAATCTTCGTACACTGTTTTCAACTGTCCTAACGTGTAACAACGAAATTGTTACCAAGGGTGTGACGGTTGTATGCTTTGATAATGCCCGTGACAGCTGTCAACGCATACATTTTGTGATGATGCGTGTTATTTTTTTCCACTGCTTATGACGTGGCATGTTTTTATGTGACAGTGTAGACGTACCGCCTTCTATCCTGCGTCGTTTCATGGTTGAAGAAGATGTGCTTTGCCTTGCGTTTATTGTCCCATCGACGTGAAATGGCATTGGAATCTTAAGACCCTTGCTAAAAATAACTCGCACCGGACGAAAAGGGACAAAACAAAACAAATTGTGTAATTTTCCGCGTCGTACGAATCGTAAACGGAAAAGACATAGCAAATCGTGTACTTTTTCTCGTCGCTTGAAATCGTTTGAAAATTTTGATTTTTTTTTACACTTGCGAATATGTGTTCCTGTTTTTTTAGCACTGATACTTTAATTTAAAACAGCGATGTGTTTTTAAATAAAGTTTGAAGATGACGTTTCTTTGACGTGGTCGTGGGTAAAAAACACTAGACGATAACATGTTGTACATTCTAAGTTCGACGATGATGCAAAATGTACTTTTACTTTTTTTGATTTCTTTCTACTTTTGTAACTTAAGCGGTACGGCGCTAAGTTTTAGAAGAAAACGACAGAAAAAAACCTTTACTTTGGCACATGGAGACATACCCTAACGATTTAATTTTTGCACACTGGAGCGCATTGCAAAGTCGTATGTCGAATCTTCACTACAATTCAAAGTATTGTACCACTTCGAAGTACCGGTTACATGGGCACACCCCCTTATTGAAGTCAGGGGGGTTATATGACTTTGTATGTCACATTTTGCTTAAGACGGGATAGGCTGTCCACGTCATGATGTTCTTTTGACGGTGCCTCACTTGGGCCTGGTTGACTGGAACGGGGGCCTTGTGACAGCGTGACAAAAAGCTACACCGTGTTTGCTATTAGTGTTGGTGTTAACTCTCCACTTATATTATTTGTTCTCAGTGCACACACGTCGGATTGTCACTGTAATCTTGAAAGACAAGATCCTTCACTTTCCGACGCGGACTCCAATCGGAATTTCGACAAGTGTGCACGGAAAAATCGTGTTATAAGTGGCGACAAAATCAATAACGTATTGTAGTATACATGTATACTTTCGCGTTCTAAAAGTGGATGAACCTACACGTGTCATATTTTGAGTTGTCAACAGTTTCTACGGGCCGCTAAGATTATTGAGAAAAGGACATTCTGGCGGGCGCTCGTTTTGGGTTTCGAAAATGCCATTTTGGATTGGAAATCTTGTCCAAACGGTCAAATCTCGATTTGGAATCTGTTATTAAATATATGCAATAGTTCTCATTGGCCATTGCAGAGCACCGTGAATCGTTACAGTACATTAATGTACGGCACAGTACAGTACTGTACCGTACAAGCGTTAAGAAATACACGGTGTGAGCCCTGGGGTTTCTTTTAGTGTAGAATGAAATGGATGTGAAAGATCAAGCAAGATTTCCGTGTGAGTACAAATGTCGAAAATATTTTTAGGATGCATTCGTCCTTTTCTGCTAATTTTAAACAAGTTCAAAGGCCCCCGTCTGACACATGTCAAGACGGTATAGATCCTTTTTTGTTGGCGGTCACAAGTAGATTTGCGAGTTCCGAGAGGGCATGCCTTGTGCCGTTGCGAACCACCCTAGAAAAGGTGCTTCGGCTATGCGCGATCCTCGGGAGCGAATCTGGGAAGATTTTTTGAGGTCTCTGCTGAACCCGTAAGTCGGTTTTTTGCGATGCGTCTCTTTAACATTGAGCATCTTGAAGGCGTCGATAACTACACCGTCAATCGCTATTAGAGTACATAACGCCAATTCGGTGCCCTTTAAAAAAAAAAAAACCCGAAATACAATCCATAATTTTATTTTTTCCATTATTCTAATTAGGTTTTTTTTTCAATTAGCGTTAATAAGGAAAGTACACTGCGATGGAAATAGTGTGGCGTACGGACAGGAGTATCGCTCGGCTTAACCCGGACTTTAAGTGTAGAATTCCATTAGGCGGTCCCAGTAAGAAATAGTGTGGCGTACGGACAGGGAATATTCGTACGAAATGGTACTTTTTGAATTAGGAAAGCATAAAAAGACACTTAACATTATTGCGCACACATGTGAATGTGCACTGGAAGAAAGAGACGCAAACTCGTCAACAAAAATCACGTTCTCATATGTTCGTCCGTCGACCGTGTGAACAGCGCGACGGCGTACGAATTGTCAGATTTTGTACGGCTACATAGATTAATGTAGACATCGAAAGGGCGGGCATTTATTATTCAGGACAACCCAAATTACAGTTAGGGATTAATTAGTATATATATTTTTTTTCAAAAAAAAATAATTCCCGATTAGTGTTAATAACACTAATTTTTTGCGATGCGTCTCTTTAACATTGAGCATCTTGAAGGCGTCGATAACTACAGTAGGGTCACGTCGGTGTCCAAGATTTGATCGTACAGTTCAGTGCTCCTTATCGTAGATTTTGTACTTCCTCAAATCGCTGGCAGTCCGTGGAGGCGGCACAAAGTGGAAAAGGCAGAGTATCGCTCGGCTTAACTCGGACTTTAAGTGTAGAATTCCATTAGGCGGTCCCAGTAAATGTACGGAAAACTCTACTGGCAGCGTTTACTGGAAGACTATTCAATTTTGTCGGGCCAGTAACAAACCTTCGTCAATTATGATTGGCACCACGTAGGTTAGAGTCCAGATTTTAAAAATCTTAAAGAAAATCTTCAAACGTAAAGTCAGAACGAAATATCTGTACGAATGGAGGTACCTAATGATTCGTACGTAAAGTTTGCGGCCAGATTTTTGATTTTGAAAATGGAAATCAAAATTTCGAAACGGAATGGCAAAAAGACGCGGCAAACTTTGAAGGTCGCGGCAAACTTTGAATGTCGGTGGATGTCGCACGGAGCGTGCGAAAATATTTTCGGCTCACCTGCATCCAGCGTGACAGGCGACACATGGACTGTACGACGTGTAGACCTGAGATCGCTTGTTCAAAGCGGATTTTTTTTTTGCTTTTTCACGTGCACCAATGATACACGTCTAGTACCGTACAACTCTCCTCGCGAGGAGAGTATCGCCACACTGGATGATGTGCGCGATTGCTTCGCGGATCTGAAAAAATGGAATATCCAACGGCAAGGAATTACGCCTACATCATTGGAGCTTCCCGATAGCTTTCCAGTAACGATATTTCGTCTGACAAAAAAAAAATAAGGTGCGGCATGGTACGGATATGTACGAAAACGTACGACATCCAGTAACGAACCACACTTTTCGTCTAATGGAATTCTACCCTAAGCCGACAAAGAACTTTCCTCTGTTCATTAGCCAAAAAAAAACCAGCACTAACTGTGTAGTTTTTTAGATGCCGTACGGTTACTGGATCGTAATGACTATCCATGTCATTCTGTACCATAGCTCCCAGATAATACCCCAGTTAACGTTTGGGGGTTGCTTTGGATTCGAAGAATTTAAGTAGACACCGACTGGCGTCACGATGGGAGCCCACCCAACCCCGTCAAAAATATGTATCCGTACTGAAGGCTGCTACTGTCGCTGACAACGCGCGCGTAGTCGCCGCCAACCGGTGGGACTGGGAAGACAGACTTTTGGTAGGACTGGCAACGTGGCATCATATCGGCGTCTGACGGACCTTCAACAGGCGAACTGGAGTCCTGTACTGCAGCGAACCGACTATTTGGTGCCAAGGCGTCCTTTTTGATGTGTGAAAACTGGAAACAGCATCAT
Organism: Zygnema cylindricum; assembly: GCA_037447655.1. Lineage (NCBI taxonomy): Eukaryota > Viridiplantae > Streptophyta > Zygnematophyceae > Zygnematales > Zygnemataceae > Zygnema > Zygnema cylindricum. The sequence continues at coordinate 13,239 of JBBHKE010001432.1, read as the reverse complement.
TTGTACGCTACAGTAATGTACAGTATGGATCCAGTACAGTACTGTACTGGATTGTAACCCGAACGTAACTCGAATCTAATAGAATAGAGTTCCATGCGACCAAACCTATCAAAATATTTGTGCTTCCCACTGGTTGGCGGCGTCCCCACGCGCGCTGTCAGTGAGGAACTGAGGGTGTTACAGTACAGGCTGACAGTACGAATTATTTTTTAACCCCTCTCATGACGCAGTGGGCTTGTCATACATAGAACTACAGAAGTGTACAGTTTCGTACGAATAGTTTTTTAAGGGATGTCACCATAGCGTTTTTGTTCACAGCAACTCCGTTAATGTTTACTCTGCCCTCCTGCGTACAACCCTTAGTTCAAAAGTAGGTGAAAGTAGGCCCATACAATATGCCTATTGTGTGCAAAACATACAATATAAGTATATAAACTTAAGACCCATATTGTATTCGTACCTATTCGGACCAATTAAAACATTCGGACCAAAAATTGGACCAATTAAAACATTCAGACCAATCATTTTTATTTGCACCGTCAGATTCGGACGATCGGACGGTCTCTGATCAAAGTAGCTATCTAAGAAGATCACATGAAAAGCCCATAGCACAACTTACGATAAAAGCGCCGACCAAAGGCCTACCATAAAAACGCCTACTTTTGAACTATGGTACAACCAGCTGTAGAATTACGAATATCGCGAAACAAGGCGGTCGATATAGCAAAGAACATGAGGCGAAAATAGCTCCCCATATTTTAAAATTCCTGCCGCATTTCCCTCGGTTCAAACCCGTTGCAGGATTCTTGCGATTCGTTCAGAGTTTGATTTTCAGAGAAACCATTCGAGCCTTTTTATTCACTCTTTTCATCCACTTGTACTTCTTCTCTCCCTTGCTTCTTTTTTTCAAGCTATCATCTTGATTGAAACTTGAATGAGTGACAGTCTCCCACCTCATTCTCTTATTTTATTAATATTGATGAAACTTTCTCTTCCAGGGAGCTTGCTTGCGTTTTATTTTATCTTGAACAACAACAAAAGTGTCGTTTTGCACAAACCTAATCGAAACCTGACGTTAAAACCTCGCATTGGCCGAATAAAACCGTTTTTGATCGATCGGAAATGTCAAATCCTAATGCCAAACCTTCGCGCGATGCTTCCAGCTGTCCAACTCTCCAACCTTTTTTCAGCAGCTGTCCAACTTTCCACCGTTTTTAACCACATTTATGCTTTGTAAAGACACCAATGGGACGCATACAAGGCTCAGAAACTGCGGAAAGTCCTCCGTTTCCTGCATCTTTCTCTGCGGTGTCAACGCCTGATTGGTCGGTTGCCAAAGGCCAGCTGTCGAGTCGTCAGTCAAATCCTCAACAGCGTCAGAGAGGAAGTACACATGGCTCCAATATTGACTTGACGCCTGAGTCCGCCAATCAGAATCCAAGGAAGATTCTCAGTTTTGAAGGATCCTCGGTAAAGGCACAACTTTCGCCCGTTGACGGATTACGGCAATCATGGGCGGCAAAAAGGCATGCTTGGAGTAAAAGGTTTTCCTGTAAGCCATGTTTTATTGTCTGTTTCGTGACTGCTGGACTTCTGTTCGCTACTTTGAGGACGCAGTCACCTGCTTTGGAGGCAGTAGAGGACAATTCTTCAAGGGGAGCTGAAGGTAAAAGCCTTTTCCTCCCTCTTGCAACACCTCTCTCTCCCTCCCTCCCTCTCGCAACACCCTCACTCCCTCTCTCCCTCCCCTCCCTCCTTCCCTCCTCTCTCTCTCTCTGTCTCTCTCTCTCTATCTCTCTCTCTCTCTCTCCCTATCCCTCTCTCCTTTCCTCTTTTCCCCTCTGTTTTCCATCGTTAATACGTCCAACTAGCCGTGTATTTACAGAGAGGAATTTGTAAAGAGTATTTGTACAGTATGTGCTGCCAAACTCGAATCATTTGTGCGAATTTCTCTTAATGCATATCAAGTCTGTTGCAAGTAGAAAGCAGCTCTGCATAAGAAAAAGCTGGTAATGTATCATTTTTTGTCACGAGCAGTAAAATGTGTTTCGGGGGTTAAGAAGATTTCAAGAGGAAGTGCAGGAGAATGCAAGCATTTTATTTTTTAAGCCTTCTAATCAAGGCATTCTAAGCTTAGATGATGAGCTCACGTTTGTTCGAGGAGCTCTAGTGGTGGATTATAAATGGCGTGCCCAAAACGCAAAATTGATCATTTAGGCAGGCATATCTCGGATTATCAATAAGAGTAATCTGTTTTTTAGAAAATCTGTGGGCATTAGACTTTTGTAAATGGCCAAGGAGCTTTTGCGGTCATAGAAGGGAATACTATAGGTGTGGTGTGCATTTATCAAAGAATCTAACCACGGTATCTAGAGACAAGAGATTTTGAGCTTTGGAAGGAATATTGCTCTTGTTAGCTGAGGGAGAATATACTGGACTACCGGGTGGATACGATGTTTGATGTGATATGAAAGGAGATCTTCAATTCACAGTCTTCTCTATTTTAGTCCCCCTGCTGCTCCTCCTTTTCCTGGACTTCTCTCTCCTTCCCCTTCTCTTGCAACTCCCTCTCACTCTCCCTCCCTTGCTCCCCATCTCCTTCCTTTCTTCCAGATTTCTTTCTTGTTGCCTTTCTCATATCTCCACCTTGTACCTTTTTTGACAAAAAATATATTTTTCCTGTTTCTCCCACTACTTCTCCTTCTAGGGATAAGATCGATGACTTTTTCTTTTGAACTGGGCTGAGATGAGTGGGGTTGAACATTGATGAAAGGTGAGAGTACAATAGAAATAGGAGTAGAACTAAAAATAGGAATAGAACTAGAAATAGAAATAGAAACAGAAATAGAAATAGAAATGGAAGCATAACCAAAAATGGGCTGAATTAGCGTCAAGAGCATGGCAACCTGGGAGGGTTTTGTAATTTGTTTCAAGTTGTGGCGATTCTTCGAATTCTGTATGATCTGACTCATTCAGCAATGTGAAAGCCAACTCTTTATAGTTGTAGACTTATTGTCCTCGATGAACTTCAAAAAGATCAGTGTTCATTGCATTGACTTGTTAACTCTCAGAAAGACTGCTTTTTTCTTTGGTTTACTTGGTGAATTTGCTGGTTTTGTTACTCAGTAACTTTGTTGTGGTGAACAAATTAGTGTATCGTTGTTTCATGTGTGTTTCCTTGCTGGCCACATTCCATTGTTTCTTTCTTGGTTCCTTCACATTGTTTTATCTTTGACTCCCCTTTGTAATCAAAGTCTCCTGAGAATTACTGTCTTACCGACTTTTTTTTTTTTTTCAGGTTTTTGTGGCCTTTGTGAGGTAAATTTAAAATTGCTTTTTATGACCAATCGGTTTTACTTCTCCTACATGGTTTTGCAGGATTGATTGACTCATCGAAAGCTGAGCATCAACTTAATAGGAAGACGTTTATAGGATTTTCATATGCTGGAGATGATGTTCGACTTAATGATAAGGGGATTAACGGGGAAAATGAATCCTTTTTTAGAGAAAAGCAGGAAGGAGAGAGGAAAGTGACAGAGACATGGAAAGATCATGGGTTGTCAAAAACAAAAAATGACAGCAGTGGACAGTCAATACACTCAAATAACAACCGCCAGAATGAGATTGAAGAAGTTGAGAAAGATGAAACTAATCAAAGATCTGAAGGTAAGACAGATGGAGAGGTTGGAGACCGGGGTGATGTTGAAGTTGAAACTGAAGCTGAAGAAGTTGAGGTGGAAGAGGTCACTGGCATTCAGAGGCAAACAGGAGAAAGTGAAAAGAATGGTGAGAAAGAAGTGAAAGCTGAAACGGCAATTTTGGAATCAGCGAATGTTGATAATCGAAGGGAACAACAGGAGGATGGAGGAGAGGCCGTTATAAAAGGCCTCCCTGCAGATTCTGAAATCAAGCAGGAAAATACAGTGGATAAAGGTATTGAAGTGAAAATCAACACAGGGAAAGAAGTCCAATCTGAAACTGGCGAGATAAAGGAAGGTGAGGATTCAAAAGTTTTGTCTGAATTTTTTACATGTGATCGTTCCCACTGGCGAACTGATGTATGTTCCCTCAAAGGAGATGTCCGGTTTTCACCAAAAAACCGAATAGCTGTTTTGTATGCTAGACAAAAAAAAACTGTTCGCGGAATCGAAAGAGTTAGACCTTATCCCTTTAAATGGGGAACATCAATTATGGATACAATTGAGGAAATTACACTTGTAAGTGCTGATGCTCCAGGGTCAAACAAACATATCGAATCGTCACAAGTGGAGTTTGAAAGCGATGCGAGGTTACAGTCACGTCATCTTTTGGACTTAGAGAAACAAAACGGCGAGAGAGAAGAAAATGGCAAAATTATCGAGGGAGGAAAGAGGTTTCTCCTCGAAGACGTCAAAAACCATGAAAATGGGGATCCAGGAGAGAAAAAACTGAGAATTGGAAGGAAACGTAGTTTTGCTACCGTAGAAGAGGTCAAGAGGAAGTTCAAAGCTCAACAAGGGGTAAAACTTCCCCGACGGTTATCCCATTGGGGATTGATTTGGGGGGAGAGAAGAGAGATAGCTGCTGCAAAAAAAGCAGCTGCAAGGGCGAAAAGAGGAAAAGGAAAAGACTCGGAAGTGAATAACGGTGGCGAAGACGATGAAGGGGTGGAAGTGAAGCAAGAAGCAAAACTGGAAAATCTGAAAAAATGGGGAAACAGTTCACTAGGAGACATGGCTGGAGAAATTCCAGATTTGGAATGTGACGTACGTCACAATGTCACAGGAGTAGTTTTTTCCATTGGTGGATACACTGGCAATACTTATCATGAATGGCACAACGGTGAGGCTTAAGAACCTTTGCTCACATTGGTAGCATTAGCTAATGAACTTATTTTTTTAGTGTACAAAATGTCCGTTCAACATAAAGATTCGACAAAGTGAGAAGACTATCATAAATATGGTTTTGTTCTTACTTTGCTTTTCAAGTTTTTGCTTGGTCGATCAGCTCTTATTTTGTTTTAGTCGAGAGAAATGTGACTTTCGCTTATTGTCTGGCATCTATATCAGCACTATCCTTACTTAGGTGAAATCTCACGATGTGGACCTAGATTTCTACCTTTTTGGTACTTTTTTGTATGATTTTGTACCAAAACGGTCGGTCAACATCCCAAAACTCCACCATAGTGTGGAAAGACTTATTGACAGTTAACGTGATGGAGGCAACAGTTCCACGTGTTTACTTTTTATAGTAAAGCTGCCTATTATCAATGTCACTCCCTTTGTTTTCGCTGTCTTTCTCGTCATATCTTTGTTTCCTTCGTCGTCTTTTTTCTCATTGTACAAAACTTCAAAACCAACTTTGAATCATAGGCAAAACCGTTGCACCTTCCTGTTTATTCAACAGCTAGACTGTTATAACTAGAATTATCTCAAAATTTGAACTTAATTTATTTAAGCCGGTTAAAATCAAAAGGTGAGACATATTTTGTTTGCGCTTCCATTCCATTCCGACCAAAACAAGGCACGTCTATTGGTTGAACGCAGGAATTCTTCCTCTGTGGATTACGATTCAACATCTAAGAGGAGAAGCTGCACTGGTGGTGGTACAACCGGTCGATTGGTGGTTTATGAAATACCGTTATGTTATTCGAGCTTTATCGAAATATCCAATAGTATTGGTCGATTCGGATCCTTATGTCCATTGCTTCCCAGAACTTATCGTAGGGCTTTACATACATGATGAACTAACCGTGGACCCCAAAATGATGCCGCACGGGGAAACAATATGGGATTTCCAGGTGAACATGCATTGAAATATGGGCTATTGCTTCATTAAATTCCTTGTAGGAGAGGAGGAAGTTTTGACATCAAAATACTGTTGTTGGATTTGTTGGATGAGCTTGAGCGAGTCTAATTGTACATGATGTTCATCGTAATTGCTCTTAAAATAAATGAAAAACATGAGAGCTGAAGCTGATCTGCGATGCACCTAGTCACAATGGTGCTCGTTTTTTATGAAAGCGTAACAAAAAATTTAAAAAACGTCAAACTTTTATAGATATTGCTATGCCTTGTAGAAGGGAACTGTTCCAAAAGTTAGAATTGTTAGGAGGATGGATTTGGGTCATAACAAACAGTATCTGAGATTTTAAATGGTAATATGTGCAGAGAACAATGAAGAAGGCCCTGGACAAGAAGGTGGGACTTCACAATCCCCAACCCGAGGGTCGATTTACCGGATGTCGACCAGTAATGACGTATATGGTGAGAGAGAGTAATCGAGTAATTACCAACGAGGCAAATCTGTTGAAAATAGCGGTAGAGTTAGGTTTTGTGGTGAGAAAATCACGACCAATTCACGAAACTCTTTTGGAAGACATATGGCATGAAATGCAATCAACCGACCTTTTATTTGGCGTCCACGGGGCAGCTCTCACTCATTTTCTCTTTATGAGACCTGGAGCAGCTTACATTCAGGTGAGAGGAGAGAAAAGATACACCTTTCATGTACAAATAGAGTCAGTGAAAAATTAGTTTAAAAGCAGTATTAGCATTAACCACTTCTAACCAGTTGTTGGATTATGTGGCTCATTTTGAGCCCTGAATAGTGTTATTAAGACTCTTTTATGATTTTGGGTAAGAGGTACCTGCGACCTGTTGAAGTGATGGGGAGTGAAGAACTATGTCTGGCTTTACTCAAACTTGATGCCTGTGAATTAGCAAAATGTGGGATCTATTGCACATCATAATGTAGGATAAAGACCGATTTCATATATTTTTACTTTCAGGGACGAGGTTGCATTTCCGTTGAAATCAGGAACCCGCTTTTGTGAAAGTCATAAACAGCTTTTATTGTCACCATGGCCTTATCCAGCTTTGTCGGAATCGAAAATAACATTTCAACTATAGTCACCTAAACATTTGAAATTCGAAAAATATGGCCGCGTTTCTTGTTTCTTGTTTCATGCTATACATTTTGTTTCCTTCTTTCTTTTGCTTCTTCGCGTGTGTCCCTGTACTGTGGGAAACAAAGTACTAATTTTTTGGCTAGAAAAGCGTTCTTTCTTTTGGCTAGAAACTGTTTATGACGTAATTAATTTAGACAAATGGTTATGAATTAAAAAATTGGCTTTTTGCCTGTCCATAATTGTGAAAAAAGAACGCTTGTGGGAAACATGCTTGTGGAAAAACTCTGTGAGAAGAAGGTGAAATTGACGTTTGGCTTGAAAATCCATTTTTTCTTTCGCAGGTTGTTCCTCTCGGAATTGACTATGTTTCTCATTCCTTTTTAGGGGCTCCCGCGGAGAGGTTAGGATTACAGTATATGGAATATAAAATTGATGTGAATGAAAGCTCCCTTAGCAAAATCTACTCCCCCGACGATGAAATATTAAGAAATCCCCAGGCAATGCTTGACAAGGGGGAAAGTGCCCTGTACCTTCTTCATCAGAATGTGACATTGGATGAGGAGCGAATGAGACAACTTTTGTTTAAAACAAAACTTAAGCTCAGGAATGCCCAATATTTCATTCGGCAGTCAAATAGAGCGGCGAGGAATCCTGCCTGTCGAGAAGTTGACAACAAAGGGGAAGTTATTGAGATACAGAGAGAGACACAGACGCCTGTTAAGGGAGAGTAAAGCTTGGAAGATACGGGCAACCGACTTTAACTGTCAGGTTACTCTGACAAGTTTTCGGGGTCAAGAATGTCACCGGAATTGACAGAAGGTCTGACGATGGAGCCCAAATCTGATGTAAATATTATCTTTGCGAGGAAGATCGACTTTTTCCAATTGGAAGCTCTCCTCAGAAGAGGTGGGAAGGAGTATAAACAGGTAGAGTTGCGCGAGAAATAAATGTAATTGGATGAGAAAGAACTGTGCGTTAAGGTCTAATTTGGACATTCTTTTCATTCCTTTGTTGTTTTTTTCCCTCGATAGGCAAAAATGAAAAGATCGTCATATATGATGGCCTATTGCCACCAAAAGCATTGGCCTAAAGCTTTCTAGATCATTATGAGCTCTCGTCTGACGCTCTCTCATTCTCCCTCTCTCCCTCTCCCTCTCCCTCATTCCATTAGGGCAGAAGCTCGCAGGTAGAAAATTCAAATTTTTCATTTTGTCTGTCTTTAACTCGGCAGGTTAAGTTCAAATTCAATTTCTTTCACATGGAAATCCCATTACAGGCAATATGTTTTTAGAAGCTGTTAAGCATAATGAAAAGGTGCGATATTCTTTATGGCCGGTTCGATTCATTGTTGAGTCCATTTTTTTGGCTAAATTTATTTAAGAGATTTGGGAAATTTGGGAAAAGCTGCAGTTTTTACTTCTTCCTGACATCGTCTAATTTCACAAATGCCTTTCTTTTACTTTTTTCTCCTTTTGTTCTTGTCGGGAAAAACCTTCTGATCAGTTTTACGACAAATCTCAGCATTTCCACATTTCCTCTCATATGCCACATTGACATTGCACCGCATGTTCTTACGGTGATGGGTTCCTATTATGCTTTCTATGTTATGTTGCTTAAGTTTTTTGATTGTTTAACAGTCAATGTTGATTTGTTAAATTCATTAATTGATCTCCGATTTTCGTTCCCCTGTTTGTTGTCCTGTTATGAGTATGTTAACCCGGAAGTCAATTTCCTAACGAGGAAATTTGTATTTATAAATAGGTTGCAATTAATGACATCATCATTGTTTGGACTGCCAATCTCAAAAAGATGAAGTAGACCATGAAACAAACAAAGATGTTATCTCCAAATACACCGTGGTGGTAATGTTACGATTTCTAAGATCAGGTTGATTTTCCATGTAACAATTTCAACACTAATGGCTTGCCTTTGTTCCCATGTATTCAGATGGTTTTCCGTCACACTTTTAAGCATCCAAAGCCATGCTCAAATGCTTGACAACACTCTGATTTTTATAGTTTGTCTACATTAAAACAAAGATACACAAGAAAACAAAATAATCCATTTTTTGAAATGTACAACTGTGACGAAAAATGTATTGAAGTTCTTTGCTATGTCTCTCTTCACATGTAAAGGATTCCTATATTTGAGAACACCTCACAGATTTCGGAAATTCGAGGCGCGTAGATATAGTTGCTCCCAACATCTATGAAGGTATCACCCTACCATTAAACACCTGGATACACGCTCCCTCCCTCCCTCCCTCTCCCTCTCCTTCTCCTCTCCTCTCTTATTCTCAACTTATTTCTCCTCTCTCTTCTCTACCCCCTCTCTCCACTGTCCCCTCTCTCAAGTTGTTTTGATATATAGCGCCACTATTAGCTATACATACTTACATTCCATACATATTAAAAGGTCGTTGCATTAAAATATATCGGTGGCCTATCAGTGATTACCGTCGCAACGATATTTGTCTCGAAATCACGAAACATCGCTTTTTGTAACTTATCAATTTAACGATATGTTAAAGCTGCGATACATCCTTTGTCAATGAGACCGATACGAATCACAGGGGAATTCGGTCGATTACACAGTGCTGTAAACTTTGAATGTCAATGTTTTATGCGTATTTTAGTGTTATATATCAGTCAGAGGTCGCAAACGGTCAACCAAAACCGTGACCGACAGTTAACCGACAGCCCGCGCCGGATCCGGAACGGATTCGGTTGCCAAATTTTAGGGGCCAGGCGGTTGCAGTCCGTTGATTCACCAGAAAAAAAAAATGGTCGGTTAGGGTTGGTTATCCAAAAAACAAAAAAAAAATGAAAATTTTGTACTGGCCATTAGTGTTGTGTATCGGTAAAAAAAATATCGCGATAACACCGATACCGATAGTTATCGGTAATCGAACGGTCAGAGGTCCTGATAAATCAGTCAGAGACCAACAAATTCCATATCGGCGATAACTTAAAAAAAATATTGTATACATACAATAGTACTTTATAACATATTGTATTATATCATTGACTTTATGTAGCGTGGCATGCCACATATAAGAACTTGTTCCGTATTTGTTTAACTGCGATTTATTACGGACAGCGCAACACATAAACGCTGACCGGTTAACTGAACATAAATTTTATGGCAACGTACGGCATTGTTTCGACAAACTGGTGAACATGGAACGGTAAAAGGACGGCGGACACAAAGTACAACAGATGCAAAATAACATTCTGCGCGCCGCTGGAATCTAACGGACGACTTGGAATGAGAAAATATGAGCGGGCGGCCAGCGTGAGCTCTGGCATCTCGGAATGGCTCTTTTGGCAGCTTATGCCAAAAAAGCTGACAGATTAACACGTGGCAGGTGTCCAGTGGATCCCAAAGAAGAAAGGGACAAAGCCATGGCGTCATATGTGGAGGGTACATCGTGCTTACTGGATCCGTACCAAAACCGTACAGACCTCATGGCGGCTACTGTACTTTCTGTGCTTGTACAACTGTACAATACAGTGATCTAATTGGAAGAACCGTCAGTACATAGGGTTGGGCGTAGGGCGCGTTCGGGGAATTTGTCGTACAGTTAAGTGTACTGGCCGTACAATTATTTGTACGGTCCTACATATATCGTCGATAGTTATCGTTATCGGTGTTATCGCCGATAAATATCGATAAATATTGGTTATTTATCGGCGATAACACCGATAACGATATATTGTACCAATATATCGATTATCGGGTACCCAAAAAAAAGGTCCATATCGGTTATCGACGAATCCTTACCGATACACAACACTACTGTCCATACAATCCAACATTATTGTACTTTGTACTCTTTGGTATCGTGGAAGTACGTGACATCATGATTAGCGTCGCAAATCTGACACGGTAGCAAACACTATTCATTTCGCAAATCTTAGGGAACGCGACAAATCGTAATTATTGGCTTATTCATAAGTCGTACATTAATTAATTTTGTACTTTTTTTCGGTTACGGGCGGACACGGTTAGTCGCGAGAAATCGAGTTTCAGTTAACTTTTATTTTTGTAAACGCTGGTCGGTTAACGATTAACAATTTTGGAGCGTGACATAACCCGGTCGAGCGTCGGCTACTCAAATTTTGAAAAAAAAAAACGGTCGGTTTCGGCTATGTAAAATTCGGACATTTGCGACCTCTGGTATCAGTACTTACTACTTAGTAGTCTCTTGTTGAGAACCGATATGTGTTTTTTTGACTTTTGGATAGTCGATATAAATTTGCCCAATACATTGACTACAGTATTAATATCGCGACATTGTTCATACCGGCTCGATATACAAATAGAACATATAGAAATAATTGACTTTTGACTTCTCAGGATTTATGCAGTGTTTTCTGAAGAAGGCGTGTTTACGGTTACAATTCCGATGATCTGCTGGTCAGAAAATCAGAAATTGTTCTACTCTGTACTGCTAAAATTTGGACTGGAGTGAAGCGTCCTGTACTTTGGTCCTCGACTTTATTGTACGGAAGTGCTGCGCAGATCGGACCGTACTGTTGTTTTGTAATTTATATTTTTGGGTATCGAGGACCTTTTGCCGATATTCGATATATATCGAATTTCGAGTACCCGATAACAGAGGTCGTAAAAGTCAAAATTTTACATAACCGAAACCGGCCGTTTTTTTTTTTTTTTAAATCTGAGTAACTGACGCCTGACCAAGTTATGTCATGCCCCAAAATTGTTAACTGCTAACCGACCGGCTTTTACGAAAATAAAATTTAACCGAAACCCGATTTCTCGCGAATAACCGTGCCCGCCCGTAACCGAAAAAGTACAAAATCAATTGATGTACGACGTATGAATAAGCCAATAACTACGATTTGTCGCGTTCCCTAAGATTTGCGAAATGAATAGTGTTACTACCATGTCAAATTTGCGACGCTTTGTCGCGTTCCTTAAGATTTGTGAAATGAATAGTGTTACTTCAGTACCGTGTCAGATTTGCGACGCGTTGTCGCGTTCCCTAAGATTTGCGAAATGAATAGTGTTACTACCGTGTCAGATTTGCGACGGTAATCTTGATTCACGTACTTCCATGATACCAAAGAGTACAAAGTACATAATGTTGGATTGTATGGACAGTACAAAATTTTCATTTTTTGGTTGACCGACCGTAACCGACTTTTTTTTTTTTTTTAGGTGAATCAACCGAATGCGACTGCCCGACCCCCAAAATTAGGCAACCGAATCCGTTCCGGATCCGGCGCGGGCGGTCGGTTAACGGTCGGTTAACGGTCGGTCACGGTTTCTGTTGACCGTTTGCAACCTCTGCCCGATAACTGATATAACGCTTCGACATATCGAAAATCAAAATATTGCGATATATCACCGATATATCACCAATATATTGTATCTCCGATATATCGAGGCATTAAAAAAAAAATGAAAAATTTCATATCTCTAAAGTCACGTGCCTTCGGACAAGGTGACCGTAAAATCTTTGCTGAACTGAAATATGGTTTTTTTTTGAAAGCCAGCAGAGTGAAGGAGATCTCTGAGGTACTTTGACGAGGTACACTTGCGAAGTACACGTACGTAATATGCAAGTACGGATTTCCATACGAAAATGGTCGGTTTCAAATCTTTCCGATTTTAAGGATTTGATGTCCCATAAGGAACCACTAAATCGGAGCAGATGTAAAAACTTATTTACAGACGATACGCGATGTAACCGAGGCCTCTCTAGTACATATATTTTGTTATCCGTACTATTACAGAGACCTCGATGTAACCATACCCCAAATAAGTATTTTTTTTTTTTTTGTGTTCCCATCGCTCTCTTTGTTTTTTATTGTAGTTTTTTATGTTTTGGCTATGCCACCCCTTTTGTACCCCCGGGCTCAGATGGTTTACCATCGTGCTTTTTAATTTATCATGCAAATAAGTAATTATATGAATACAGAATTAGTACTTTTTGTCGGTTACATTTTGCGGCGTCTACCTTTAAGTCACGTGGCGTATCAGACAATTTGTCTTTTTGGCTAAAATTACATATTATATAGTAATATAAAATATTAAATTTCAAAATATACTATATATAGCGATATATATCGCGATGATTTATGTTGCTCCCGGTACGATATATCGAGATAATTGCTCGATCGATATTCGATATATCGAATATCAAAATTATCGCGATATGAATTTACCCGATATCCAACACTACACCGCCAATCGTTATTAGCGTTGTGTACGCTAATTCCGTCCCGCTTTTTTTTTTTTTTTAATTCTCCATTTGGGTAGTTCTTTCTTTTTTTTTTTTTATTTTATTTAGGGTTATTTTTGTAGTACGTTACAAATTGAAA
>JBBHKE010001430.1:0-76761 GCA_037447655.1 Zygnema cylindricum | reverse complement strand
TCCCTACTGAATTGACAATCCGATAAATGCTTCGATGCTCTAAAATACTCCCCTGAACAAAGAATCAGGTCTTCCTACACTCTAATTGTAAAGACCTAGTAAAATGTCAAAGTTGAGGTATTGCCATATGAAAGTTATGGGATGATTTTTATTGTGATATCGGCATATCATGTCGATGCACCGTAGTTTGATTCTCTCTAAAAGCCCACGTCAACAGATCTAAAACTACAGTTGTAGAAAGAGCAACAAATGCAGGCATTGCAAAGCCATGTTATGTACAAAGGGAAGAATTTTTGCAGACACAGGTGGTAGGAGGGAGTTGGGAAGAGGGAGGAAAGGAGTAGGCAACACGCAAGAGGTGGAAAGAGACAAAAAAAAAACCAGAAAATGCATAAGACAATCAAACTGCAGAATGATAGTGTAGTTTTTGAGAAAACGTTTTTATTGTAGCTTTCATGAAATAATTTTCTGTGTAGCTATTGTGAAAAAAAACTTACCATCTGACCACGCAATACTGCTAGTGCTCCATAGTCCATAAGAAAGCCCATTGACATGCATCACACACCATAATTCTCCAAAGGAATCATTTTGCGTTCTGCGATAAAGACATATATAGAACATCGACAACAACATCTTTGGCACAAAGTTTAAAAACAGCCTCATAGCCTCATTCTACAGCATGCAAGATAAACAGCGTGAAACAATAGCGCAATAGACTACAAAAAACAACATCAGGATCTGTAGCTCGCTAAAAGAGAAAACGATGTGTGTAGACAGGTGAGAAAATGCATAGTAAGAAATCCCCAATAAGCGCAAAAAACAAGAGACGACACGATAGGCCAAAATAACTGTAATCCGACACTCTAAGTTCTAAAGGATATTTGAAACAACACCATAGAAAAATGCAGCCTAACAACACTCAAAATGTCAGTTCCCAAGACTTTTAAACCCTTTGTTCATGACCGAACAGAAACCAATATTTCCCCAACAAATTCAGGCTTTCACGCTCACAAAGACACATTCTAGGGAACTACGCAGACCTGCATTCACTTGCGGCTTGCCTTCCAAATTCATTAGCCGAGGGATGGAAGGTCCATACACATTGCTATCCAACAATCCAACTCGTAATCTAGAGTCTTGTGCCATGGCCACTGCCACATTCATTGCTAACACGCAAATGACAGGAAATCAGGAGGAGATTCAATAACCAACAGCCGTAAAGCTTGCCTAAATGGTAGTGCCACCTTTATAGAGTAATGGTGTTAAAGGATTTTAAAAGTGGAGTGACTGACAAACTATACATGCTGAAAATTCCTCAGTTATTTGTTGAAGAATTCCAAGGATATGCTGAACACATCTACTCGAACATCCAAACAGTCAGCCAAGAATACGTCCATGTTGTTTGTCAGGATCGCTGGACAAACACTTAGTGCAACAGTACAATAAATGCTTTTAACTACTGTACAGTTAATGACTTTTCTCAAAATAATGATGAACTATACTCCGATTGCTAATAAGAAAGTACTTTCTATACATATTAAAATCATTCATGAAACTCTCCGGAACAAAATCTACTTCTCCACTCATGTTTTCCATACTCGAAGTGGATGGCTCTCTCACCAGCGGTAGTGGATTTGCCAACTCCTCCCTTCCCTGAAGCAACAATGATAATGTGAGAAACATTCTCCAACGTTAATCGTTCTACAGGTACTCCCACTGGCCGTCGTACACCTGGATGGACAGAGCTTGTATGGGATGTAGTAAACCCTCTACTAGTTCCCCTTAGAAGTTCCTACATGCTTGTGTCGTGTATAAGAACCAATCTGCAAGCACAATAATTACTGGCCAAATCCCGTCCCATTAAGAATACCTCTCCTGCCCACACTGCGAGTTGTGAGCAAGTTGCTCAGCCACAGTGCTAATATATGAAGGTCAAAATGTGAAGCTTGCCTCACTAATCAGAACGATGCAATGTCCAGTGGAAAAAAACGGTTTCATAATGAGGAATGAATAACAAAAATGCAACTTGGAATGTTGTTCGACCATATTAACCCAGCATTAACCCTGGAGTTGCAAGGGGTGCAATAGTCACTATCTGTGACTTCTTAACCACATAGCTCGAAATTTTATAGCACAGCGCAAAAATGACTAATGTAACTTCACTATGTTTGTGATTGTAAACAGGCAAAGTCGCACCAATGGCACACAACTACTTTCCTTGGCACATGCAATTCTGAGATGAACTATTTAACATAGATAATACATGTCGATGCTATAGAGTGAGAATGTTTCTTTATTCCGTTCCGGATCAGGACATATTGACTCGGCACATTCGTGGAGAAGTTAGACTACCAATAAAGAGGAGAAACATATAAAGACTCAGAATAAAGACAGATATGTCAACTAAGGGAAAGACTTCAAAAAGCCAACTGGGCATGTGAAGCTAAAGGCCTTGAAAGAACTGAAAAGATACATTCAATCAATGATCTGAATCATTAGTGAAAAAGGTCTCAATGATTTGCATGAAAAAGGCCACAATGTTGAATAGCTCCGCTAAGCTATTAAATACGACTACTTGTGGAAAAAGTACATTGTTCACTGCAATGAATAACCCCAGATAAAAAAAATTATAAACTTTTAAGCCTAACATCTAATAATTCTTATAAATCTTACTATAAAGCTGCTGATAATCCCATTGCTCTTTCCATAACGCCTCATTCTGTTTGCCCTTTGTAGAGTGCTCTAAAATTTAGCTCAATGCATTAACATTGGCCGACTGAATTTGGAAACTACATTATAATAAAATCGTCAGATTACAACATGGTAAGCTGCAGTTGTTAGTCGTAACTGGGAAAAATGTCTGACGTCTGATTTTTAATGAGGGGAGAAGTAGGACTTGGTCTAGGTAAGGTCAGTTGAAATTTTCTATGTTCTCGAGCCCTTTTTCTTAATAGGCTCAGGGTATTTTTGCATGTGCTAAAGTTGGTTATTTTCTATAATTTTCTTCCATAACTTAGGGCATATTCCCATGTGCTAAAGTTACAGTTTTTTTCTGTTGTTTTCCTTTATAACTTGGAAAAAAAGGAAAAAATCTGCAGCCGTACCAAAAAATTCATAATACGACCGTACAAGTTGCGTTACATTAAAACTTTAGATGTACCGCAGTTTGCCGTCTATCGCGATACAGTTTATCGTTTAGCGAGTTTCGACCCACTTTCGCGTCCTTCCAAATCATCTTCAAACTTTACATAAAATCACCTCGCGAGGTGATTTTAAATAAAGTTCCACAACGGGCGAAATGTATATGATTTCGACGTCGGAGGTTTTGACAAAATTTATCTCAAAAGCCCATCAGACAAGGCTGTACGAATTTTTCTGTGACCTTTTTCTTCAGAATGAGGGTCTCGACCAAAACGCCACCGTAAAGTTTACGCGTCCTCCTCATGCCTATCACACAATTTTTGCAACGAAAAATGTCTATAATGGTATCAAATGAAAGGTTTATGAAAATGGTTACTTTTAACTATCTTTGAATGCATTTTGATGGCAAGTAGAGTAAGAAAAGACAAAAAACAGCAATCGGGAAATCATGGCGGAAAGTTTTAGAATTTGTGACAGGGGCGCTGTCATAGTTGAGCGTGACGCGTGTGATGTCACAGTGTCACAAATCCTAAACATATGCAATACCTCCACGTCGACAATGTGGCGTGCACATATTACGAAGTGACAAAAACTGTTCAAAGTGCGGGTCGACGTCTAAAATCAAAATTGAGTGGAAGTTTCTCAACATTTTGTGTACCGTTTATGTGTCACATGTTTCGTACACATCTATGCTTGTCACTTTTTGAAGTAACAAGTTATTTGCGATTACATCGGAATATTCATAAAGATGTAAGGAGAATCTTCGCTAGAAACTGAAACTCGGTGGTCTCCATTGACCCACAGAATGAGCAGCCTATGTAAAGCCTCTAGGATAATATTTTCCCTTTCAACTTTCCCACTGAATAATTGCCATCCAGGCACAAAAATATTTTTACCACACTCACCTTTGTGAGGACAAGACTCCCTTGAGTGTAACGCAAAAAGAATCACTGAATTTGCTCCCCTGAGCAGTAAGTTATGGTTGGTCAAAAATGACTTGTATAGTTACAAGCTCTTTTAGAGAGAGGTACCTAAATATTACTAAGTCTTGGTCCGCCTACTCACGACTACCTACTACTAAACCCTAGTACAATAGGAACACTATATAGTACAAGAAGGTACAATAGGCAATGTACTTACTGTATGACCATTGTACGACAAGGTCTACAAGGTGACACCTGTCAAATCGGAAGCCCTGGTTCCTCCTCCCATCTTCTTCGGTATCAAATAATATGGTGCCACGTGGCACTGCGTGACGTTATCTCCGTATGCGGCCAAAAGCTCACTTCGCGTGGCGGCTATAATGCCAGCCGTCCGATCAAAACATATTTTACACGGTTCAGATTTGCGTACATGCATGAATTGCTCCTTTTCGTTATTCTACTGTTAATTTGTTGCGTTAATGTTTATATATTTATGAAACTCGTAACGTGTATTGTTTCGCAGCGCCTTCATGGTTAAGGCGTTATGCTAAAGAGAATCTATAGGTTGCAGGTTCAAATCTAGACTTAGGCTTCATTTTAGTAAAATACCCTCTACTTCAAAATCTGCCACTTTCTAAATATGGCGGCAGCCATGGCGCGCCTTTGATCCTCACTCTCTTTCTTTAATGCAAAACTAAAATAGGGAAGTGAACTATTAATTACCTCTATTTAACACCCCCCCTTAATTCCTAGTCACTTTTCAATTTTAATCCACAGTTTTCTCTGCAATAAATCAACTTAGGGGAAGGCACAGGTTTTGTCATCATGTCTGCAATCATTTCTCTATCAGTTTTATGAACCAGTTTAATAATTTTATTTTCTACCTTCTCTCTGACAAAGCTTAGTCTAATATCCATATGCTTAGCTTTGAAGTGATGTTTGGGATTAGCTGCAATCGAGATAGCAGCTTGATTATCACGAAAAACATTTTGAGTTCCAGACTTCATGAACCCAAGTTCTTCAACAAGAGATTTAACCCACATTAATTCTTTGGTGGCAGCACAGGAAGCCATGTATTCAGCCTCCATAGTGGACAAAGCAACTACTTTTTTTTGCTTGCTACTCTAACTGCATGCAACGGATCCAATTTGTAACACATATCTAGTCGTACACCACCTTAAAGGCACATCTCCACAAACTAGCATCACTCCAAGTGGTGATGTCAGTGTGCTCCCATCCCAAATGCAACCATAATTCCCTTGTCCCCACCAGATGCCTCATCACCCTTTTGGCAGCCTTCGGTCTCTCTTTCTTGGTTCATTTAGATTTTTGCTAAGGACACCTACAACTGCAGCTATATCCAGACGGGTACAGTTCATAAAATAAATCAAACTACCTACAATCTGCTGATAAGGGATATTTTCCATAAATTTTCTTTTTATCTCATCCATCTCATCTTAAATTATCAATATTCCTCTTTCTTCACTCCCCTCATACACTTTCTTGAAATCCATAGGAGTAGTTCATCCGTTTGCTTTTTCCATCTGAAATTTTTCTATCATATTACCGATTGCTTCTTTTTGAGTGAGTCTTATAATTCTATACCCTCTATCTCTCTCCATTTGAATTCCCAAAATGTACTTTGCTTCGCCGAGATCTTTCATATCAAAACTGCTTCTAAGATCCCGTTTAAGTTAGTTAATTTTATCTAAGGTTTTCTTTAAGACCAACAAATCATCCATATAAATAGCAATAAATATCACTCTATTCTCATCCTCAAATAAAAATATAGAGTGATCTGAACTAATTCTGATATACCCCAAACCGGTCAGAAATTCGTCTATCTTTATATTCCACAGTCGCGGGGCTTGCTTAAGCCCATAGAGTGACTTTATCAGTTTGCAAACTTTGTTTTCTTCCCCACTTTCCACAAATCCTTCAAGTTGCCTCATGTAAATTTCTTCTTCCAACTCTCCGTGCAAAAAGGTTGTTTTAATATCCATCTAGTGGATTTCCATATCCTCCGCTGCGGCTATACTTAAAAGGATTGTAACAGAAGGAAATCTGACTACAGGTGCAAAGGTTTCTTTGTAGTGTATCCCCTCTTTTTGAGTACAACCTTTTGCAACTAACCTAGCTTTGTACCTCTCAATGGTATTATGTGGGTTTAATTTAAGTTTAAAAACCCACTTACATCCAATCGGTTTTCGGTCCGGTGGACAATCTACCAGCTCCCATGTATTGGCTTCAATGATAGAGGCCATTTCTTCATTTATAGCTGTGATCCACCGGCTACTTTTTGGAGTGTTTATGGCCTCTAAGTATGTTTGAGGTTCATCAGGGTGAGACATATTTGTGTGTTGGTTATTTACCTGTCTTTCTTGAAGTCATTTACTACTTCTTCTTCCCCCTTCAAAATCGGATGCCAGTATAGAAGGCATCCTTGGGTTTTGTTTAGGGAGATTTTCAGCTCCCCTATCTTCCAATTCTGGTGTCTCATCAAGTTCCTCATCGGTTTCCACTTCGTATTGTGGCGTTGCCTCGGATGTTGTCCTTTCCTCCTTCTCCTTTGGTAGAACTGCAGATTTTTCTTTTTCTCCCTCTTCCTTCTCTTCATTTTCAAAGTCAAAGTCAGAAAACTGATCTGTTTCAAATCTGATTTTGACTTCCTTATTATATTTAATGGATCAATGGACTTCTCTTCATTCATCACCACTATGTGTTTTACCAATATTATATCTCTCTTTTTCAAGTCATACACTCGGTATCTTTTGTGCTCTCATCATATCCTTCAAGATATCCTGGCTTCCCTCTCCCCTCTAACTTCCATTTAGTCTTATTAGAATCCAAATAGTAGACTTGACTTCCGAACACTCTCAAACTACACAAAATAGGCTTTCTTTCTATCCACCTCTCATACGGAGTTTCCTCCTTATTTGCTGAAGTTAGGACTCTATTTTTGATGAAATTAGCATAGTTCTTAGACTCTGCCCATACCTGCAAATCTATCCTCTTATCAGTTAACATACTTTTGGACATATCTCCTAAAGTTCTATTAACTCTTTCTGCTACTCCATTTTGTTCCGGATTATAGGGAACAATTTTCTCATGATGAATTCCTTCTTCTTTAAGATATTCTTCAAATTCCCTTGAGGTGTATTCTTTCCCATTATCACTTCTTATCTCTTTTATTGAGGTTTCGTGTAGTTTTTCACTCCATACTTTAAACTCTTTCAAACATCTCAATACCTCTGACTTATGTCTGAGAAAGTATACCTTGGTGTATCTAAACCAATCATCTGTGATAGTTAACATCTACCTCTTCCCCCCATGTGAAGCATATTTAGCAGGTCCCCAAATATCGGTGTGAATTAGATCCAACACTTTCTCTCTCCTAAATGTGGTTGCCTTTGGAAATGGAAGTCTATGAATCTTCCCTTTTAATCTATCTAGATGCACATGCCCCAACCTTTTATGCCAAAGCATCATCTTACTTGCACTTGAATAGAGAACACTCTTTTCATTGCAAAGAACAATTCTGAATTCCTTGACTGCCTTTCTCAGCTATGAATTAAACCTCATTATCAAAGCTTGCTGTGAAGATTCCTTTACTAGTTCCTGTTACAAACTCCTTTTCATCCAGGACAGCTGTTGAGACTAAGTTCTTGCTAAGCTATGGAATGTAAAGAAAGTCTAAGAGTGTTACAATTGAGATATTTCCATCAACTACAACCTTCAAGTCAACAGTTCTAAGAAGACAGGTGGTTTTTACTCTACCATCTCCGTACTCTATCTCAACTCTTGGGATCTTTCTCAGTTTAGTGAACCACCGCTTATCTTTGCACATATGCATTGAAGCCCATGAGTCTATGATCCACCCATCCTCGGGTGGATCCCTCTTACCTCTAAAAGCACACTTTTGTCTCCGTGGAATGTCGACATGCTTTTCAGTGTTTTTCGGAATAAGAAGAAGCTCCTCAAGCTCCTCTTCTGGTTCAGTTTTTCCTTCCACTTCCTCATCATGAACTTAAGTCAGGAAAGCCTTTTCCTTTCCTCCATCCCTTGAGGTTCCTTGACCATCTTGCAGTCGAAGATCTGCAATTTTGACACAATCTGCCATATAGTGTCTCGGTTTCTTGCAAAAGTGACATAATCCTCCTCGAGAAGTTCCTCTCCCCTGTCTATCAAATTTGCCACCTCTTTGTCCTCTTCCACCAAAGTTTCGATAGGGATCTTTCCCTTTCTCCTCATCACGCTTCCGCTAATCAGCTCCTGCAGACAATGCTTGAACACTTGGACTCCCTCTCTTGTTCTATGGTGATTTCTTTCACTAAAATCATTCCCATTGTGTCATCCCAATTCCAATTGCTATCTCCCATGTCGTGCAATCGGTTATTGATATTCTCATACTCTTCAAGTAGTTTCATCATTAATGTGTTCACTCTTTGTCTCTCAGACCATGAGTTACCTGCACTCTCTAACTCTCAAAATAATGCTCCTAAATCATTGCAATAATTATTCATACTTCCTCCTTTATAAGTATAAGCTGCAATCTTATTTTCGGGCAACTGTTGCTGCTGCAATGATCCACTCTTATATTTGTTAACTAATGATATCCAAATCTGAGATGAAGATTTGACATGCATAAGGGGAATGGCAATGCCCTTTGCTACAATTTTAAGAATTAAGAGCTTAGCAACCTTGTCTTTGTAGTTCCACTTTTCATACTCTGATCTTTCGGTCTGAACCTTTGTCGCCATTTTTGGTGGTGCTACTGCCGGTATTGCCTTCGGCAATGGTGTCACTTGAGTTGCAACTCCTCCCTTTTCTCCTTCCATGAAAATCTCCTCTCCTTCCTCATCTTCATCCTCGGTGATGGTGGCAGCTGTCTTACCAACTGTAGAGGCAGAGGTGCCAGAAAAACGTGTCCCTCCAAACCTAGGTGGAGGTGGGCATCGAATTTGTCCAGACACTATGCCCCATAGATGCTTCTCAAATAGTTCTCCCTCCATCATCATTTCCCAATACTAAAAGTCTGATCCATCAAATATGGGCACCCTAGAGGGTGGGCCCATAACCTGAAATTCTGTGGTCTCCATTGACCCACAGAATGAACAGCCTATGTAAAACCTCTAGGATAATATTTGCCCCTTCTACTTTCCAACTGAATAAGTGCCATCCAGGCACTCAAATATTCTGACTACCCTCAACCCTGTGAGGAGAAGACTCCCTTGAGTCAAACGCAAAAAGAATCACTGAAATTGCTCCCCTGAGCAGTAAGTTATGGCCGGTCAAAGATGACCATTATAGTTAAAAGCTCTCTTAGAGAGAGGTACCTAAATATTACTAAGTCTTGGTCTCCCTACTCACGACTAACTACTACTAAACCCTAATCCAGTAGGAACACTATGTAGTACAAGAAGGTACAATGGGCGATCTACTTATTGTACGACCATTGTACGACAAGGTCTACAAGGTGACACATGTCAAATCGGAAGCCATGATTCCTCCCTCGTCTTCTCTGGTATCAAATAATGTGGCGCCACGTGGTACCGCGTGACGCTATCTCCGTATGCCGCCAATATCTTACTTCGTGTGGCGGCTTTAATGCCGGCCGTATGATCAAAACATATTTTACACGGTTCAGATTTGCGTACATGTATGAATTGCTCCTTTTGGTTAGTGTGCTGTTAATTAGCTGTTGCGTTAATGTTTATATATTTACGAAACCCGTAACGTGTATCGTTTCGTAGCGCCTTAATGGTTAAGGCGTTATGCTATAGACAATCTAGGGGTCGCAGGTTCAAATCTAGACTTAGGCATTATTTTAGTAAAATACCCTCTACTTCAAAATCTACCACTTTCTAAATATGGCGGCAACCGTGGCGCGCCTTTGATCCTCACTCTCTTTCTTTAAAGAAAAACTAAAATAGGGAAGTGAACTATTAATTACCTCTTTTCCACAGAAACAAAGTTACAAGATTAAAGTTTCGGTTACATGGGAAAGTGCCCTTAGGGTACTTTCGCATTTGCTAAAACTACAGATATTTTCTATTGTTTTCCTCCATAACTTAGAAAAAAACGAGAAAATCCGCAGCCGTACCAGCAAATGAAATTGACACTCTAGAAGTTGGGTTACTTTACAACTTTAAATGTAGTGTGATTTGTCGTCTATCGCGAAGTAGTTTGTCGTCTCGCGCATTTCGACCCAATTTCGCGTCCTTCTATCTCATCTTCAAACTTTATATAAAATCACCTTGCGAGGTGATTTCAAATAAAGTTCCATGAAGTAAACGAATGTGCAGATGTTGTCGCATGTGCCGGAAGTTTTTTAAAAATTTTGAGCCCGAAGTACCTAAAAAAAACCCACCGCACGTTTCCAGCTTGTATGTGACTTTTTCCCGTGCGCTTTGACTTTTTTCCGTGCGTTTTTTCCTGTACAGGGGCTGTGGAGGGGGTTTCGTCCAACGGACGCCATTTTGCAAAAGCGAAGTCCGTGAAAGCGCATCTCTCTTGAAACTATGAGACCTCCATAAGTCCTCAGAGTAGACAGCTTCCAAGAAGCCTCTAGGATAATCCTGACCCCTTTGTGTTCCAGCAAAAATAACTGCCACCCTGGCAGACAAAAACCCTGACCACCTCCACCCCTGTAAACGCAAGACTCCCCTGAGTCGGTAGCAAAAAGAATCTCTGAATTTGCTCCCCTGAGCAGTAAGTTATGGAGGGTCAAAGTTGACCTTTTGTACAGAAGCTCTCTGGGAGAGGGGGTCCTATCTTCTAATTTTTCTAAGTCCTATCTCTCTCACAGACTCTATCTACTGATGTACGGAACCAATCAGAATTGAGTTCCGTACGCAAAAGTACAGCTGCCGGTGTACTTTATGTACGGACATTGTACGACATGGCAAAATGTCGACACATGTCAAATCCGGATTCGGTGCCATAATCTCCGGAGATTCCACAATCCAACGGAATTTCGCCACGCGTCATCCGATGTGGCGATGGCCACAAACCGCCGAAATCTTCCTCCGCGATCTCGGCGCTAATCCCGGCCGTCCGATTAAATTCGGCTTTAATCGTAGCCGTAATAAATACATGCGCGGTATTTGTTTCATTTACGAAACAAATGCGCGGTACTGATTTTTGTCCGTACCGTAAGTCGTACATTATATATTACTGGATCTATGTATCCCGTAATTCATTTCAGTTAAATGGTTTATCGCACGTATACATATTTAAATAAATATCAAACTATATGATACGTAACACTACCGCTAGACTAAACGGCTAAGGCTACCGGCTATTTCCTGCCTGCCGGCCGGTAGGTACAAGGATCAAATCCTGCCGCCGGCACATGACTTTTACTTAAATAAATAAACCCTAATATAAAATTCCCGTAAACCTCAGGATAGCCAAGGTAGCCATGGCTCTAGCTTCCTCTCCAATTTCTCAGTGACTGCGACAAGTTTGAGAGTTGGAGAGAGAAGTTAGAGATAGACTGCCTCGACTTCTATATTTCTTTTTAGACCTAGAAAATACTAATAAAACCATTAGTTTCTACATCTCTCTCTCTCCCTCTCCCACTAATGCACCTATCTCACAATTCTTGCAATGAAAAAAGGCAAGAAAGGTATCGAATGAAGGATTTATAAAAAATATTTCTTTTGGCTGTCTTTTAGCTTGTTTGGTGGTAAGTAGAGTGAGAACGAATGAAAAAATAAAATCGGGAAACCATGGCGGAATGTTTTGGAATTTGTGACGTCGACGGAATCATAAGTACGCGTGACGTCAAAATGGCACAAACCCTAAACATCTACAATGTCACAAGTAGCTAGACGTATACAACGGTCTATATTTTGTTAAAGTCATCAATTGTTGCGAGTTTTGTACGCGGCAACAATTGTCGCAAATTACACCCACGTCTACATCAGTCACAATCTAAAGTTACGATTTCATTTATTTACATACAAATGTTTTGAAAGTGGAACGGAGAATCTTCGCTTAAAAACAAAGTAACAAGATTAAGTTTCGGTTACATGCTAAAGTATCCTTAGAAAAAAACGAGTAAATCCGCATCACTACAAAAAAATAGAAATTACCAATGTAAAAGTTGAGTTACCCTATCGTCTAGCGCGATATAATTTGTCGTTTAGTGCATATTGACCCACTTTCGCGTCCTTTCAACACATCTTCAAACTTTACATCAAATCACCTCGCGAGGTGATTTGAAATAAAGTCCAATAAGGTGAGCGAATAGACAAACACTGTCGCACGTGTGTAAAGTTTTTTACCATTTTTGTGCGCGGAGTACCAAAAAAAACACACACCACGTTTCTAGCCTTTGCGTAATGTTTGCGTAATGTTTTGCGTGCGCTGATTTTTGTACAGGGGCCGTCTCTCAAAAACATGTGCTTTCACACATACGGTGTATGAAAAATATTGGCCACTTGTTGGCAAGTGGGAAGATAAAAAAAAACCGTAAAATCTATGCGACAACGAAAGGTATTTTGGGGTTTTGACACGTCGACAATGTGGCGTAAAAACATTACGAAACCACAAAAATTGTACAGCGTGCGGAGAGACACCTCAAATTGAAACCGAGTAGAAGTTTAATCTAATTTTATGTACCACTTCATCTGTCACAATTCTTTGTACACGTCCACGTATGTCACTTTTTTAAGTGACAATCTAGGGTGCGTCTCCATGTACTTGAAACTTAGAGAATTTGTTTCGTTTTTTTAGCGCAGATCCGGCGAACCCGGATTTTAGGTGTCCCTATATGTACCAAACCAAGTTGTCACCTTAGGGCGTGACAATTGTATACGTCGACAATGCCCGTGAAAGCTATCGATAGTGTACAATCTGTGATGACGCACGTTATTTTTTGTAATTGCTTGTGACCTCACATGAATTTTCGTGACATTTTAGACGTAGCGCCATCCAACCTGTGCCGTTTCACGGTTGAAGATGATGCAATTTGCCTTTGCATCTCTTGTCAGCTCGACGTGAAATGGCATCGAAACTTGAGACCCCTGGCGAAATAAAATCTGTACATAGCGCAAACGAGCAAAACCGAAAATACTCTAAAGATCTTCGAAATATCTAAAACGTATGTACAAGGTTCAATGGACAATCTACTCAAAAAAATCTAAGTGTTTGGACTATAATTGTCCACTAACAATATCTATACCCTAAAAATCCGTGTGATTCTTATCATGTCCACATTCATTGGCGGCCCTACACACAAGTTAACTTAATGATAACTATTCGTGTAGACACTATAAAAAATCTACACTAAATTTGGTTAATATTGAACGGTTGGTATTCCAAAATTATTATAAGTCGTAGACTCAAATTTCTAAGACTTACTCAAGCTTACTATTCAATACTCCCCTTAAGCCTTAGAAGACATACTCACTTAGAATACATTCTTTTCTGCAATACTCAGACTTAGGAGCGGAAAGGGCTTTTGTCAACATGTCGGCAACCATTTTCTCATCAAGCAAATAACAAAGTTTGA
This sequence comes from Zygnema cylindricum, assembly GCA_037447655.1. NCBI lineage: Eukaryota > Viridiplantae > Streptophyta > Zygnematophyceae > Zygnematales > Zygnemataceae > Zygnema > Zygnema cylindricum. The sequence goes on along the minus strand of JBBHKE010001430.1, from coordinate 63,177 downwards.
CCACTTTTGCAAATACTCTATAGTACTTAATATAGCCGAATGTCCATATGTTTACTCTTGAAATGATGACTTTGGTTTGTAGCCACAAAAATGGCTGCTTGATTATCGCACCACAATATTTGTGTCCCTTGTTGTGTAAAACCCAATTCTTGAAGAAATGCTGTAATCCATAGCAGCTCTTTCAAAGTTGCACTCGTAGCCATATATTCAGGTTCTATAGAAGATTGAGCCGTGACCTTTTGAAGTTTACTACTCAAACTACAAGTACCACTTCCAATCTTAATGATATACCCAGTTGTAGACTTCCTACTAGGCACATCACCATAGCTAGCATCACTCCAAGTATTAATGCCAACCTTGTCCCCTCCCAAAGTAAGCCTTAGATTCCTAGTCCCAACAAGATACCTTAAGACCCTTTTTGCTGCTTCCCAGTCTCTCTTTCGTGGATTTTGCAAACTTCTGCTCAACACACCAACAGCTGCAGCTATATTGGGCCTAGTACAATTCATGAGGTAAATTAGATATCCTACTACTTGTCTATATTGTACTTGGGACATAAATTTTTGCTCTTCTGCACTGAGTTCCTCATCTATTATGACTCCAAACTCATGCTCCATTCCTTCATGTTTTTGCTTATACTCCATAGGAGTTGCACAACCTTAAGCATTAGCCAATCCAAATTTTTCCAACATGTTTCCTATCGCTTCTTTTTTAGTTAGCCTATTGATTTTCTTTTCTCTATCTCTTTCAACTTGTATGCCAAAGATAAATTTTGCCTCACCCAAATATTTCATTTCAAATTGTGAATTAAAAGCATGTTTTACTCTAGCAATTCCTTATTTTTTCCTACTAATTAGCAGCAAATCATCAACATACACAGCAATGAATATCACCTCATCAGGATTATAACCACACATCACATATACTAAATGATATGAGCTAATTCTTGTAAATTCTAATCATGTCAAGAACTGATCTAACTTTTGGTTCCATGTTTTAAAGGCATGTTTTAGACCATATGCACACAAGATTTTCTTTTTTTGCTTCCTCATAACCCTCAGGCTGCTTCATATATATGACCTCATCTAAATCACCATGCAAAAAGAAAGGTTTTATATCCATTTGATGGATGTCGAAATTCTCCATGGAAGCTAATGTAAGTAAGATGTGAACAAATGGAAACCTTACAACTGGTGAAAAAGTTTCTTTATAATCTATCCCCTCCTTTTTATTATATCCCATAGCAAAAGAGCGATCCTTATACCTCTCTATTGTATTTTCTGGGTTCAATTTTAATTTAAACACCCATTTTCTTCTAATAACCTTTCTTCTTGGAGGAAGTTCCACCAGATCCCAAGTTTGGGCCTCCATGATGGACTTCATTTCCTCATTTACGGCTTCCACCCAATGTTCCCTTTCATTACTCGAAAAAGCTTCTTTCAATGTTAGAGGCTCTTCTATGTGTGCTGAATGAGCAAATGCTGCATTTTCTCCCCTGAGTCGTGCACTTAGCCTAACTCCACCTGGAAATTCTGTCGCTGTCTTTACTTTTCAAAAAATATTCTGTAGTAAACTTACTATAGTCATCAATAAAGGTAAACATAAACTTAGCACCTCCCACAGATAGATACCTAGATGGCCCCCATACATCTGAATAAATTAGTTATATCACCCTGCTACTTTATGATCAGTTTGCGAAGGGAAGGCAACTTATGAATTTTTCCCGTTGCACAGCCATCCGATACATTTTATGTTGGTTTTAACTTATTTTTACACCTTCCACCATTTTTTGATTTACCATCTTTTCTAATAATTCACATGTTTTAAACATTTATGCCATAAATCTTAATCACTGATTACACTTGAGTACATAACATCATTGTCATTACATTTTACAAGACTCAACCGATACAAATTGTTTCCTCCCGCAAATCCCTCTACAGATATTATCCCATTCTTACTCACTGTTTTCTTTCCATTCTCACATTTAGTCTTAAAACCTTTCTTTTCTACTACTGACGTAGAGAACAAGTTTCTTTTAAAAACTTGGACATGCAACAAATCTTCTAAAACCCTTTTCACAGGTTTTCCATCTACATTCAACATAAGTGACACCCTCCCCTTTGCTTTTGACTCAACAAAGGTATTATCACTAAAATAAATTTTGATGGGTGAAATAGATTGAATACTCTCAAATAGATGGCGATTGCGGCATATGTGGGAAGATGCACCGGAGTCCATAATCCATTCGTCTTCCTCCACGCCTTCCGTTGCTTGTGCCATCGCAAAGTATTTCTTTTCAGTGTTGTCGGGAAAGCTGCTAACACCCTCTTCCTTAAGTTCATTGAAAAGAGAAGTTGGTCGACCACCTTAATGAGAAGGAAACCGGCTATCGTCCCAACCTGAGCAAAAAATTCCACTGGCTTTCGCTCTTTTGTAAGCATGACACATTCTGAACACATGCCCTTTTTTCATCACAACAATAGCAGGTCAATGGTGACCTTGTAGGACCACTACCTCTACCACTGCCACTGCCATTCTTAGAGTCTGAAAACTGGTTAGCTAGTGCGTGCACAGAATTACTACTACCATATTCTGAAATCTGGTTAGCTTCTTCGCTTAAAATAAAGTGAATCGCTAACGTAATATTCCACTGATGTTGTGGAATAGCCCTAACCCTATTCATGGCTCCCTTATATTCATGGGGTAGAGTTCTCATCAACAACATAGCCTGCTGAGGTGGTGAAAAAACCCCACCTGCACTAGTACTCAAAAGGAACAACCTTTTCATAACATGACAATGATCTGACATACTACCTCCAGAATACTTAAATTCAAAAAACAGAGTGGCTATGCTAGTCTGGAGAGTAACATCAAGCTGAACATACATAGCACGTACACTGAACGAAACCTTAGAGGCTTTTGTCATCTCAAGATACGACATTACCAAGTCTTTTGTCATTGAATGCTTCAAGATGTTGAGGCAATAGAGATTCTTCTTTCTACAATCTGGCGAAGTCTCATCGGCTGTTCCTTCCACAATGGGTGATAAGTCCCTCTCCTCGAAATATGAGCTTAATATATCTTCCCAATATAAGTAGTCAGTTCCATCAAAAATAGGCAATTTGGGCGGGGGCCCATAACCTATTGGAGGTCATGGGCATTCTCACTTGGCTGTGATCCACTCCCACTAGGTGTCACGCTTGTACCAGCAGGAACAAAGCCATTAGTAGATATTATTGCAGAAGCAAACCCAAAGAGAAAATCCTAGTATACTAGATCTATAGTGCAAGATATGTAACTCGAAATGAAAGAGGTCTTTCAACCATACAAACATGTACTATAAGCAAATCAAAGAAAATATAGCACAAAACACCTTAAAACTGCAATCAGTGCTCTTATTTCCTTAACTTTTATGTAGAATGTACATTTTGTATCAAACTGATCATTCCTAAATGAATTAAATAATCTGAAGATCCTCAAAATATCTAAAACGTATGCATAAGGTTCACCACACAGCCTTCTAACAAAAATCAAAGTGTTTGGACCAAAATTGTCTACTAATAATATCTATACCCTAAAAATCCGGGTGATTCTTATCACGTCTACATTCATTGGCGGCCCTACACACTAATTAACTTAAAGATAACTATTCGTGTAGATGCTACAAAATATCCACACAAAATTTGGTTAATATTGAATCGTTGGTATTCCAAAAATATTATAAGTCTTAGACTCAAATTTATAAAACTTACTAAAGCTTACTTTTCAATATAAAACAGGCCCCTAGGCAATGGAACCAAAAGTTAGATGAGTTTTTGACAAGATTAGAATTTACTCGAATTAGTTCAAATCATTTAGTATATGTGATGTGTGGTGATAATCTTGATGAGGTGATGTTCGTTGCTGTGTATGTTGATGATTTGCTGCTAATTAGTAGGAACAAAGAAGGAATTGCTAGAGTAATACACACTCTTAATTGAAAACTTGAAATGAAGGATTTGGGTGAGGCTAAATACATTCTTGGAATAGAAGTTGAAAGAAATAGAGAAAAGAAAATGATTAGGCTAACGCAAAAAGAAGCGATAGGAAACATGTTGGATAAATTTGGCTTGGCTGATGCCAAAGGCTGTGAAATTCCCATGGAGTATCAGCAAAAACTTGAAGGAATGGAGCATGAGTTTGGAGTCATAATAGATGAGGAACTTGTTGTTCTGAGAAAACTGCTGGCACTGAAGATAAAGAAGATGCAGAAGTAGTAATTGTAGAACAAATCAAGAGAGGAAGCTTCCACAAATACCGATGGCTGAACAACAACTTTGATAGACTATAACTTTCAATAACGTGCTTTAATAGTCCTGGAAATTTTTCACAACGTAGATAACATACAGAGGAACACACACACAAAATATCAATGAATTCGGCTCACAGATCTGTGAGATGTGCAGAAATGAAATTACATAAAACTGAGTCTATAGTTTTTATCATTTGTTCCTAAAATAATCAAATTCACTAAGTCCTACTTCTATACACCGAAACTACACTAAGCTCTACAGAAGTATTCCAACAGTACATCATAACATTCTAACACAACAAATAGTATGAGTATACCTGTGTACTGAAGGTATGTCATAAACCACATTCTCAACACTAAACAACTAATTCACTACAAACAAAATTCTATTTTACCAAATATTTACACCGAAGTTCAGACAACGTAAAGTGATACTGATCTAGTCACGTTGTCAGTATTTGTTGGCGGCGGCGTTCTGCCCTCCGACTAGAGGATTTGGCACCGTAGAATTGAATTCACGAAGTCCCGTGGTCCTGCCGAATTTCCGTATGTCCACGGAGGACATACTCACGCATTTCTCTCAAGTGACGACGCTTGTCCTAAGTTTGAATGAACCGTGAACTCCCAACTTCACTGTCACACTAATTTGTGTAACCACTGAACCGAACTCAACCAAAAATAGCTTAAGTTCTGAATAGCTCTCTCTCCCTCACAACTAAGGCATATAGAGGACTAAAGCTTTCTAAAAACAACACTCCTCTAAAGCTTTAGACTTTGCTAGTCACTCAGTCCACATGCCTCTCTACAGAACTTCAATTTGGGAGCAGGGAAGGGTTTTATCATCATATCAACCACCATTTGCTCATCCGGTAAATTACTCAACTTCATGACTTTTCCCATCACCTTTTCTCTTACAAAATGTAGCTTGATATCAATGTGTTTACTCTTAAAGTGATGACTGGGATTAGATGCAATAGCAATTTGCTGCCTAATTGTCACACCACACTATCCGTGGTCCAGATTGCATAAAGAGAAGCTCTTGGAGAAGAGACTTTACCCAAAGTAACTCCTTAACTGCCGAGCTGGCAGCCATGTACTCAGCCTCCATGGTAGACTGAGCTGTTACCTTTTGAAGTTTGCTGCTCCAACAGCAAGTTCCACTTCCGATCTTCAAAATGTATCTAGTGGTGGAGCGTCGGCTGGGCATATCTCTGTAGCTCGCGTCGCTCCATGTATGAATTTTGACTTCCCCTCCACCGAGAGAGAGTCTAAGATTTCGAGTTTCTGCAAGATAACGAATAACTCTCTTTGCTGCCTCATAGTCCAACTTCCTTGGATTTTGCAGGCTTCGGCTCAAGGCTCCAACTGCTGATGCGATGTCGGGACGAGTACAGTTCATGAAAAAAATGAGGCTTCCGACAATCAGCCTGTAAGGAATGGAGGACATAAAATCTGCCTCCCCTGAATCTAAGAAATCATCAACCAAAACACCACCATCCGTTTCTGTGCCCTCCAATTTCTGCTTGAATTCCATAGGAGTGGCACTTCCCTTTGCTTCTGACATGACAAACTTTTTTAACATGTTCTCGATTGCTTCTTTTTGAGTTAAATAAATAATTTTATTGTTTCTTGTCTCTTTCTATTTGAATTCCTAGAATATACTTAGCCTCACCCAAGTATTTCATTTCAAGCCGGGAATTCAGAGCTGATTTTATTTTATAAATCTCATTGATGAATTTGCTAATCAGTAGCAAATCATCTACATACATTGCCACATAAATCATTCCATCATCACCTTGCATTACATAGACTGAGTGATCTAAACTGATCTTGGTAAAGCCAAGATTGGTTAAAAACTCATCTAATTTCAGGTTCCATTGTCTTGGAGCCTGTTTCAGACCATACAGGGACTTCAACATTTTATATACCAGATTTTTTTTCCCTTTTTGTGCAAACATCTATGGCTGCTTAATATAAATTACTTCCTCCATATCACCATGCAAGAAAGTAGTCTTAACATCCATCTGATGCAATTCAATGTCCTCTATTGCAGGAAGAGATAGCAAAACTCTTACAGTAGGAAAGCGAACCACAGGAGAGAAGGTCTCTTGATAATCAATTCCCTCCTTTTGGCTAAACCCATTCGCCACCAATCTAGCTTTATATCTCCCAATTGTATTATCAGGATTCATTGTTAATTTGAAGACCCACTTACAACCGCTAGCTTTCCGATTCGGTGGGAGCTCCACAAGTTCCCAAGTTTCGGCTTCCATAATTGACTTTATCTCTTCATTTGCAGCTGAGATCCAATGATCCATTTCACAAACGGAAAAAGCTTCATGAACAGTAAGTGGCTCCCTTGTGCTTCCAGAAAAAGCACTCTCAACTCGGTCGCCTCGAAGGCGGCTGTTTAACCTTCTTCCCCCCGGAAAATCTGACGCGTGAATTGTTGGTTCCCTAGCTTACAGCACAAGGCGTGTATAGGGAGGAGCATCAACAGAAAGTGAAACTCTGAGACCTCCATAAGTCCTCAGACTAGACAGCATCCAAGAAGCCTCTAGGATAATCCTGACCCCTTTGTGTTTCAGCAAAAATAACTGCCACCCTGGCAGACATAAACCCTGACCACCTGCACCCCTGTGAAGGCAAGACTTCCCTGAGTCGATAGCAAAAAGAATCTCTGAATTTGCTCCCCTGAGCAGTAAGTTATGGAGGGTCAAAGTTGACCTTTTGTACAGAAGCTCTCTGAAGAGAGGGTCCTATCTTCTAATTTTTCTAAGTCCTATCTCTCTCACAGACTCTATCTACTGATGTATGGAACCAATCTGAATTGAGTTCCGTACGCAAAAGTACAGCTGCCGGTGTACTTTAGGTATGGATATTGTACGACATGGCCTAAATGTCGACACATGTCATATCTGGATTCGGTGCCATAATCTCCGGAGATTCCACGATCCAATGTAATTTTGCCACGCGTCATCTGATGTGGCGATGGCCACCAACCGCCGAAATCTTCCTCCGCGATCTCGACGCTAATCCCGGCCGTCCAATTAAATTCGGATTTAATCGTAGCCGTAATAAATACATGCGCGGTATTTGTTTCACTTACGAAACAAATGCGCGCTATTGATTTCTAGTCCGTACCGTAATCTGTACTTTATATATTACCGGATCTATGTATCTCGTAATCTATTACAGTTAAATGAATTATCGTACGTATACATATTTAATTAATTATTAAACTACATACTACGTAACATTGATCCTAGACTTAACGGCTAAGGCTACCGGCTATTTCTTGTCTGCCGGCCGGTAGGTACAAGGATCAATTCCTGTCACCGGCACATACATTTTAAATAAATAAACCTTAACTAATATAAATTTCCCGTAAACCTCAGGATAGCCTAGGTAGCCATGGCTCAAGCTTCCTCTCCAATGTCTCAGTGACTGCAACAAGTTTGAGAGTTGGAGAGAGAAGTTAGAGATAGACTACCTCGGCTTCTTTATTTCTTTTCAGACCTAGAAAATACTTTAAAACCATTAGTTTCTACACTCCCCTGATTTTCAAGTCAATCTTTAATTTCAGACCACACTTCTCCCTGCAAAAAATTAGCTTAGGGGAAGGCACAGGTTTGGTCATCATATCTGCTACCATCTCACTATCTGGTCTGTACTCTAAACTGATTTTTTTGTTTTCTACTTTTTCTCTAACAAAGCTGAGTCTGATGTCCATGTATTTGGATTTAAAATGATGTTTAGGATTGGCAGAAATAGCGATTGCTGCCTGATTATCACAAAATATTTTCTGCACACCACTCTTAAGGTGACCAAGCTCACCAAGCAAAGACTTGACCCACATGAATTCTTTTACAGCAGAGCAAGAGGCCATATACTCAGCCTCCATGGTGGACTGAGCAATAACCTTTTGTTGTTTGCTACTCCAACAGCAAGCCCCATCACCCACATATAATACATATCCAGAAGTGCATCTCCTCATCGGAGCATCACCATAACTGGCATCACTCCAAGTAGTGATGTCAGTATTCTCCCCACCCAAATGCAACCTTAGATCCCTAGTTCCTACCAAATATCTAAGGACTCTCTTAGCTGCATCCCAATCCTTCTTAGTGGGAGCATTTAGACTTCTACTCAGCACTCCTACAGCTGCAGCTAAATCCGGCCGGGTACAATTCATAAAATAGATTAGACTTCCCACTACTTGCCTGTAAGGAATGGTCTGCATGAACTTCTGTTCATCAGGAGATAATTCCTCGTCTAAGACTATGACTCCTTCTTCCTCACTCCCCTCACTTCCCTTCTTTAACTCCATTGGAGTTGTACAACTATTAGCTTTATCCATTTGAAATTTTTCAAGCATGTTCCCTATTGCTTCCTTTTGAGTCAGTCTTATTATTTTCTTTTTTCGGTCTCTCTCTCCTTGAATTCCCAAAATATATCTTGCTTCTCCCATATCTTTCATTTCAAATCTCCCCTTAAGATCGGTTTTCAGTTTGTTAATTTTTTCCATTGATTTACTTAAAACAAGCAAATCATCAACATATATTGCAATAAATATAAAACCTTCCTCATCTTCGAAAACATAGATTGAGTGATCTGAGCTGATCCAAATATATCCCTGACCGGTAAGAAACTCATCAAGCTTCTTATTCCATTGTCGAGGTGCCTGTTTCAAACCATAAAGATATTTAATCAGCCAGCATACCTTACTCTCCTCTCCTTCCTCCACAAAACCTTCAGGTTGTCGCATGAAGATCTCCTCTTCCAATTCTCCATGCAAAAAGGCTGTCTTGATGTCCATCTGATGCACTTCCATGTCTTCCGCCGCTGCTAAACTGAGAAGTATGCGGACGGTGGGAAATCTGACCACAGGGGCAAAGGTTTCCTCGTAGTCAATTCCTTCCTTTTGTGTAAATCCCTTTGCCACTAATCTGACCTTGTAGCGCTCGATTGTGTTATCTGGGTTCTGTTTTAATTTGAAAACCCACTTACAACCGATTGGTTTTCGGTTAGGTGGACAGTCCACCAGCTCCCAAGTATCGGCTGCCATGATTGAAGCCATCTCCTCATTGATGGCTGTCTTCCACCGGTTACTTTCTGAACAAGTCATCGCCTCTCCATAAGTTTGAGGTTCATCTTGATGAGATAGTTTAGTTACCTTGTTATTAACCTGTTTTTCTTGCAGTCTTTTGCTACTTCTCCTCCCCCCCTCAAAATCTGAGGCCGGGATAGATGGTTCTCGTGGATTCTTTCGAACAAATTCGGCTTCTCCCCTATCCCTTGATTCCGAATCAATTTCCACCACGTCTTCCGCTTCGAGTAGAGTTGTCACTGGAGTTTCCACAGCCGAGTCCTTTTCGGTCTGATTTGTTCCTGCAAGAATGTCATCTTCTCTAAAACCTGGATAATTAGGAAGCTCAAAGTCATCGGAATTTTCTGACTCAAATCTGATTTTTACTGATTTCGTATATTTGAAAGGATCCACAGACTTTCCTTCATCCATAACTACTAGATGCTTTACTAAGATTATATCTTCCCTTTTTAGATCATAAACTCTATTATTTTTAACATCTTCATCATATCCTAATAAGTATCCCGGTTTTCCTTTAGGATCTAGCTTCCAATTGGACCGATCAGTATCTAGATTGAACACTTGACTGCCGAAAACCTTTAAGTGAGATATGGCTGGTTTCCGGCCTGTCCATCTCTCATATGGTGTTTGATCTTTTATAGCTGAAGTAAGAACTTTATTCTTGAGGTAATTAGCACAGTTCATTGCTTCTACCCAAAACCTTTTTCCTATCTTTTTATCTGACAACATACTTCTAGCACTATCACTTAGTGTTCTATTTAACCTTTCAGCTACCCCATTCTGTTCCGGATTTTCTGGAACTGTCTTTTGGTGTTGAACCCCATCTTCCCTCAGAAAATCCTCAAACTGGTTAGAAGTATACTCTCCACCATTGTCACTCCTTACTCTCTTGATTAGAGTTTCATGGAGTTTTTCGCTCCATGCTTTATATTGTCTAAAACAATCCTCAGCTTCGGACTTGTTTTTCAAAAAATATACCCGGGAATACTGAGACCAATCATCATTTATAGTCATCATAAATCTCTTCCCCCCCGGTGAGGGCACTTTAGCCGGTCCCCAAATATCTGTGTGTACTAGATCTAAAATTTTTTCTCCCTTATAGGTGGATGATTTAGGAAAGGGTAATCTGTGTGCTTTACCTTGAGCACATCCACTACAATCACTTATATCATCACTTTCACTGAACTGAATCCCTTCCACCACTCCCATCTTTTTCATCTCTCTTAACTTATCTAGATTCACATGCCCAAGCCTCTTATGCCACATCATAATATCATGAACACCAGCATAATAAAGTTTCTTCTTTTCATTACTTAAGATCAGCCTAAACATCCCATGGCTACCTTTCTCATCAATGAGATAGACATCCTCCTCAAAACTAGCAGTAAAGACCTCTTCCCTAGTGCTAGTGAAAAAACCCTTATCATCTAATACTGATGTAGAGATAAGATTTTTGTTCAGCTCCGGAATAAACAATACATCGGAGAATGTTAATATGGATGTCTTTCCTTCTACTAACACTTTCAGATCTACCGATCCTACAAGAGTAGTGGTGACTATCCTCCCATCCTTGTACTCTATCTCTACGGTGGGAATCTTTCTTATCTTAGTGAACAGGTGTCTATCCTTACACCAGTGCATGGAGGCACCTGAATCTACAATCCAGCCTGCTTCACCTTTCAATCCACCGTAAGCACATTTCTGCCTTCGTGGAATTTCGACCTCATTTTTCGCCTCCAACTCCTCATCCAAAAGGAGCTCATCGTCCTCGTCCTCGGATTCCACCTCAAGTACCTGTGTGACAAGGGCCTTTTTCTTTCCTCTCGGGGTACCACCGGTCTGCCCCTCCTTTAACCGAAGCTCGGTTAGCTTAGTGCACTCTGCCATATAGTGCCCCGGTTTCTTAAAAAAGTGACATAGTCCTTTGGGAGCCCTTGGTTCAAACTCATCGGCCTGTTTTTTCTGCTCCCTACCCCCATAGTTTCTGATTCGTTTTTGGGAATCCCTATTCCTCCAATCAGTCGCTGTTGCCAAGGCTTGGCCACTCTTTCCTCCCCTTCGTATCTCAATTGTATTCTCTTGAACGAGAATCATCCCTACCACTGAGTTCCATATCCACCTTGAGTCATGCAAGTCCTGCACACGGTAAACTATGTTCACGAACTCATCAGGTAACCTCATCAGTAAACAGTTAACCTTTTCTTTTTCACTAAAATCTTTTCCCGCACTCTCTAACTCCATGAAGAGTGTAGCAAGCTCATTGCAAAAATCCAACATATTTCCCCCTTTGTATACATACTCTTCAACTTTCTGATCAGCTAACTGTTGTTGCTGAATCGTACCACTTCGGTACATCTCTATGAGAGCCATCCAAAGATCGGATGCCCTTTCTACCTGGAAATGAGAACATGCAAGTCCTTGAGTGAGATGGCGTAGGATGAAGTGCTTTGCCGCCATATTGTTGAAGTCCTAGGTTTCAGTATCATTCTCCTCATTCCTCGGAATAGGTGACATGAATGTCGAACTAGTTGCTATTGGTTTGGTCGTCTCCTTCTCCTTTCCTTTGTCCACCACCTCTCCTTCTTTTGTTTCCTCTGTTGAAGGTGGGTCCTCTTTCCTGGTGAATCTGGTTCCTCCAAACCCTAGAGGAATTCCAAGACTTGATGGACGCCCCAACCGTCCACTCACTATCCCCCAAAACCTTTTTTCGCATAGAGCTCCTATCATCATACTTTCCCAGTATATGAAGCCAGTTCCATTAAAGATTGGTACCCTAGAGGGTGGGCCCATAACCTGAAACTCTGAGACCTCCATAAGTCCTCAGAGTAGACAGCTTCCAAGAAGCCTCTAGGATAATCCTGACCCCTTTGTGTTTCAGCAAAAATAACTGCCACCCTGGCAGACATAAACCCTGACCACCTGCACTTTTGTGAAGGGAAGACTCCCCTGAGTCGATAGCAAAAAGAATCTCTGAATTTGCTCCCCTGAGCAGTAAGTTATGGAGGGTCAAAGTTGACCTTTTGTACAGAAGCTCTCTGGGAGAGAGGGTCCTATCTTCTAATTTTTCTAAGTCCTATCTCTCTCACAAACTCTATCTATTGATGTACGGAACCAATCAGAATTGAGTTCCGTACGCAAAAGTACAGCTGCCGGTGTACTTTAGGTACGGACATTGTACGACATGGCTTAAATGTCGACACATGTCATATCCGGATTCGGTGCCATAATCTCCGGAGATTCCACGATCCAATGTAATTTTGCCACGCGTCATCCGATGTGGCGATGGCCACAAACCGCAGAAATCTTCCTCCGCGATCTCGGCGCTAATCCCGGCCGTCCGATTAAATTCGGATTTAATCGTAGCCGTAATAAATACATGCGCTGTATTTGATTCACTTACAAAACAAATACGCGGTATTGATTTCTAGTCCGTACCGTAATCCGTACTTTATATATTATCGGATCTATGTATCCCGTAATCTATTACAGTTAAATGAATTTATCGTACGTATACATATTTAATTAATTATCAAACTACATACTACGTAACATTAATCCTAGACTTAACGGCTAAGGCTACCGGCTATTTCTTGTCTGCCGGCCGGTAGGTACAAGGATCAATTCCTGCCACCGGCACATACATTTTAAATAAATAAACCTTAACTAATATAAATTTCCCGTAAACCTCAGGATAGCCTAGGTAGCCATGGCTCTAGCTTCCTCTCCAATTTCTCAGTGACTGCAACAAGTTTGAGAGTTGGAGAGAGAAGTTAGAGATAGACTGCCTCGACTTCTTTATTTCTTTTCAGACCTAGAAAATACTTTAAAACCATTAGTTAAGTTTGAGAGTTGGAGAGAGAAGTTAGAGATAGATTGCCTCGACTTCTTTATTTCTTTTCAGACCTAGAAAATACTTTAAAACCATTAGTTTCTACAGAAAGAGCAGCTCCTGAAGGAGTATTAGACGGCCCAGAGGCATTTGGGAGATATGTAGAAGAAGTAGAAGAGGTTGGAGTAAAGGGTACCTGCTCAAGAATGATATACTTTTGTATTTTCTCATTCCTTTCAGCTACATCCCTGCTAAAAACGTCAACTAATTGACTTTCTTCTTTAATCTGAATATTCCTGGCTGTTTGAAGGCATCCTCTCTGAGGATTATGCACTCTATTACCTGTAGATTCATCCTCATAGCCTAAAAAGACACCAGGTATAGATTTTGGACTAAGCTTTCAATTAGGAAGATTATCGAAGAGAAAACATTTGCTACCTAAAACTCTAAAATGATTGACATTTGGCTTTTTGCCTGTCCACACTTCATAAGGTGTTTTGCCCCTAACAGCTCGGGTTTCTACTGTATTTCTGATGTAGGAAGCACAATGAAAATCTTCCCCCCAAAACTTTGGATCCACACCTTTATCGACCATCATAGATCGAGCACATTCAGTCAAAGTCCGATTAAGTCTCTCGGCAACACCATTTTGTTCTGGTGTGTATGGAGCAGTAAAATCACGAGAGATGCCATTTCTGTCAAAAAATCAGCAAAGGCATGAGATACATACTCTCCACCATTATCCGTCCGCAAAGCAAGAATTGATTTGCCATGAAGTTTTTCCGCCCAGATTTTTTAGTGCATAAAGTGAGTGAAGACTTCTCTCTTCCCCTTCATGAAGTATAGGCGACTATACCGGGAGTAATCGTCTGTATAGGTGATAAAGAAGCGGCTCCCACCAAGAGAGGGAACTTTAGAAGGGCCGAATGTTGTTTTTAGAAAGCTTTAGTCCTCTCTATGCCCAGCTGTGAGGGAGAGAGAGCTGTTCAGGACTTAAGCTATTTTTGGTTGAGTTCGGTTCAGTACTTACCAAAATTAGTGTGATAGTGAAGTTGGGAGTTCACCGTTCATTCACACTTGGGACACGCGTCGTCACTTGAGAGAATGCGTGAGTATGACATCTGTGGACGTACGGAAATTCGGTAGGACCACGGGACTTCGTGAAGTCAGTTCTACGGTGCCAAATCCTCTAATCGGACCGTTGACAGCCGCCAACAAATAGTGACGAGGTGTGACTAGATCATTATCACATTATGTTGTTTGAACTTCGGTGTAAATATTTGGTAGAATAGAAATTTGTTCGTAGTGAATTATTTGTTGTGATAAAATGTTAGATGTACGGCTGGAATGCCTCTGTACAGCTTAGTGAAGTTTCGGTGTATAGAAGTAGGACTTAGTGAATTTGAATTTTTAGGAACAAATGATGTGAAAACTGTACACTCAGTGTAATGTAACTTCATTTCTACATATCTCAAATATCTGTTAGCAGAATTGATTGAAAGTTTGATTGTGTGTTCCTTTAAATGCTATCTACATTGTTGAAAAGTTTCAGAACAATTGGAGCGTTTTTATGTAAGTTTGAGTCTGTCAAAATTTCTGTTCAGCCATCGGTATTTGTTGAAGCTTCCTCTCTTGATTTGTTCTACGATGACTACTGCTGCATCTTCTTCATCTTCAGTGCCAGCAGTTATCTCAGAACAACACTGAAAACATCAGAGTGAATAATACCAAGAACATCTGTGGCTCGGTGATCAGAAACTTGTGATAGGGGAAGCTTGTGAAGCTCTCCGAGAGCACAACCATCACACACATGAGACTCTTGCTGACCAAGCTTGACTCCCTCTATCATATCATGCTTTATCATCTTAGTAAGTCTTTCATGATGCACATGACCAAGCCTTTTATGCCACAAAGCATTATCTCATAGGACACTGGAGTACGCAAAATCAATTTTATTAGCGAGGTCCATGCGGTACAAAATGTTTGGGCCTCTAGTTCCTACTAGAGCTACTCTTCCATTCTTGCTCACTATTTTCTTGCCATTTTTCTGGAGAACCTCAAAGCCTTTGCTATCAGCTACCGACGTAGAAAACAGATTTTTCTTAAACTTTGGAACATACAAGACATCATACAAAGTTCTCTTAACAACCTTTCAATCCATCACACAATCTAGATCTATGTTTCCTTTGGCATTTGATTTAACGGCATAGCCACAAGCATAAAAGATTTGACGTAAAGGAATAGCGACATCTCCTTAAACCAAGACTTTATTCCAACACATGTGTGAAGAGCTGTCGGAATCCATTATCCATCCGAGGTCCTTTTCTCCTTCCATCATGTCAAGTTTGGCAAGAGCAAAGAACTCCTTGTCATCAGTTTTTGGAAAACTGATCACATCAGGTGGCGTTTCCTCGCTCTTTTTCTTCTTCAATTTCGTATCCTCCACTGAAAATGCAACAGTTTTATTCGCAGGTTTTTGGGAAATGGGAGGTCCGCGGTGTCTCCATCCTTTCTGAAATGTAACTGTTTCAAGAGCTTTTATATACAAAGGACAAGGTTTGAAGGAGTGACCATTAGTATAGCAATAAACACATTTCTCAAATTGAGGATTAAACTGATTCCCTTGATATCTACTTTCCCTCTGAAACTGAGCCGTAATTGCTACAACTAGTTTTCCAAATCCTAAAACTGTCTGAGTAGCCTCTTCAGCCAAGATAAACTCTATAGCTGTTTGCAAATTCCAAAGAGGTTTAGACAATTTTTTCATTTCATCTGAGGCTCCTTTATATTCATTAAGAAGCCCCTTTAGGAGAATCATGGCCTAATGATAAGGGGAGAAAGTCCCCCCAAAATATGGATTTTATGAGAGTAACATTCGAAACCAATTAGTGTATTCCACCATGCTACCACCTGTGTACTTATACTCATAGATTTGACCAGCAGTTATAATCTCATGCTGGTCACTAGCTTTAACATAAGAAGATTTCAATGCATCCCACAAATCTGATGCCTTTGTAACATTAATATATGTCATATGCAATTCTTTTGATATCACAAGCTTTACTTAATGCAAAGCCTGGTCATTTTTCTGATCAAAGCTAGCATCAGATTCTGCCAGTGATCTATTTAACACATCAATAAGTTTCACTTGCTTGAAGTAAGACTTAACCAAATCTGCCCAATAGAGATATTTGCGTCCATCAAAGATCCCAATTCGTGAAGGCGGGCCCGTGACCTGTTGTTCTGAGACAACTGCTAGCACTAAAGATGAAGAAGATGCACCAGTAGTCATCGTAGAACAAATCAAGAGAGGAAGCTTCCACAAATACCGATGGTTGAACAACAACTTTGACAAACTAAAACTTTCAGAAACACGCTCCAATCGTCCTAAAAATTTGCAACACTGTAGTTAACATACAAGGAACACACACACAAAATTTTAATCAATTCCGCTCACAAATCTGTGAGATATGTAGAAACGAAATTACATAAAACTGAGTGTACAGTTTTCATATCAATTGTTCCTAAAATAATCAAATTCACTAAGTCTTACTTCTATACACCGAAACTACACCAAGCTGTACAGAGGCATTCCAACCGTACATCTAACATTCTAACACAACAAATACTGTGAGTATACGTGTGTTTTGAAGATATGTCATAAACCACATTCTCAACACTAAACAACTAATTAACTACAGACAAAGTTCTAATCTACCAAATATTTACACCGAAGTTCAAACAACGTAAAGTGATAGTGATCTAGTCACGCCTCGTTAGTATTTGTTGGCAGCAGATGTCAACTATCCGATAAGAGGATTTGGCACCATAAGACTAACTTCACAAAGTCTCGTGGTCTTGCCGAATTTTCGTACGTCCACGGAGGACATACTCATGCATTCTCTCAAGTGACGACACGTGTCCCAAGTGTGAATGAACTGTGAACTCCAAACTTCACTCTCACACTAATTTTGGTAAGTACTGAACCGAACTCAACCAAAAATAGCTTAAGTCCTGAACAACTCTCTCTCCCTCACAGCTAAGGCATAAAGAGGACTAAAACTTTCTAAAAACAACATAACTCAGTGCAGAAGAGCAAAAATTTATGTCCCAAGTACCTTACAAACAAGTAGTAGGAAGATTGATTTACTTCATGAATTGTACTAGGCCCGATATAGTTGCAGCTATTGGTGTGTTGAGTAGAAGTCTACAAAATCCACGAAAGAGAGAGTGGGAGGGAGCAAAAAGGGTCTTAAGATATCTTGTTGGGACTAGGAATCTTTGGCTTACTTTGGGAGGGGACAAGGTTAGTATTAATACTTGGAGTGATGCTAGCTATGGTGATGTGCCTAGTAGGAAAACTACAACTCAGTATGTCATTCAAATTGGAAGTGGAACTTGTAGTTGGAGTAGTAAACTTCAAAATGTCAAGGCACAATCGATTATGGAAGCCTAATACATGGCTGCAAGCGCAGCCTTAAAAGAGCTGCTTTGGATTAAGGCATATCTTCAAGAATTGGTGTTTACACAACACGGAACACAAATAATGTAGTGCGACAATCAAGCTGCCTTTTCTGTGGCTACAAATCCAAGTCACCATTTTAAGAGTAAGCATATGGACATTCGGCTACATTTGGTACGAGAAAAAGTATTTGCAAGAGTGGTGAAACTTTGTTATTTGCCTAATGAAAAAATTGTTGGAGACCTGTTAACAAAAGCCCTTCCATCTCGTAAGTTGGAGTAATGGTTACAAGCATGTGGTCTAAGTGAGTAAGTCTTCTAAAGCTTAAGGGGAGTATTGAAAAGTAAGCTTTAGTAAGTCTTAGAAATTTGAGTCTAAGACTTATAATATTTTTGGAATACCAAGTGTTCAATATTGACCAAATTTAGTGTGGGTTTTTTGTAGTATCTACACGAATAGTTATCTTTAAGTAAATTAGTGTGTAGGGCCACCAATGAATGTAGACGTGATAAGAATCACTCGGATTTTTAGGGTATAGATGTTGTTAGTGGACAATTTTGGTCGAATCACTTAGATTTTGTGAGGAGATTGTCTAGTGAACCTTCTATATATGTTTTAGGTATTTCGAAGATCTTTAGAGTATTTAATTCAATTAGGAATGATCATTGATACAAAATGTCCATTCTACACAGAGTTTAAGGAAAGAAGCAGCACGAGTGCGTTTAAGGTGTTTCGTGCTCTATTGTCTGATTTATTTGTAATACGTGTTTGTATGGTTAGAAGACCCTTAGAGTTACATATCTTACACTATAAATCTAGTCTACTAGGCATTTCTCTTTGGGTTTGCTTTTGCAAAGATGTCGGATAATGGCTCTGTTCCTGCTTGTGTAAGCGTGACTTCTAGTAGAAGTGGATCACAGCCAAGTGAGATTGCCGATGACCTTCAACATTTTAGGTCATACAAAGATTTTTAAACTCTGCACACAAGATTTTCTTTTCCGCCTTCCTCATAACCCTCTAGGTGCTTCATATAAATGACCCCATCTTAATCACCATGTAAAAATATAGTTATGACAGCCATTTGGTGGATGTCAAAATCCACTATGGCAGCTAATGTAAAAAAGATGTGTACAGATGGAAACCTTACAACCGGTGAAAATGTATATTCATAATCTATCCCCTGCTTTTGAATATATCCCTTTGCATCAAAACATCCCTTATACCTGTTTATGGTATTATATGGGTTCAAATTAAATTTAAACACCCACTTACTTCCTATAGCCTTTCTTGTTGGAGGAAGTTCCACAAGATCCCAAGTTTTGGCCTCCATGATGGACTTCATTTCCTCATTGATGGTTTCAATTACTCCAAGTATTAATACTAACCTTGTCCCTTCCCAAAGTAAGCTAAAGATTTCTAGTCCCAACAAGATATTTTAAGACCCATTTTGTTGCTTCCAAGTCTCTCTTTTGTGGATTTTGCAGACTTCTGTTCTACACACTAATTGCTGAAGTTATATTTGGCCTAGTAGAATTCATGAAGTAAATCAGACTTCCTACAACTTGTCTATAGGGTACTTCGGACATAATAATTTGCTCTTCTGCACTGAGTTCCTCATCTATTATGACTCCAAACTCATGCTCCATTCCTTCAAGTTTTTGCTTATACTCCATAGGAGTTGCACAACCGTTGGTATCAGCCAAGCCAAATATTTCCAACATGTTTCCTATCACTTCTTTTTGAGTTAGCCTAATGATTTTCGTTACTCTATCCTTTCAACTTGTATGCCAAGGATATATTTTGCCTCACCCAAATCTTTCATTTCAAATTGTGAATTAAGAGCATGTTTTACTATAGCAATTCCTTCTTTGTTCTTACTAATTAGCAACAAATAAACAATATACACAACAATAAATATCACCTCATCATGATTATCACCACTCATCACATATACTAAACGATCTGAGCTAATTCTTGTAAATCCTAATTTTGTCAAGAACTCATCTAACTTTCTGTTCTTTTGCCTAAGGGCCTCTTTTACACCATACAAAGATTTTAAAATTCTGCACACAAGATTTTCTTTTCCTGCTTCCTCATAACCCACAAGCTGCTTCATATATATGACCTCATCTAAATCACCATGCAAAGAAAGTTTTTACATCCATTTAATGGATGTCCAAATTCTCTATGGCAGCTAATGTAAGTAAGATGCGAACAGATAGAAACCTTACAACCGGTGAAAACGTTTCTTCGTAATCTATCTCCTCCTTCTGATTATATCCCTTAGCAACTAAGCGAGCCTTATACCTGCCTATGGTATTATGTGGGTTCAATTTTAATTTAAACACCCATTTACTTCCAATAGCCTTTCTTCTTGGAGGAAGTTCCACCAGATCCGAAGTTTGGGCCTCCATGATGGACTTCATTTCCTCATTGATGGCTTCCACCCAATGTTCCCTTTCATTACTCGAAAAAGCTTCTTTCAATGTTAGAGGCTCTTCAATGTGTGCTGAATGAGCAAATGCTGCATTTTCTCCCCTGAGTCGTGCACTTCGCCTAACTCCACCTGGAAATTTTGTCGCTTGTATAGATGGTTGGGTCCTCCTCCTCGATACATGTGATTCTTCTTGTGATTCAGTTTCAGCTTGAGGTAGAGGAGAGTCTCAAATCTTTCGAACATAACACTTCCGATTTTTGGTGGATTAGATGATTGCAAGTCACTTTGAGCTAATGTAGATGCATTTTCTATGTTTTTGTTGAAAAACATGATATTTTCCTCTAAAAAGATATAATCAACACTTTAATCTTTCTTTATTACCCTTGGCATGATCATCATACCCTAAAAATATGCGTGGTATGCCTTTTGGCTCTAATTTCCATTTTTGTGGATCATTATCTAGCAAAAAACTCTTACTTCCAATTTTTTTGAAGTGACTTACATCTGGTTTTTTTTCCTGTCTACATTTCGTAACCCTTGTTTCTAGCCTGTTTCTCACATAAGCTGCACAATCATAGCCTCTACCCAAAATTTGAAATCTATGTCCATATCAGCCATCATTGTCCTAGCACACTCTGATATTGTCCTATTCATCTTCTTTGAAACACCATTTTGTTGCAGAGAATAAGGAATAGTTAGCTGACGTGAGATACCATGCAATTTTAGGAATTCTGCAAACTCACTCGAAATAGACTCTCCTCCATTATCAGATCTGAATCACGCTATTTTTCTCTCATGTAGGTTTTCAACCCAAGCCTTATACTTCCTAAATTTTGAAAAAAAAACATTATTCCTTTTCAAAAAATAAACTGTTGTAAATCTACTATAGTCATCAATAAAGGTAAACATTAACTTAGCACCTCCTACAGATGGATACCTAGATTCCCCCCCTACATCTTAATAAATTAGTTTTAGCACCCTGCTTCTTTTATGATTAGTTTGCGAAGGGAAAGGCAACTTATGAATTTTTCCCATTGCATAACCATCATATACATTTGATGCTGGTTTTCGACTAATTTTTACACCTTCCACCAATTTTTGATTTACCATCTTTTCTAATCTATCATAATTCACATGTCCTAAACATTTATGGCATAAAGCACAATCACTAATTACACTTCAGTACATAACATCATTGTTATTATCATTTGCAAGACTCAACCGATACAAATTGTTTCTTTGGCAAATCCCTCTGCTGCTGTTTTCCCATTCTTACTCACTATTTTTTTTCCATTCTCAGATATAGTTTGAAAACCTTTCTTTTTTACCACTGATGTAGAGAAAAAGTTTCTTATAAAAGCTAGGAGATGCAACACATCTTCCAAAACCCTTTTCACTGATTTTCCCTCTACGTTCAACATAAGTGACACCCTCCCTTTTGCTTTTGACTCAACAAAGGTATCATCACTAAAATAAATTTTTGATGGGTGAAATAGATTAAATACTCTCAAATAGATGGTGATTGCGGCACATGTGGGCGGATGCATTGGAGTCCATTATCCATTTGTCTTCCTCCACGCCTTCCGTTGCTTTTGCCATCGCAAAACATTTCTTTTCACTGTTATCAGGATAGCTGCTCACATCCTCCTCCTTAAGTTCGTTGGAAAGAGCAGTTGGTCGTGCACCTGATTGAGAAGGAACCCGGCTTTTGTCCCAACCAGAGTGAAAATTCCGTGTGGCTTTCGCTCTCTTGTAGGCATGACACATTCTGAACACATGCCCTTTTTCATCACAATAACAGTAGGTTAATGGTGACCTTGTAGCGATAACAAGAATTGTTTCCTAAATTACACAAACGGTTAACGATAACAGGAATTATGACCTATATTACACAAACAGTTAGCGATAACAAGAATTCTGACATAAATTACACAAAATGTTAGCGATAACAATAATTGTTACCTAAATTATAAAAACTGTTAGCGATAAATTAAATTGTTTCCTAAATTAATTAAACGGTTAGGGATAACAATAATTGTTACCTAAATTAACTAAACAGTTAGCGATAACAAGAATTGTGACCTAAATAACACAAACTGTTAGCGATAACAAGAATTGTTACCTAAATTACAAAAACTATTAGCAATAACAAGAATTGTTACCTAAATTACACAAAATATTAGCGATAACAAGAATTGTGACCTAACTTACACAAACTGTTAGCGATAACAAGAATTGTTACCTAAATTAACCAAACAGTTAGCGATAATAAAAATTGTTACCTAAATTACAAAAACTATTTGCGATAACAAGAATTGTTACCTAACTTATACAAATTTTTAGCAATAAAAAGAATTGTTACCTATATTACAAGAACTGCTAGCATTAATAAGAATTGTTACCAAAATTAAAAATGTTAGCCATAACAAGAATTGTTACCTAAATTACACAAACTGTTAGCAATAACAAGAATTGTTACTTAAACTACACAAATTGTTAGCGATAACAAGAATTGTTACCTAAACAGTTAGCGATAACAAGAATTGTTACCTAAATTAACCAAACAGTTAGCGATAACATGAATTGTTATCTAAATTACAAAAACCGTTTGCGCTTACAAGAATTGTTACCTAACTTACACAAACAGTTAGCGATAACAAAAATTGTTTCCTAAATTACAAAAACGGTTAGCTATAATAAGAATTGTTACCTATAATACACAAACAGTTAGCGATAACATGAATTGTTTCCTAAATTACACAAAAGGTTAGCGATATCAAGAATTGGTACCTAAAGTATGTTGTTCTATGACAGCTGGTGGAGCTCCAGCTGTTGCTGAAGTAGTAGCCATCACTGAACCAAAGATACGAAGCACTCAAAACACTAACTTTGATCCACTGTATAAAATAGTCAATTTAGCCAAATGGCCCCAAACTGTATGAGATTACAGTTTACCGCGTGTGCTGACAACTCACAAAGTTTCAAGCAAAACACACTAATAAACCAAGAGATATAAACCACAGAATATCTCTTAAATTGCACATATGTGCTCCTTGAAACCTCATCAAAAAGGAATACATAAAAATACTAAGTCGTAGAATTTATACTAATAAATTCTACTACTACCTTCCTAGCCAATCACAATGCTCCAAAGAGTCCTACGGTACTTTCTAACCGTACTCTAAAGTAATTTGACTATGTACCTGATGTATGTTAATTTAGTCAACGGTAAGTCTACTTGTTCCATACAAAAGGACAACCCTTAATTGTCTACGTCTAACTTTCACTAACTGTACATACTAATGAACAATGAACGTGAAGACAAAATCCCGTCTCCATAAGGTTATCGCCGACATTCAGACTTTTATAAGCGACGAGATCCACCTCGTCGCTGTAATCCACTTTCAGATTCTGGTAAGTATTTGTCGGTCTGATTTTGTCCATCGGACGGTATGTCATAATTTAGTAGTGCGCACTATTTCGGGATCTTTCTTTTCTTATGAACCGTCCGATGTGATCTCTAAGTTTAGTATTTTCCTCTCACATAATATAGAGAGGACTAAAGCTTTTATAAACCAACAAAGTACACAAACAAATTGCGATAACAAGAAATGTTACTTAAACTACACAAATTGTTAGCGATAACAAGAATTGTTTCTTAAATTACACAAACGGTTAGCGATAACAAGAATTGTTACCTAAATTAACGAAACAGTTAGCGATAACAGGAATTATTATCTAAATTACACAAACTGTTAGCGATAACAAGAATTGTTACCTAAATTACACAAACAGCTAGCGATAACAAGAATTATTTCCTAAATTTTACAAACGCTAAGCGATAACAGAAATTGGTACCTAAAGTACACAAACAAATAGCGATAACAAGAATTCTGACCCTAATTACACAAACTGTTAGCATAAACAATAATTGTTACTTAAACTACACAAATTGTTAGTGATAACAAGAATTGTTACCTAAATTACACAAACAGTTAGCGATAACAAGAATTGTTTCTTAAATTACACAAACGGTTAGCGATAACAGGAATTATTACCTAATGTACACAAACAGTTAGCAATAACAAGATTTGTGACCCAAATTACACAAACTGTTAGCAATAACAAGAAATGTTAAGTAAAATACACAAACTGTTAGCGATAACAAGAATTGTTACCTAAATTACACAAACTGTTAGAGATAACAAGAATTGTTACCTAAATTAACCAAACAGTTAGCGATAACAAGAATTGTTACCTAAATTACACAAACAGTTAGCAATAACAAGAATTGTTACTTAAATTACACAAATTGTTAGCGATAACATGAATTGTTTCTTAAATAACACAAACGGTTGGCGATAACAAGAATTGTTACCTAAATTACACAAACAGTTAGTGATAACAAGCATTCTTTCCTAAATTACACAAAGGGTTAGCGATAACAAGAATTGTAACCTAAAATACAAAAACAGTTAGCGAAAACAAGAAATGTTATTTAAACTACACAAATTGTTAGCGATAACAAGAATTGTTTCCTAAATTACACAAACGGTTCACAATAACAAAAAATGTTACCTTAATCAACCAAAGAGTTAGCGATCACAGGAATAGTTATCTAAATTACACAAACCGTTTGCGCTTACAGGAATTATAACCTAACTTACACAAACTGTTAGCGATAACAAGAATTGTTTCCTAAATTACACAAACGTTTAGAAATAACTAGAATTGGTACCTAAAGTACACAAATAGTTAGCAATAACAAGAACTGTGACCCAAATTACACAAACTGTTAGCAATAACAAGAATTGTAACCTAAATTACACAAACTGTTTGTGATAACAAAAATTGTTACCTAAATTACACAAACAGTAAGCGATAAAAAGAATTGTTTCCTAAATTACACAAACGAATAGCTATAACATGAATTGGTACCTAAAATACACAAACAGTTAGCGATAACAATAAATGTTACTTAAACTACACAAATTGTTAGCGATAACAAGAATTGTTTCTTAAATTACACAAACGGTTAGCGATAACAAGAATTGTTACCTAAATTACACAAACAGTAAGCGATAACAGGAATTGGTACCAAAAGTACACAAACAAATAGCGATAACAAGAATTGAGACCCTAATTACACAAACTCTTAGCAATAACAATAATTGTTACTTACTACAGAAATTGTTAGCGATAACAATTTTTTTTACCTAAATTACACAATCAGTTAGCGATAACAAGAATTGTTTCCTAAATTACACAAACGGTTAGCAATAACAGGAATTGGTACCTAAAGGTCACAAACAGTAAGCGACAACAAGAAATGTTACGTAAATAACACAAACTGTTAGCGATACAAGAATTGTTACCTAAATTAACCAAACAGTTAGCGATAACAAGAATTGTTACCTAAATTACACAAACTGTTAGCAATAACGAGAATTGTTACCTAAATTACACAAACCATTTGCGCTTACAGGAATTGTTACCTAACTTACACAAAGTGTTAGCGATAACAATTATTGTTTCCTAAATTACACAAACGGTTAGCGATAACAAGAATTGTTACCTAAATTACACAATCTGTTAGCGATAACAAGAATTGTTACCTAAATTACACAAACGGTTATCTATTACAGGAATTGGTACCTAAAGTACACAAACAAATAGCGATAACAAGAATTGTGACCCTAATTACACAAACTGTCAGCGATAACAAGAATTGTTACTTAAACTACACAAATTGTTAGCGATAACAAGAATTGTTACCTAAATTACACAAACAGTTAGCGATAACAAACTTTTTTACCTAAATTCCACAAACAGTTAGCGATAACAAGAATTGTTTCCTAAATTACACAAACGTTTAGCGATAATAGGAATTGGTACCTAAAGTACACAAACAGTTAGTGATAATAAGAATTGTGACCTAAATTACACAAACTGTTAGCGATGACAACTATTGTTACCAAAATTACAAAAACTGTTAGCAATAACCAGAATTGTTTCCTAAATTACACAAACTGTTAGCGATAACAAGAATTGTTACCTAAATTAAACAAATTGTTAGCGATAACAAAAATTGTTATTTAAACTACTCAAATTGTTAGCGATAACAAGAATATTTACCTAAATTAAAGAAACTGTTAGCGATAACATTAATTGTCACCTAACTTACACAAATTGTTAGCGATAACAAGAATTGTTATTTAAATTACACAAACAGTTAGCGATAACAAAAATTGTGACCTAAATTACACAAACTGTTTCGGATAACAAGAATGGTTACCTAAATTACAAAAATTGTTAGCGATAACAAGAATGGTTAGCTAAATTACACAAACTTTTAGCGATAACAAGAATTGTTACCTACATTACACAAACAGTTAGCGATAACAAGAATTGTAACCTAAATTACAAAATCTGTAAGCGGTAACTGTTGTTCTACGACCACTGGAGCACGTGGAGCATCAGCAAAAAGAAGTGGAAGTAGACATAATCTCACTCACAGAAGCTTACCAAAGACTTTGAAGTGACTGACATCCTGTCTTCTACCTGTCCAGATCTCATATGGGGTGGTTTCTACCGATCTTGATCCTATCCTATTTTTGATATAAACTGCACAATTTAATGCTTCAGCCCAGAATTTCGAATCTACGTCTTTATCCGCAAGCATGGACCTAGAGCTTTGTGTGATAGTTCTATTTAGTCTTTCTGAGGCCCCATTCTGTTCCGGAGAGTATGGGACAGTCAATTTATGACTTATACCTTCCTTGAGTAAGAAGTTTTCAAACTCTTTTGACGTATATTCTCCTCCATTGTCGATCTAAGCTCCAAAATTGGTAGACCGTGTTGTTTCTCCACCCAAGCTTTGTAGTGTTGAAAATGAGTGAAGACTTCACTCTTTTATTTCATGAAGTAGACCTTAGTAAACCTCGAAAAATCATTTGTAAACGTAACCATATATTTCATCCCCACGGTAGATGGTACCTTTGCAGGACCGAAAACATCAGAGTGAATGAGTTGCAAAAGTTTAGTAGACCTATGTTCAGACTCTTGAGGAAACGGTAATCTGTGTATTTTTCCTTGTGCACATCCATCACACGTTTTAGGTGACTGGTTTGACACAGTGACACCTTCTATTTTACCAACATTGATCATCTTTTTCATGCTACCATTTTCCTCAAACTATCATAATTAACATGGCCTAATCTTTTATGCCACAACTCATCTGAGTGCAAAACACCGGAGTACAAAACATCATTCTCCTTTGTATTAGCCATATCCATGCGATATATCTTGCTACTATCTCTAGTACCTGTAACTGCAACCTTGCCATTTTTGCTAACAATTTGCCGACCATTTTTCAAATTAACCTCAAAACCTTTGCTCTCTATTAACGACGTAGAAAACAGAATTTTCTTAAAGTCACTCACAAATAAGACATTGTGAAGAGTCCTTTCAATGGCTTTCCCATCTACATCAACTAGTAATGACACATCACCCACAGCACGAGTTTGGACACTCATTCCACAAGCATAATAAATATTTTTCTCCGGCGTTGTTTTCATATTCTTGAAGATGGCCTTGTTCCAACACATGTGGGCTGACGCACCCGTATCCATGATCCATCCAGGGTCCTTCGCGCCCTCCATTGCAGCTGCCATAGCAAAGAGATCCGTATCGTCCTCCGTAAAAACCGTCAAAGTCTTGTCTTCGAGAGACGAAGAAGCTGAAAATAATGCATTTCCACGAGATGTAGTCTCCGTGAAGCCTTTGTGAAACTGGCTTTGTTACCACCCCGGCCCGTATAAACCTGTATCGTTAGATTTTTTAAGCTTATGACAAAATTTGTATCTATGACCTCTCTCACTACAATAAAAGCATGCATTGTTGGATTATCTATTTCCACCTTGATTAAACTGTCTGAACTGATTAAACTGATTCCTTTGCTGATGAAACTGTCCTTTTTCTCAAAGTCTGAATTAAAAGCCTCTACTTGCTCAACATTGAGAATATTAGATGTAGCTTCCTCCTCTATTAAAATATTGATGGCTAACTGTAAAGTCAAGCTAGTTTTATCTTTTTGTTTGAGCATGTCAGATGCTCCTTTCATACTACGAGGGAGACCCCTCATGAGCAGTGCCGCCTGTTGAAAAGGAGGAAACACCCCACCTGCAGAAGCATGCGCATCTACAAGGATACGAAATTTGTTAGAATATTTAGCCATTGTACCGCTTGTGTACTTAAAGTCCCAAATTATTCTAGCCAATAGAAGCTCTTCCTGGACATTGGCCTTTTCATAATCACTTTTAAGAGATTTTCAGATATCAATTGCTTTTTTCATCTTTATCCGAGACATAGCTAAGTCCTCAGATATACAAAATTTCAGAATAGAACGAGCTTGCGTATTTTTCTTAGACCATGACGGATCAGATTCATTTAGCGAACCATCCAATATATCGAAAAGATTAACATTTTCAAAATGTGTTTCCACCATATCCGCCCGGTAAACATAGTTATCCCCGGAAAAGATAGGGATTCTTGATGACAGGCCCATAACCTGTTGTTCTACAACCACCGGTGCAGGTGGAGGAGCAGCAGTAGTAGTAGAAGTAAACATGATACACTCTCAGAAGCTATCAAGAATCCTACCAAACAGTTGTTCTTAAGTTCTCACCAATTCTTATACAAGCATCCAAACCTCACAAAACTTTATCAGAATATAGAGTAGCATAAACAATGATAACTCCCAAAGTTATAGCACAATTGACCCGACAACACTCAAGATATAATACTCAGAAATTTCCCAAAAACTGTTTGCAGTTTTACTACTTGGAAGTCTGGATACATAATATGTTATGAGTCCTAAGTCTTATACTTGTGTTGAACTGGCAACACTAGTGTACTTGAGAGGTAGGTTAAACCACTAAGCTACCACTGATCTGTCAAGCTACCACTGAGCTACCATTAAGCTACCACTGAGCGATAACTAAGCTACCATTGAGTTCCCACTAAGTTTGACTAGAATCGTATCTATCGCAGTTGCTCTATCCTGTACAGAATCACATTAAGAATATCAGACGTTGCGTTGTCCGTACGTACCATATCAAATATAATCATGGTTGCCTTGTCCTGTTTGTGTTGCAGCTTCGCTACTGCGCTGCTCTGCTGCTGCGCTGCTCTGCTGTATAGCAGCTGCTCCGCTGTATAGGAGCTGCTCTGCTGCTGCGCTGCTCAACTGTATAGCAATTGCTCTTCTCTATAGGAACTGTGTTGCTGTATAGCAGCTGCGATTCTCTGTTGTATAGAAGCTGCGCTGCTCCGTCTATAAAGCAGCTGCGCTGCTTTGAGACTGAAAGCTTTCCAAGAAGACAACAGTTAGCGATAACAAGAATTGTTGCCTAAATTAACCAAACAGTTAGCGATAACAAGAATTGTTACCTAAGTTACACAAACTGTTAGCGATAACAAGAATTGTTACTTAAACTACACAAATTGTTAGCGATAACAAGAATTGTTACCTAAATTACACAAAAAGTATGCGATTACAAGATTTGTTACCTAAAATACAAAAACTGTTAGCGATAACAAGAATTGTGACCTAAATTACACAAACTATAAGCGATAACAATTTTTTTTACCTAAATTACACAAACAATTAGCAAGAACAAGAATTCGTTCCTAAATTACACAAACGTCTAGCGATAACAAGAATTAGTACCTAAATTACACAAACAGTTAGCGATAACAAACATTCTTTCCTAAATTACACAAACGGTTAGCGATAACAAGAATTGATTCCTAAATTACACAAACGGTTAGCGATAACAAGAATTGGAACCTTTAATACACATACTGTTAGTAATAACAAGAATTGATTCCTAAATTACACAAACGGTTAGCGATAACAAGAATTGGTACCTAAAGTACACAAATAGTTAGCAATAACAAAAACTGTGACCTAAATTACACAAACTGTTAGCAATAACAAGAATTGTAACCTAAATTACACAAACAGTTAGCGATAACAAGATTTGTTTCCTAAATTACACAAACGGTTAGCGATAACAAGAATTAGTGCCTAAAGTACACAAACTATTTGTGATAATAAAAATTGTTACCTAAATTACACAAACACTTAACGATAACAAGAATTGTTTCCTAAATTACACAAATGGTTAGCGATAACAGGAATCGGTACCTAAAGTACACAAACAGTTAGCAATAACAAAAAATGTTATGTAAATTACACAAACTATTTAGCGATAACTAGAATTGTTACCTTTATTACACAAACACTTAGCGATAACAAGAATTGTTACCTAAATTACAAAAATTGTTAGCGATAACAAGGATTTTGACCTAAATTACACAAACTGTTAGCGATTTCAAAAATTGTCACCTAAATTACATAAACAGTTCGCGATAAGAAGAATTGTGACCAAAATTACAGAAACAGTTAGCGATAACAAGAATTGTGACCGAAATTACAGAAACAGTTAGCGATAACAAGAATTGTTACCTAATTTACACAAACTGTTAGCGAAAACAAGAATTGTTACCTAAATTACGCAAACAGTTAGCGATAATAAGAATTGTTACTTAAAGTATACAAATTGTTTGCGATAAAAAAAATTGTTTCTTAAATTACACAAACAGTTAGCAATAAGAAGAATTGTAACCTTGATTAACTAAACAGTTAGCGATAACAGGAATAGTTATCTAAATTACACAAACACTTTGCGCTTACAAGAATTGGTACCTATATTACACAAACTGTTAGCGACAACAAAAATTGATTCCTAAATTACACAAACGGTTAGCGATAACAAGAATTGTTACCTAGATTACACAAACTATTAGCGATAACAAGAATTGTTACCTAAATTACACAAACAGTTAGCGATAACTAGAATTATTACCTATATTACACAAATTGTTAGCGATAACAAAAATTGTTACCTAAATTAACCAAACAGTTAGCGATAACAAGAGTTGTTACCTAAATTACACGTACTGTTAGCAATAACAAAAATTGTTACCTAAATTACACATACTATTAGCAATAACAAGAACTGTTACCTAAATTAGACAAACTGTTAGCAATAACAAGAATTGTTACCTAAATTACACATACTGTTAGCATTAACAATAATTGTTACTTAAACTACACAAATTGTTAGCGATAGTATGAATAGTTTCTTATATTACACAAATGGTTAGCGATAACATGAATAGTTACCTAAATAACAAACACTTTTAGCAATAACAATAACTATTACCTAAATAACACAAATTTTTAGCGATAACAAGAATTGTTACCTAACTTACAAAAACTATTAGCGATTAGAAGAATTGTTACCTAAATTACAAAAACTGTTAATGATAACAAGAATTGTTACCTAAATTACACAAACTGTTAGCGATAACAAGAATTGTAACCTAAATTACACAAACAGTTAGCGATAACAAGAATTGTTGCCTAAATCTGTTGTTCTACAACCACCGGTGCAGGTGGAGGAGCAGCAGTAGTAGTAGAAGTAGACATGATACACTCTCAGAAGCTATCAAGAATCCTACCAAACAGCTATTCTTAAGTGCTCACCAATTCTTATACAAGAATCCAAACCTCACAAAACTCTATCAGAATATAGAATAGCATAAACACTGATAACTCCCAAAGTTATAGCACAATTGACCCGACAACACTCAAGATATAATACTCAGAAGTTTCCCAAAAACTGTCTGCAGTTTTACTACTTGGAAGTCTGGATACATAATATGCTATGAGTCCTAAGTCTTATACTTGTGTTGAACTGGCAACACTATTGTACTTGAGAGGTACATCAAACCACCAAGCTACCACTAATCTGTCAAGCAACCATTGAGCTATCACTTAGCTACCACTGAGCTATCACTAAGCTAACTAGAATCGTATCTATCGCAATTGCTCTATCCTGTACAGAATCACATTAAGAATATTAGACGTTGCGTTGTCCGTACGGACCATATCAAACATAATCATGGTTGCCTTGTCCAGTCTGTGTTGAAGCTTCGCTGCTGCGCTGCTCTGCTGTATAGCAGCTGCGCTGCTTTGTTGTATAGCAGCTGCTCTGCTATATAGCAGCTGCGTTGCTCTGTTGTTTACCAGCTGCGCTGCTCTGAGACAGAAAGCTTTCCAAAAAGACAACACTCCCCTAAAGCTTTAGACTCAGTATCCCAGCGCAGCTGCGGTGATAAACTAGCGCAGCATCGCAGCATCGCAATATAGCAATTAGCAAGTCACCCAGTCCCACTACCTCACAATGGTGGAATGATCGCAGAGTGTCAGTATAGCAGTGCATCAATTCAACTATTCACTTAATCCCACTGCGTCTCTACAATGCTTCAGCTTAAGAGCAGGAAGGGCTTTAGTGAGCATATCAGCAATCATTTTTGCATCTGGCAAATAACATAATTTAATCACTCTAGAGAACACCTTTTCTCTTACAAAGTGTAATCGTACATCCATGTGCTTGCTTTTGAAGTGATGACTCGGGTTAGAAGCAATGGCAATGGCAGCCTGGTTATCACACCAGATTACTTGTGGACCAACTTGCATGTATCCTAGTTCTTGTAACATGGATTTTACCCATAAGAGTTCTTTGAGGGCCGAGCTTGCTGCCATATATTCTGACTCCATTGTCGACTGTGCTGTAACCTTTTGAAGTTTGCTTCTCCAACAGCAAGTACCGTAGAACGAATCCCGTGGTGGATTTCCGGCTTGGCATGTCGCTATAGCTTGCATCACTCCATGTTTGCAGCTTGACTTCTCCTCTGCCTAGAGTGAGTTTGAGATCTTTAGTTCCTGCCAAATATCTTAAGACTCTCTTTGCTGCATCAAGATCAGATTTTCTCGGATTTTCTAGACTCCTGCTCAGTACCCCGACTGCTGCAGCAATGTCAGGACGGGTACAGTTCATGAAATATATTAAGCTTCCCACTATCTGTCTATAAGGTATTATTGTTATAGGATCATTCTCCCCTGACTCTAAATACTCGCTAACAATGACACCTGGTTCTGTCTCTTCTCCCTTTAACTTCTGCCGAAACTCCATTGGAGTTAAACATCCCTTTTGCCCCCCGCATTCCGTACTCATCTAACATGTTACCAATAGCCTCTTTTTGAGTCAATTTTATAGTTTTATTATTTGTGTCCCTCTCTACCTGGATACCCAAAATATATTTTGCCTCACCGAGGTCTTTCATCTTGAACCGTGAGTTTAGAGCAGTTTTGATTTTGTTAATTTCAGCCATTGATTTGCTAATTAATAGAAAATCATCTACATATACTGCTATATACACTATCCCATTTTCTCCTTTTAGAACGTAGACAGAGTGATCAGAACTTATCCTTTGAAATCCTAGATTAGTCAAGAATTCATCAAGCTTTATATTCCACTGTCTAGGGGTCTGTTTTAGGCCGTACAAAGATTTTAGCAACTTGCATACTAAGTGCTCTTTTCCTGGTTCCACATACTTTTCAGGCAGCTGCATGTAAATGGTCTCTTCTAGTTCTCCGTGCAAAAAGGCCGTTTTTACATCCATCTGATGAATTTCCATATTTTCTATAACAGCTAGGGACAGCAAAATCCTAACTGTTGGAAATCTTACAACCGGAGAAAAAGTATCTTTAAAGTCGATTCCTTCCTTTTGATTGTACCCCTTCGCCACAAGTCTGGCCTTATAGCGTTCAATGGTGTTATCGGGAATTAACTTCACCTTGAATACCCATTTGCTGCCGATCGCTTTTCGGTCTGGAGGAAGGTCCACAAGCTCCCATGTTTGAGCCTCTATGATTGACTTCATTTCCTCGTTTGCCGCCTCAATCCAGTGATTCCGCTTTGGTGATGAGAAGGCCTCTTGGATGGTCAAGGGCTCCCCTAAGACTGCCGAGTAGGTAAAGTGAGAGCTTGCTTGCAGGCGACTGCTTGATCTTCTTCCCCCCGGATATTTTGAGGTTGAGATCGTCGGATGCCGCGCATTGCGCTGATTGCGTTGAGTGCGCTGGTTGCGATCCGTGTGTATTGACTGCTCTTGGTCCGCCTGGACCCGAAGTTGGTTAGGAACTTGGAGAGAGTCTGACTCCGCAGTCATTACCGGAGTTTGTGGAATCTGCGGGACAATTTCCTGCATGCAATCTAAGATGACAT
Organism: Zygnema cylindricum; assembly: GCA_037447655.1. NCBI lineage: Eukaryota > Viridiplantae > Streptophyta > Zygnematophyceae > Zygnematales > Zygnemataceae > Zygnema > Zygnema cylindricum. The sequence continues at coordinate 28,844 of JBBHKE010001430.1, read as the reverse complement.
ACTCCTGTACTTTTTGTTGCTTTTGTTGCTCTGTCATTTGAAATAAATCTATGGAGTCTAGTTCATCCTTAACAATGATGTTTCTAGCGACAACTATTTTTTGCCTTTTAAACACAAAGACTCTATAACCTTTGGAGGGATCATCATATCCTAACATAATACCCGGTAATCCCCTCGGTTCCATTTTCCATCTATTTGTAGACGTATCCATTATAAAGCATTGACTACCAAAGACTTTGAAATGGCTAACATCTGGTTTGCTACCTGTCCAGATCTCGTAAGGAGTTGTTGCTACCGATTGTGATCCTATCCTATTTTTAATATAAACTGCACAATTTAGAGCCTCAGCCCAGAATTTCGGATCCACATTTTTTTCTGCGAGCATAGACCTAGAGCTTTCCGTGAGAGTTCCATTCAGTCTTTCCGACACCCCATTTTGTTCCGGTGAATATGGAACAGTCAATAGATGACTAATGCCTTCCTCGAGTAAAAAGGTTTCAAATTCTTTCGATGTATATTCACCACCATTGTCCGATCTGAGCTGTAAAATAGATGAATTATGAAGTTTTTCAGCCCATGCTTTATAGTGTTTGAAGTGACCAAACACTTCACTCTTCTCCTTCATAAAGTAAACTTTTGTAAACCTAGAGAAATCATCTGTGAAGGTGACCATATATTTCATCCCTCCGGCAGATGGAACCTTCGCCGGACCAAAGACATCCGAATAAATTTGCTGTAAAAGTCTCGTTGACCGATGCTCAGACTTCTTAGGAAATGGCAATCTGTGGATTTTGCCTAAAGCGCAACCATCGCAATTTTTGACCGGCCCATCTGTGATTGATACACCCTCTATTTTTCCAGCAATGACCATTTTCCTCAAACTATCATAATTTACATGGCCTAATCTTTTGTGCCACAACTCATCTGAGTGCAAAACACCGGAGTACAAAACATCATTCTCCTTTGTATTAGCCTTATCCATGCGATATATCTTGCTACTATATCTAGTACCTGTAACTGCAATCTTGCCATTTTTGCTAACAATTTGCCGACCATTTTTCAAATTAACCTCAAAACCTTTGCTCTCTACTAACGACGTAGAAAACAGATTTTTCTTAAAGTTAAGCACAAATAAGACATTGTGAAGAGTCCTTTCAATTGCTTTTCCTTCCACATCAACTAGTAAGGACACATCACCCACAGCACGAGTTTGGACACTCATTCCACAAGCATAATAAATATTTTTCTCCGGCGTTGCTTTCAGATTTTTGAAGATGGCCTTGTTCCACCACATGTGGGCTGACGCTTCGTATCCATTATCCATCCGGGGTCCTACGCACCCTCCATTGCAGCCGCCATAGCAAAGAGATCCGTATCGTCCTCCGTAGAAACCGTCAAAGGCTCGTCGTGGAGAGACGGAGAAGCTCAAAATAGTGCATTTCCACGAGGTGTAGTCCCCGTGAAGCCTTTGTAAAACTGGCTTTGTTACCATCCCGGCCGGTATAAACCAGTATCGTTAGCTTTTTTAAGCTTAGGACAAAATTTGTATCTATGACCTCTCTCACTACAATAAAAGCATGCATTGTTGGATTGTCTATTTCCTCCTTGATTTAAATGTCTGAACTGATTATACTGATTTCTTTCCTGATTAAACTGTCCTTTTCTCTCAAAGTCAGAATTAAAAGCCTCTACTTGCTCAACATTGAGAATATTAGATGTAGCTTCCTCCTCTAGTAAAATTTTGATCGCTAACTGTAAAGTCCAGCTAGCTTTATCTTTTTGTTTGAGCATGTCAGATGCTCCTTTCATACTACGAGGGAGACCCCTCATGAGCAATGCCGCTTGTTGAAAAGGAGTAAACACCCCACCTGCACAAGCATGTGCATCTACAAGGATTTGAAATTTGTTAGAATATTCAGCCATTGTACCGCCAGTGTACTTATAGTCCCAAATTTTTCCAGCGAATAGAAGCTCTTCCTGGACATTGGCCTTTTCATAATCACTTTTAAGAGATTTCCAGATATCAATTGTTTTTTTCATCTTTATCCGAGACATAGCTAAGTCCTCAGATATACAAAATTTCAGAATAGAACGAGCTTGCGTATTTTTCTTAGACCATGACGGATCAGATTCATCCAGCGAGCCATCTAATATATCCAAAAGATTAACATTTTCAAAATGTGTTTCCACCATATCCGCCCAGTAAACATACTTATCCCCGGAAAATATAGGAATTCTTGATGACAAGCCCATAACTTGTTGTTCTACAAACACCGGTGCAGGTGGAGGAGCAGCAGTAGTAGTAGAAGTAGACATGATACACTCTCAGAAGCTATCAAGAATCCTACCAAACAGCTATTCTTAAGTGCTCACTAATTCTAATACAAGCATCCAAACCTCACAAAACTCTATCAGAATATAGAGTAGCATAAACACTGATAACTCCCAAAGTTATAGCACAATTAACTGGACAACACTCAAGATATAATACTCAGAAGTTTCCCAAAAACTGTTTGCAGTTTTACTGCTTGGAAGTCTGGATACATAATATGCTATGAGTCATAAGTCTTATACTTGTGTTGAACTGGCAACACTATTGTACTTGAGAGGTACATCAAACCACCAAGCTACCACTAATCTGTCAAGCTACCATTGAGCTATCACTAAGCTACCACTGAGCTATCACTAAGCTAACTAGAATCGTATCTATCGCAGTTGCTCTATCCTGTACAGAATCACATTAAGAATATTAGACATTGCGTTTTCCGTACGGACCATATCAAACATAATCATGGTTGCCTTGTCCTGTCTGTGTTGAAGCTTCGCTGCTGCGCTGCTCTGCTGTATAGCAGCTGCTCTGCTGTATAGCAGCTGCGCTGCTGTATAGCAGCTGCGCTGCTCTGTTGTATAGCAGCTGCTCTGCTGTATAGCAGCTGCGCTGCTCTGTTGTATAGCAGCTGCACTGCTCTGAGAATGAAAGCTTTCCAAAAAGACAACATTTAGCGACAACAAGAATTGTTACCTAAATTACACAAACTGTTAGCGATAAAAAGAATTGTTACTTAAACTACACAAACGGTTAGCGATAACAGGAATTAGTACCTAAAGTACTCAAACTGTTTGTGATAATAAAAATTGTTACCTAAATTACACAAACAGTTAGCGATAACAAGATTTGTTTCCTAAATTACACAAACGGTTAGCGATAACAGGAATTGGTACTTAATGTACACAAACAGTTAGCGATAACAAAAACAGTTACGTAAATTACACAAACTCTTAGCGATAACAAGAATTGTTACCTAAATTTACTAAACAGTTAGCGATAACAAGAATTGTTACCTAAATTACACATACTGTTAGCAATAACAAAAATTGTTACCTAAATTACACATATTGTTAGCAATAACAAGAATTGTTACCTAAATTACACATACTGTTAGCAATAACAATAATTGTTATTTAAACTACACAAATTGTTAGCGATAACATGAATTGTTTCTTAAATTACACGAACGGTTAGCGATAACAAGAATAGTTACCTAAATTACAAAAACTTTTAGCGATAACAAGAACTGTAACCTAAAGAATACAAATAGTTAGCGATAACAAGAATTTTTACCTAAATTACAAAAACTTTTAATGATAACAAGAATTATTACCAGAATTACACAAGCTGTCAGCGATAACAAGAATTGTTACCTAAATTACACAAACAGTTAGCGATAACAAGGATTGTTGCCTAAATTAACCAAACAATTAGCGACAACAAGAATTAATACCTAAATTACACAAACTGTTAGCGATAACAAGAATTGTTACTTAAACTACACAATTTGTTAGCGATAACAAGAATTGTTACCTAAATTACACAAACAGTTTGCGATTACAAGATTTGTTACCTAAATTACAAAAAGAGTTAGCGATAACAATTTTTTTTACCTAAATTACACAAACAGTTAGCGATAACAAGAATTGTTTCTTAAATTACACAAACGTTTAGCGATAACAGGAGTTGGTACCTAAAGTACACAAACAGTTAGCGATGACAAGAATTGTTACCAAACTAACAAAACCTGTTAGCGATAACCAGAATTGTTTCCTAATTTCACAAACGGTAAGCGATAACAATTTTTATTACCTAAATTACACAAACAGTTAGCGATACCAAGAATTGTTACCTAAATTACAAAAATTGTTAGCGATAACAAGGATTTTGACCTAAATTACACAAACTGTTAGCGATAACAAAAAATTTCACCTACATTACATAAACAGTTCGCAATAGCAACAAGTGTTTCCTAAATTACACAAACGGTTAGCGATAAGAGGAATTGGTACCTAAGGTACAAAAACAGTTAGCGATAACAAGAATTGTGACCTAAATTTCAAAAACAGTTTGCGATAACAAGAATTGTTACCTAAATTACACAATTTGTTACCGATAACAAGAATTGTTACCTAAATTACACAAACAATTAGCGATAAAAAGCATTCTTTCTTAAATTACAGAAACGGTTAGCGATAACAAGAATTGTTACCTAAATTACACAAACAGTTAGCGATAACAAGCAATGTTACTTAAACTTCACAAATTGTTAGCGATAACAAGAATTGTTTCCTAAATTACACAAACGGTTAGCAATAACAAGAATTGCTACCTTAATTAACCAAACAGTTAGCGATAACAGGAATAGTTATCTATATTATAGAAACCGTTTGAGCTTACAGGAATTGTTACATAACTTACACAAACTGTTAGCGATAACAAGAATTGTTTCCTAAATTACACAAACGGTTAGCGATAAGAAGAATTTTTACCTAAATTACACAAACTGTTAGCGATAACAAGAATTGTTTCCTAAATAACACAAACGGTTAGCGATAACACGAATTAACACCTAAAGTACACAAATTGTTTGTTATAACAAAAATTGTTACCTAAAATACACAAACAGTTAGCGATAACAAGATTTTTTTCCTAAATTACACAAACGGTTAGCGATAACAGGAATAGGAACCTAACGTACACAAACAGTTAGCCATAACAAAAAATGCTATGTAAATTACACAAACTATTAGTGATAACAAAAATTGTTACCTATATACAGAAACTGTAAGCGATAGAAATACTTGTTACCTAGGTAAACCAAACAGTTAGTGATAACAAGAATTGTTACCTAAATTACACATACTGTTAGCAATAACAATAATTGTTACTTACACTACAAAATTGTTAGCGATAACATTAATTGTTTTTTAAATTACACAAACGGTTAGCGATAACAAGAATAGTTACCTAAATTACAAAAACATTTAGCGATAACAAGAACTGTTACCTAAATAACACAAACATTTAGTGATAAAAAAATATGTTACCTAAATTACACAAACAGTTAGCGATAACAAGAATTGTAGCCTAAATTAACAAAACAGCTTGCAATAACAAGAATTGTTACCTAAATTACACAAACTGTTTGCGATAACAAGAATTTTTACCTAAATTAAACAAACAGTTTGCGATTACAAGATTTGTTACCTAAATTACAAAAACTGTTAGCGATAACAAGAATTGTGACCTAAATTACACAAACTGTAAGCGATAACAATTTTTTTGACCTAAATTACACAAACAGTTATCAATAACAAGAATTGTTTCCTAAATTACACAAACGTTTAGCGATAACTGGAATTGGTACCTAAAATACACAAACAGTTAGCGATAACAATAATTGTGACCTAAATTACACAAACTGTTAGCGATGACAAGAATTGTTACCAAAATTACAAAACCTGTTAGCAATAACCAGAATTGTTTTCTAAATTTTACAAACGGTAAGCGATAACAATTTTTTTTCCTAAATTACACAAACAGTTAGCGATACCAAGAATTGTTACCTAAATTAAAAAAATTGTCAGCGATAACAAGGATTTTGACCTAAATTACACAAACTGATAGCGATAACAAGAATTGTTACCTAAATTACACAAACAGTTAGCGATAACAAGCATTATTTCTTAAATTACACAAACGGTTAGCTATAACAAGAATTGTTATCTAAATTACACAAACAGTTAGCGATAACAATAAATGTTACTTCAACTACACAAATTGTTAGCGATAACAAGAATTTTGACCTAAATTACACAAACTGTTAGCGATAACAAAAATTGTCACCTACATTACATAAAAGAGTTCGCGATAGCAAAAAGTGTTTCCTAAATTACACAAACGTTTAGCGATAACAGGAATTGGTACCTAAGGTACACAAACAGTTAGCGATAACAAAAAATGTGACCCAAATTACAGAAACAGTTAGCGATAAGAAGAATTGTTACCTAAGTTACACAAATAGTTAGCGATAACAAGCATTCTTTCTTAAATTACACAAACGGTTAGCTATAACAAGAATTGTGACCTAACTTACACAAACTATTAGCGATAACAAGAACTGTTACCTAAATAACACAAACATTTAGTGATAAAAAAATATGTTACCTAAATTACACAAACAGTTAGCGATAACAAGAATTGTAGCCTAAATTAACAAAACAGCTTGCAATAACAAGAATTGTTACCTAAATTACACAAACTGTTTGCGATAACAAGAATTTTTACCTAAATTAAACAAACAGTTTGCGATTACAAGATTTGTTACCTAAATTACAAAAACTGTTAGCGATAACAAGAATTGTGACCTAAATTACACAAACTGTAAGCGATAACAATTTTTTTGACCTAAATTACACAAACAGTTATCAATAACAAGAATTGTTTCCTAAATTACACAAACGTTTAGCGATAACTGGAATTGGTACCTAAAATACACAAACAGTTAGCGATAACAATAATTGTGACCTAAATTACACAAACTGTTAGCGATGACAAGAATTGTTACCAAAATTACAAAACCTGTTAGCAATAACCAGAATTGTTTTCTAAATTTTACAAACGGTAAGCGATAACAATTTTTTTTCCTAAATTACACAAACAGTTAGCGATACCAAGAATTGTTACCTAAATTAAAAAAAATTGTCAGCGATAACAAGGATTTTGACCTAAATTACACAAACAGTTAGCGATAACAAGCATTATTTCTTAAATTACACAAACGGTTAGCTATAACAAGAATTGTTATCTAAATTACACAAACAGTTAGCGATAACAATAAATGTTACTTCAACTACACAAATTGTTAGCGATAACAAGAATTTTGACCTAAATTACACAAACTGTTAGCGATAACAAAAATTGTCACCTACATTATGTTGTTTTGAAAAGTCAGTTTCGTGCGTACGAGACAGTTTGCCCGTAACGTCTTTTTGGATTTAATATGGAGGTTTGAATAGATTCACGGATTGGGGGAGCGACTGGATTGATATAATTAAAGTGATGTAAAATACTCATTGAGTGGTGTGAACAAGCTGTGACAAATGGACGGCGGATCGCGAAGCGATCCGATGTAAAATAAACGGAATGTTGGAATAGGCGCCGCCAGTACTGCGGAGCTGCGACGCAGTTAAGTCAACGTAGCTGCGGCTATTTGTATGATCCGTACGGACAAGCGCAGCCAGCGCAACCAGCGCAGCCAGCGCAGCTAGCGCAGCTGCGGATTATATGACTAGGATAGATCTCAAGTAATGATGATTGTACGGTAGTGGTAGCTTAGTAGTTGCTTAGTGGTAGCTTGGTTTCTGACATACGAAGAGTACGGTGTAAATATTATGTACAACAGAGGTTTGTCCTTTTGACTAATTAGTTTATTAGAGTAGATACAGTACGGCTGGTATGCCTCCTTACTCTGAGTATAACTTGCAGGACTTAGATTATTTTATGTATCGCAGTCAAGTTAATCAAAGTAATGGCAGACTGTTTTCTACATCTTTGACCTGTTGGTGTGATCACTCTAATTGGTGCTTTCATATGAAACTTTTTGGAGTTATTCTATGATATAGAATATATATGTGTGTGAAGTTTCATTGTATTCCGGTATCTCTGTAAGGTTCTGTGAACAGTCTAAGTGGTTAGTTTGTGAAGCTGTCAGCTACATTTGGGAAACTCTCAAGCTTATATCTTCCAGATGCCTTGGTGGATTTGGCTGTAACTTTAGGAGTTTACAGTGTATATGGTATACTGCATATTGGAGCAGTTTGAGATCATTTTATTTATTGTGGAGTAATCTGTGTCGTCTGAAACACAGCTGTTTTTGAGGTAGTCTGTGGGTGTTTCCGTGAGTAATCCTTAGCGATAACAAAAATTGTCACCTACATTACATAAAAGAGTTCGCGATAGCAAGAAGTGTTTCCTAAATTACACAAACAGTTAGCGATAATAGGAATTGGTACCTAAGGTACACAAACAGTTAGCAATGATAAGAAATGTGACCTAAATTACAGAAACAGTTAGTGATAACAAGAATTGTTACCTAAATTACACAAACTGTTAGCGATATCAAGAATTCTTTCTAAAATTACACAAACGGTTAGCTATAACAAGAATTGTTACCTAAATTACCCAAACTGTTAGCGATAACAAGCATTCTTTCTAAAATTACACAAATGGTTAGCTATAACAAGAATTGTTTCCTAAATTACACAAACAGTTAGTGATACCAAGAATTGTTACCTAAATTACAAAAATTGTTAGCAATAACAAGGATATTGACCTAAATTACACAAATTGTTAACGATAACAAAAATTGTCACCTACATTACATAAAAGAGTTCGTGATAGCAAGAAGTGTTTCCTAAATTACACAAACAGTTAGCGATAATAGGAATTGGTACCTAAGGTACACAAACAGTTAGCAATAATAAGAAATGTGACCTAAATTATAGAAACAGTTAGCGATAACAAGAATTGTGACCTAAATTACACAAACTGTTAGCAATATCAAGAATTCTTTCTAAAATAAAACAAACGGTTAGCTATAACAAGAATTGTTACCTAAATTACACAAACAGTTAGTGATACCAAGAATTGTTACCTAAATTACAAAAATTGTTAGCAATAACAAGGATATTGACCTAAATTACACAAACTGTTAGCGATAACAAAAAATGTCACCTACATTACATAAAAGAGTTCGCGATAGCAAGAAGTGTTTCCTAAATTACACAAAAAGTTAGCGATAATAGGAATTGGTACCTAAGGTACACAAACAGTTAGCAATAATAAGAAATGTGACCTAAATTACAGAAACAGCTAGCGATAACAAGAATTGTTACCTAAATTACCCAAACTGTTAGCGATAACAAGCATTCTTTCTAAAATTACACAAACGGTTAGCTATAACAAGAATTGTTACCTAAATTACACTAACAGTTAGCAATAACAAGAAATGTTACTTAGACTACACAAATTGTTAGCGATAACAAGATCTGTTTCCTAAATTACACAAACGGTTAGCAATAACAAAATTGTTACCTTAATTAACCAAACAGTTAGAGATAACAGGAATAGTTATATAAATTACACAAACCGTTTGCGCTTACAAAAATTGTTACCTAACTTACACAAACTGTTAGCGATAACAAGAAATATTTGCTAAATTACACAAACGGTTAGCGATAAGAAGAATTGATACCTAAATTGCACAAACTGTTAGAGATAACAGGAATAGTTATCTAAATTACACAAACCGTTTGCGCTTACAAGAATTGTTACCTAACTTACACAAACTGTTAGCGATAACAATAATTATTTCCTAAATTACACAAACGGTTAGCGATAAGAAGAATTGTTACCTAAATTACACAAACTGTTAGAGATAACAAGAATTGTTACTTAAATTACACAAACAGTTACCGATAACAAGATTTGTTTTCTAAATTTCACAAACGGTTAACGATAACAGGAATTAGTACCTAAAGTACACAAACTGTTTGTGATAACAAAAAATGTTACTTAAATTACACAAACAGTTAGCGATAACATAAATTGTTTCCTAAATTACAAAAACTTTTAGCGATAACAAAAACTGTTACCTAAATCACACAAACTAATAGCGATAACAAGAATTGTTACCTAAATTACAAAAACTATTAGCGATAACAAGAATATTTACCTAAATTACAAAAACTGTTAATGATAACAAGAATTGTTACCTTAATTACACAAACTGTTAGCGATAACAAGAATTGTTGCCTAAATTACACAAACTGATAGCGATAACAAGAATTGTTGCCTAAATTAACCAAACTGTTAGTGATAACAAGAATTGTGACCTAAATTAAACAAACTGTAAGCGATAACAATTTTTTTTACCTAAATTACACAAACAATTAGCGATAACAAGAATTGTTTCCTACATTACACAAACGTTTAGCGATAACTAAAATTTGTACCTAAAGTACACAAACAGTTAGCGATAACATGAATTGTGACCTAAATTACACAAACTGTTAGGAATGATAAGAATTGTTACCAAAATTACAAAAACTATTAACGATTACCAAAATTGTTTCCTAAATTACACAAACAGTTAGCGATACCAAGAATTGTTACCTAAATTACAAAAATTGTTAGCGATAACAAAGATTTTGACCTAAATTACACAAACTGTTAGCGATAACTGAAATTGTCACCTACATTACATAAAAGAGTTCACGATAGCAAGAAGTGTTTTCTAAATTACACAAACGGTTAGCGATAACAGGAATTGGTACCTAAGGTACACAAACAGTTAGCGATAACAAGAAATGTGACCTAAATTACAGAAAGAGTTAGCGATAACAAGAATTGTTACCTAAATTACACAAACTGTTAGCGATATCAAGAATTGTTACCTAAATTACCCAAACTGTTAGCGATAACAAGCATTTTTTCTTAAATTACATAAACGGTTAGCTATAACAAGAATTGTTACCTTAATTACACTAACAGTTAGCGATAACAAGAAATGTTACTTAAACTACACAAATTGTTAGGGTTAACAAGATATGTTTCCTAAATTACACAAACGGTTAGCAATAACAAGAATTGTTACCTTAATTAAACAAACAGTTAGTGATAACAGGAATAGTTAGCGATAACAGGAATAGTTATCTAAATTACACAAACCGTTTGCGCTTACAACAATTGTTACCTATCTTACACAATCTGTTAGAGATAACAAGAATTGTTTCCTAAATTACACAAACGGTTAGCGATAACAGGAATTGGTTCCTGAAGTACACAAACAGTTAGCGATAACAAAAAATGTTACGTAAATTACACAAACTATTAGCGATAACAATAATTGTTACCTAAATTACACAAACTGTTAGCAATAACAAGAATTGTTACCTAAATTACACATACTGTTAGCACTAACAAGAATTGTTACTTAAACTACACAAATTGTTAGCAATAACATGAATTGTTTCTTAAATTACACAAATGGTTAGCGATAACAAGAATTGTTACCTAAATTACAAAAACTTTTAGCGATAACAAAAACTGTTACCTAAATCACACAAACTAATAGCGATAACAAGAATTGTTACCTAAATTACAAAAACTATTAGCGATAACAAGAATTGTTACCTAAATTACAAAAACTGTTAATGATAACAAGAATTATTACCTTAATTACACAAACTGTTAGCGATAACAAGAATTGTTACCTAAATTACACAAACAGTTAGCGATAACAAGAATTGTTGCGTTAATTAACCAAACAGTTAACGATAACAAGAATTGTTACCTAAATTACAGAAACTGTTAGCGATAACAAGAATTGTGACCTAAATTACACAAACTTTAAGCGATAACAATTTTTTTTACCTAAGTTACACAAACAATTAGCGATAACAAGAATTGTTTCCTAAATTACACAAACGTTTAGCGATAACTAAAATTTGTACCTAAAGTACACAAACAGTTAGCGATAACAAGAATTGTGACCTAAATTACTCAAACTGTTAGGAATGATAAGAATTGTTACCAAAATTACAAAAACTATTAACAATTACCAGAATTGTTACCTAAATTACACATACTATTAGCAATAACAAGAATTTTTACCTACATTACACAAACAGTTAGCGATACCGAGGATTTTGACCTAAATTACACAAACTGTTAGCGATAACAGAAATTGTCACCTTCATTACATAAAAGAGTTCGCGATAGCAAGAAGTGTTTCCTAAATTACACAAACGGTTAGCGATAACAAGAATTGGTACCTAAGGTACACAAACAAATAGCGATAATAAGAAATGTGACCTAAATTACACAAACAGTTAGCTATAACAAGAATTGTTACCTAAATTACACAAACAGTTAGCGATAACAAGAAATGTTACTTAAATTACACAAATTGTTAGCGATAACAAGATCTTTTTCCTAAATTACACAAACGGTTAGCAATAACAAGAATTGTTACCTTAATTAACCAAACAGTTAGCGATAACAGGAATAGTTATCTAAATTACACAAACCTTTTGCGCTTACAAGAATTATTACCTAACTTACACAAACTGTTAGCGATAACAAGAATTGTTTCCTAAATTACACAAACGGTTAGCGGTAAGAATAATTGTTACCTAAATTACACAAACTGTTAGAGATAACAAGAATTGTTACTTAAATTACACAAACAGTTACCGATAACAAGAATTGTTTCCTAAATTACACAAACGGTTAGCGATAACAGGAATTGGCGGTTAGCGATAACAGGAATTAGTACCTAAAGTACTAAAACTGTTTGTGATAACAAAAATTATTTTTCAAATTACACAAACAGTTAGCGATAACAAGAATTGTTTCCTAAATTACACAAACGGTTAGCGATAACAGGAATTGGTTCCTAAAGTACCCAAAAAGTTAGTGATAACAAGAAATGCTACGTAAATTACACAAACTGTTAGCGATAACAAGAATTGTTACCTAAATTACACAAACTGTTAGCAATAACAATAATTGTTACTTAAACTACACAAATTGTTAGCGACAACATGAATTGTTTCTTAAATTACACAAATGGTTAGCGATAACAAGAAATGTTACCTAAATTACAAAAACTATTGGCGATAACAAGAATTGTTACCTTAATTACACAAACAGTTAGCGATAACAAGAATTGTTACCTTAATTACACAAACAGTTAGCGATAACAAGAATTGTTACTTTAATTACACAAATAGTTAGCGATAACAAGAATTGTTGCCTAAATTACACAAACTATTAGTGATAACAAGAATTGTTGCCTAAATTAACCAAACAGTTAACGATAACAAGAATTGTTACCTAAATTACACAAACTATTAGCGATAACAAGAATTCTTACCTAAATTACACAAACAGTTAGCGATAACAAGAATTGTTGCCTAAATTAACCAAACAGTTAACGATAACAAGAATTGTTACCTAAATTACACAAACTGTAAGTGATAACAAGAATTGTTACCTAGATTATACAAACAGATTGCGATTACAAGATTTGTTACCTAAATTACAGAAACTGTTAGCGATAACAAGAATTGTGACCTAAATTACAGAAACCGTAAGCGATAACATTTTTTTTCACCTAAATTAAACAAACAGTTAGCAATAACAAGAATTGTTTCATAAATTACACAAACGTTTAGCGAAAACTAAAATTTGTACCTAAAGTACACAAACAGTTAGCGATAACAAGAATTGTGACCTAAATTACACAAACTGTTAGCAATGATAAGAATTGTTACCAAAATTACAAAAACTATTAGCGATTACCAGAATTGTTTCCTAAATTACACAAACAGTTAGTGATACCAAGAATTGTTACCTAAATTACAAAATTGTAAGCAATAACAAGGATTTAGACCTAAATTACACAAACTGTTAGCGATAACAAAAATTGTCACCTACATTACACAAACAGTTAGCAATAACAAGAAGTTTTTCCTAAATTACACAAACGGTTAGCGATAACAGTAATTGGTACCTAAGGTACACAAACAGTTAGCGATAACAAGAATTGTGACCTAAATTACAGAAACATTTAGCGATAACAAGAATTGTCACCTAAATTACACAAACTGTTAGCGATAACAAGAATTGTTACCTAAATTACATAAACAGTTAGCGATAACAAGCATTCTTTCTTAAATTACACAAACAGTTAGCGATAACAAGAATTGTTACCTAAATTATACAAACAGTTAGCGATAACAAGAAATGTTACTTAAACTACACAAATTGTTAGCGATAACAAAAATTGTTTACTAAATTACACAAACGGTAAGCAATAACAAGAATTGTTACCTAAATTAACAAAACCGTTAGCGATAACAGGAATAGTTATCTAAATTACACAAACCGTTTGCGCTTACAGGAATTGTTACCTAACCACAAGAGAGAAGGTTTCTTCATAATCAATTCCCTCCTTTTGGCTAAATCCCTTAGCCACCAGTCTAGCTTTATATCTCTCACTTATGTTATCAGGTACAATTTTAATTTGATGATCCACTTACAACCGATAGCTCTCCGGTTTCGGTGGGAGCTCCACAAGTTCCCAAGTTTGGGCTTCCATAATTGACTTTATCTCCCCATTTGCAGCCAAGATCTAGTGATCTTTTTTAGAAACAGAAAAAGCTTCATGAATAGTAAGCGGCTCCCCGGTGCTTGCAGAAAAAGCACTCTCGACTCGATTGCCTTGAAGGCAGCTGCTTTGCCTTCTTCCCCCCGGAAAATCTGACGCGAGAACTGTTGGTTCCCTACCTTTCCGCACAAGGCGTGTATGGGGAGGAGCATCAACAAAAGGAGCATCTCCAAGAAGAGTATTAAACGGCCCAGAGGCATTTGGGAGAGAGGTAAAAGAAGTAGAAGAGGTTAGAGTAAAAGGTACCTGCTCAAGAATGATATACTCTTGTATTTTCTCATTCTTTTCAGCTGCATCCATGCTAAAAATGTCAACAAATTGACTTTCTTCTTTAATCTAAATATTCATCGCTGTTTGAAGGCATCCTCTCTGAGGATTATACAGTCTCTAACCTGGAGATTCATCATCATATCCTAAAAAGACACCAGGTACAGATTTTGGACTAAGCTTCCAATTAGGAAGATTATCCAAGATAAAACATTTGCTACCAAAAACTCTAAAATGACTGACATTTGGCTTTCTGCCTGTCCACACTTAATAAGGTGTCTTACCCCTAACAGCTCGGGTTTCCACTCTATTTCTGATGAAGGAAGCACAATGAAAAGCTTCCCCCGAAAACTTTCGATCCACACATTTATCGGCCATCATAGATCGATCACATTCTGTCAAAGTCCGATTAAGTCTCTCGGCAACACCATTTTGTTCCGATCTATACGGAGCAGTAAATTCACAAGAGATGCCATTTTCTTTCAAAAAATCAGCAAAAGCATGAGATACATACACTCCACCATTATCAGTCAGCAAAACAAGAATAGATTTGCCGTGAAGTTTCTCTGCCCAGATTTTGTAGTGCTTAAAGTGAGTGAAGACTTCTCTCTTCTCCTTCATGAAGTATATACGACTATATCGGAGTAATCGTCTGTAAAGGTGACAAATAAGCGGCTGCCACCCAGTGAGGGAACTTTAGAAGAGCCGAAAACTTCATAGTGAATAATACCAAGAACATCTGTGGCTCGGTGATCAGAAACTTGTGATAGGGGAAGCTTGTGAAGCTTTTTGAGAGCGCAACCATCACACACATGAGACTCTTGTTGACCAAGCTTGACTCCCTCTATAATTTCATGCTTTATCATCTTAGTAAGTCTCTCATGATGCACATGACCAAGCCTTTTATGCCACAAAACATTATCACATAGGACACTCGAGTACGCAAAATCAATTTTATTAGCCAGGTCCATGCGGTACAAAATGTTTTGGCCTCTAGTTCCTACTAGAGCTACTCTTCCATTCTTGCTCACTATTTTCTTGCCATTTTTTTGGAGAACCTCAAAGCCTTTGCTTTCAGCTATAGACGTAGAAAACAGATTTTTCTTGAACTTTGGAACATACAAGACATCATACAAAGTTCTCTTAACAACCTTTCCATCTATCACACAATCCAGATCTATGTTTCCTTTGGCATTTGATTCAACGGCATAGCCAAAAGCATAAAAGATCTGACGTAAAGGAACAGAAGACATCTCCATAAACCAAGACTTGTTCCAGCACATGTGTGAAGAGCTACCGGAATCCATTATCCATTTGAGGTCCTTTTCTCCTTCCATCATGTCGAGTTTGGCAAGAGCAAAGAACTCTTTGTCATCAGTTTTTGGAAAAATGATCACATCAGGTGTCGTTTCCTCGGTATTTTTCTTCTTCAATTCCATATCCTCCGCTGAAAATGCAACAGTTTTATTCAGAGGTTTTTGGGAAATGAGAGGTCCGCGGTGTCTCTATCCTTTCCGAAAATTACATGTTTCAATAGCTTTTATATACAAAGGACAAGCTATGAAGGAGTGACCATCAGTATAGCAATAAACACATTTCTCAAACTGAGGATTAAATTGATTCACTTGATATCTACTTTCCCTGTGATACTGAGCCGTAAATGCTACAGCTGGTTTTGCAAATCCTAAAACTGTCTAAGTAGCCTCTTTTGCCAAGATAAACTTTATAGTTGTTACTAAAACTGTTAGCGATAACAAGAATTGTTACCTAAATTACAAAAACTGTTAGCGATTACAAGAATTGTTACCTAAATTACAAAAAGTGTTAGCGATAACAAGAACTTTTACCTAAATTACAAACAACTGTTAGCGATAACAAGAATTGTTACCTAAATTACACAAAATCTTAGCGGTAACAAGAATTGTTACCTAACTTGACAAACTGTTAGCGATAGTAAGAATTGTTACCTAAATTTCAAAAATTGTTAGCAATAACAAAAATTGTTAACTAAATTACAAAAACTGTTAGCGATAACAAGAATTGTTACCTAAATTACAAAAACTGTTATCGATAACAAGAGTTGTTACCTAAATTACACAAACTGTTTGTCATAACAAGAATTGTTACCTAACTTCACAAACTGACAGCGATTAGAAGATTTGTTTCCTAAATTACACAAATTGTTAGCGATAACAAGAATTGTTACCTAACTTCACAAACTGTTTGCGATAACAAGAATTGTTACCTAAAATACAAAAACTGTTATGATAACAAGAAAGGTTTCCTAAATTATACAAATGGTTAGCGAAAACAAGAATTGTTACCTAAACTACAAAAACTGTTAGCGATAACAAGAATTGATACCTAAATTACAAAAATTGTTAGCGATAACAAGAATTGTTACCTAAATTACACAAACAGTTAGCGATACCAAAAATTGTTACCTAAACTACAAAAACTGTTAGCGATAACAAGAATTGTTACCTAAATTACAAAAACTGTTAGCGATAACAAGAATTGTTACCAAAATTACACAAGCTGTTAGCGATAATAAGAATCGTTACCTAATTTACACAAAAAGTTAGCGATACTAAAAATTGTTACCTAAATTACAAAAACTGTTAGCGATAACAAGAATTGTTACCAAAATTACAAAAGCTGTTAGCGATAACAAGAATCGTTACCTAAATTACACAAACAATTAGCGATAACAAGAATTGTTTCCTAAATTACACAAACTGTTAGGGATAACAAGAATTGTTTCCTAAATTACACAAGTTGTTAGCGATAACAAGAATTGTTACCTAACTTCACAAACTGTTAGCGATAATAAGAATTTTCACCTAAATTACAAAAACTGTTAGCGATAACAAGAATTGTTACCTAAATTACACAAATTATTAGAGATAACAAGAATTGTTACCTAACTTCACAAACTGTTAGCGATAATAGGAATTGTTACCTAAATTACAAAAACTGTTAGCGATAACAAGAATTGTTACCTAAATTACAAAAATTGTTAGCGATAACAAGAATTGTTAACTAAATTACAAAAACTATTAGCGATACCAAGAATTGTTACCTAAATTACAAAAACTGTTAGCGATAACAAGAGTTGTTACCTAAATTACACAAACTGTTAGCGATAACAAGATTTGTTACCTAAATTACACAAATTGTTAGCGATAACAAGAATTGTTACCTTAATTACAAAAAGTGTTAGCGATAACAAGAATTGTTACCTAAATTACAAAAAACTGTTAGTGATAACAATAATTGTTACCTAAACTACACAAACTGTAAGCGATAACAAGAATTGTTACCTAACTTCACAAACTGTTAGCGAAAACAAGAATTAATACCTAAATTACAAAAACTGTTAGCGATAACAAGAATTGTTACCTAAATTACAAAAACGGTTAGCGATAACAAAAATTGTTACCTAAATTACACAAACTGTTAGCGATACCAAAAATTGTTACCTAAACTACAAAAAATGTTAGCGATAACAAGAATTGTCACCTAAATTACAAAAACTGTTAGTGATAACAAGAATTGTTACCTAAATTACTCAAACAGTTAGAGATAACAAGACTTGTTCCCTAAATTACACAAACTGTTAGCAATAACAAGAATTGATTCCTAAATTACAAAAACTGTTAGCGATAACAAATATTGTTACCTAAACTACAAAAACTGTTAGCGATAACAAAAATGGTTACCTAATTTACAAAAACTGTTAGCGATAACAAGAATTGTTACCTAAATTACAAAAAACTGTTAGCGATAACAAGAATTGTTACCTAAATTAAACAAACTGTTTGCGATAACAAGATTTGTTTCCTAACTTCACAAACTGTTAGCGATAACAAAATTGTTACCTAAATTACAAAAACTGTTAGCGATAACAAGAATTGTTACCTAAATTACACAAACTGTTTGTCATAACAAGAATTGTTACCTAACTTCACAAACTGACAACGATTAGAAGATTTGTTTCCTAAATTACACAAATTGTTAGCGAAAACAAGAATTGTTACCTAAATTCACAAACTGTTAGCGATAACAAGAATTGTTACCTAAATTACAAAACTGTTAGCGATAACAAATATTGTTACCTAAACTACAAAAACTGTTAGCGATAACAAAAAATGGTTACCTAATTTACAAAAACTGTTAGCAATAACAAGAATTGTTACCTAAATTACAAAAAACTGTTAGCGATAACAAGAATTGTTACCTAAATTAAACAAACTGTTTGCGATAACAAGATTTGTTTCCTAACTTCACAAACTGTTAGCGATAACAAAATTGATACCTAAATTACAAAAACTGTTAGCGATAACAAGAATCGTTACCTAAATTACACAAACAGTTAGCGATAACAAGAATTGTTTCCTAAATTACACAAACTGTTAGGGATAACAAGAATTGTTTCCTAAATTACACAAACTGTTAGTGATAACAAGAATTGTTACCTAAATTACACAAACAGTTAGAGATAACAATACTTTTTCCCTAAATTACACAAACTGTTAGCAATAACAAGAATTTATTCCTAAATTACAAAAACTGTTAGCGATAACAAATATTGTTACCTAAACTACAAAAACTGTTAGCGATAACAAAAATGGTTACCTAATTTACAAAAACTGTTAGCGATAACAAGAATTGTTACCTAAATTACAAAAAACTGTTAGCGATAACAAGAATTGTTACCTAAATTAAACAAACTGTTTGCGATAACAAGATTTGTTTCCTAACTTCACAAACTGTTAGCGATAACAAGAATTGTTACCTAAATTACAAAAACTGTTAGCGATAATAAGAATTGTTACCTAAATTACAAAATCTGTTAGCGATAACAAAAATTGTTACATAAACTACTAAAACTGTTAGCGATAACAAGAATTGTTACCTAAATTACAAAAACTGTTAGCGATTACAAGAATTGTTACCTAAATTACACAAACAGTTAGCGATAATAAGAATTTTTTCCTAAATTACACAAACTGTTAGCGATAAGAAGAATTGTTACCTAAATTACCCAAGCTGTTAGCGATAACAAGAATTGTTACCTAACTTCACAAACTGTTAGCGATAACAAGAATTGTTACCTAAAATACAAAAACTGTTATTATAACAAGAAAGGTTTTCATAAATTATACAAATGGTTAGCAAAAACAAGAATTTGTACCTAACTTCACAAACTGTTAGCGATAACAAGAATTGTTTCCTAAATTACAAAAACTGTTAGCGATAACAAGAATTGTTACCTAAATTACACAAACAATTAGCGATACCAAAAATTGGTACCTAAACTACAAAACCTGTTAGCGATAACAAGAATTGTTACCTAAATTACAAAACTGTTAGCGATAACAATAATTTTTACCTAAATTACACAAGCTGTTAGTGATAACAAGAATCGTTTTCTAAATTACACAAACAGTTAGCGATAACAAGAATTGTTTCCTAAATTACACAAACTGTAAGCGATAACAAGAATACTTACCTAACTTCACAAACTATTAGCGATAACAAGAATTGTTACCTACGTTACAAACACTATTAGCGATAACAAGAATTGTTACCTAAATTACACAAACTGTTAGCGATAACAAGAATTGTTACCTAACTTCACAAACTGTTTGCGATAACAAGAATTGTTACCTAAATTACAAAAATTGGTATGATAACAAAAATTGTTTCCTAAATTACACAAACGGTTAGCGAAAACAAGAATAGTTACCTTACTTCACAAACAGTTAGCGATAACAAGAATTGATACCTAAATTACAAAATTTGTTACCGATAACAAGAATTGTTACCTAAATTATAAAAAATGTTGAAGATAACAAAAATTGTTACCTAAACTACAAAAACTGTTAGCGATAACAAAAATGGTTACCTAAATTACAAAAACTGTTAGCGATAACAAGAATTGTTAGCTAAATTACACAAACAGTTAGCGATAACAAGAATTGTTTCCTAAACTACACAAACTGTTAGCGATAACAAGAATTGTTACCTAAATTACACAAGCTGTTAGGGATAACAAGATCTGTTACCTAACTTCATAAACTGTTAGCGATAATAAGAATTACCACCTAAATTACAAAAATTGTTAGCGATAACAAGAATTGTTACCTAAATTACACAATTTGTTAGCGATAACAAGAATTGTTACCTAACTTCACAAATTGTTAGCGATAAGAAGAATTGTTACCTAAAATACAAAAAATGTTAGCGTTAACAAGAATTGTTACCTAAATTACAAAAACTGTTAGCGATAACAAGAATTGTTACCTAAATTACAAACAACTATTAGCGATAACAAGAATTGTTACCTAAATTAAACAAATTGTTAGCGCTAACAAGATTTGTTACCTAACTTCACAAACTGTTAGCGATAACAATAATAGTTACCTTACTTCACAAACTGTTTGCGATAACAAGAATTGTTACCTAAATTACAAAAATTGTTATGATAACAAGAATTTGTTTCCTAAATTACACAAACAGTTAGCGAAAACAAGAATTGTTACCTAAATTACAAAAACTGTTAGCGATAACAAGAATTGTTACCTAAATTTCAAACAACTATTAGCGATAACAAGAATTGTTACCTAAATTAAACAAACTGTTAGCGATAACAAGATTTGTTACCTAACTTCACAAAATGTTAGCGATAACAAGAATTGTTACCCAAACTACAAAACTTGTTAGCGATAACAAAAATTGTTACCTAAATTACAAAAACTGTTAGCGATAACAAGAATTGTTACCTACATTACACAAACTGTTAGCGATAACAAGAATTGTTACCTAACTTCACAAACTGTTAGCGATAATAAGAATTGTTACCTAAATTAAAAAATTTGTTAGCGATAACAAGAATTGTTACCTAGATTACAATAACTGTTAGCGATAACAAGAATTGTTAACTAAATTACAAAAACTGTTAGCGATAACAAGAATTGTTACCTAAAATACAAAAACTGTTAGCGAAAACAATAGTTGTTACCTAAATTACACAAACTGTTAGCGATAACTAGAATTGTTACCTAAAATACACAAACTATTAGCGACAACAAGAATTGTTACCAAAATTACACAAGCTCTTAGCGATAACAAGAATTGTTACCAAACTTCACAAACTGTTAGCGATAGAAAGAATTGTTACCTAAATTTCAAAATTGTTTGCGATACAAGAATTGTTTCCTAAATTACACAAAATGTTAGCGATAACAAGAATTGTTTCCTAAATTACACAAACTGTTAGCGATAACAAGAATTGTTACCTAAATTACACAAGCTGTTAGTGATAACAAGAATTGTTACCTAACTTCACAAACTGTTAGCGATAATAAGAATTTTCACCTAAATTACAATTACTGTTAGCGATAATAAGAATTGTTACCTAAATTACAAAAACTTTTAGCGATAACAAGAATTGTTACCTAAATTACAAAAATTGTTAGCGATAACAAGAACTCTTACCTAAATTACAAAAATTGTCAGCGATAACAAGAATTGTTACCTAAATAACAAAAAATGTTAGTGATAACAAGAGTTGTTACCTAAATTACACAAACTGTTAGCGATAACAAGAATTGTTACCTAAATTACACAAACTGTTAGCCATAACAAGAATTGTTACCTCAATTACAAAAAGTGTTAGCGATAACAAGAATTGTTACCTAAATTACAAAAAACTGTTAGCGATAACAAGAATTGTTTCCTAAATTACACAAACTGTTAGCGATAACAATAATTGTTTCCTAAATTACACAAATTGTTAGCGATAACAAGAATTGTTACCTAAATTACACAAGCTGTTAGCGATAACACAAATTGTTACCTAACTTCACACTGTTAGCGATAATAAGAATTTTCACCTAAATTACAAAAACTGTTTGCGATAACAAGAATTGTTACCTAAATTACAAAAATTGTTAGCGATAACAAGAATTGTTACCTAACTTACACAAACTGTTAGCGATAATAAGAATTGTTACCTAAATTATAAAAACTGTTAGCGATAACAAGAATTGTTACCTAAATTACAAAAATTGTTAGCGATAACAAGAATTGTTAACTAAATTACAAAAATTGTTAGCGATAACAAGAATCGTTACCTAAATTACACAAACAGTTAGCGATAACAAGAATTGTTTCCTAAATTACACAAACTGTTAGCGATAACAAGAATTGTTTCCTAAATTACACAAACTGTTAGCGATAACAAGAATTGTTACCTAAATTACACAAGCTGTTAGCGATAACAAGAATTGTTACCTAACTTCACAAATTGTTGGCGATAATAAGAATTTTCACCTAAATTACAAAAACTGTTAGCGATAACAAGAATTGTTACCTAAATTACACAAACTATTAGAGATAACAAGAATTGTTTACCTAAATTACCAAAATTGTTAGCAATAACAAGAATTGTTAACTAAATTACATGTTAGCGATAACAAAAATTGTTACCTAAATTACAAAAACTGTTAGCGATAACAAGAGTTGTTACCTAAATTACACAAACTGTTAGCGATAACAAGAATTGTTACCTAAATTACAAAAACTGTTAGCGATAACAAGAATTGTTACCTTAATTACAAAAAGTGTTAGCGATAACAAGAATTGTTACCTAAATTACAAAAAACTGTTAGTGATAACAAGAATTGTTACCTAAATTACACAAACTATAAGCGATAACAAGAATTGTTACCTAAATTACAAAAACTGTTAGCGATAACAAAAATTGTTACCTAAATAACAAAAACTGTTAGCGAAACCAAAAATTGTTACCTAAATAACACAAACTGTTAGCGATACCAAAAATTGTTACCTAAATTACACAAACTGTTAGCGATAACAAAAATTGTTACCTAAACTACAAAAACTGTTAGTGATAACAAGAATTTTTACCTAAATTACTCAAACAGTTAGAGATAACAAGACTTGTTCCCTAAATTACACAAACTGTTAGCAATAACAAGAATTGTTTCCTAAATTACAAAAACTGTTAGCGATAACAAATATTGTTACCTAAACTACAAAAACTGTTAGCGATAACAAAAATGGTTACCTAAATTACAAAAACTGTTAGCGATAACAAAATTGTTACCTAACTACACAAACTGTTAGCGATAACAAGAATTGTTAACTAAATTACAAAAACTGTTAGCGATAACAAGAATTGTTACCTAAATTACAAAAACTGTTAGTGATAACAAGAATTGTTACCTAAATTACACAAACTGTTAGCGATAACAAGAATTGTTACCTAAATTACACAAACTGTTAGAGATAACAAGAATTGTTACCTAAATTACTCAAACTGTTAGCGATAACAAGAATTGTTTCCTAAATTACAAAAACTGTTAGCAATAACAAGAATTGTTTCCTAAATTACAAAAACTGTTAGCGATAACTAATATTGTTACCTAAACTACAAAAACTGTTAGCGATAATAAGAACTTTCACCTAAATTACAAAAACAGTTAGCGATAACAAGAATTGTTACCTAAATTACACAAACTATTAGAGATATCAAGAATTGTTACCTAACTACACAAATTGTTAGTGATAATAAGAATTGTTACCTAAATTACAAAAACTGTTAGCGATAACAAGAATTGTTACCTAAATTACAAAAATTGTTAGCGATAACAAGAATTATTAACTAAATTACAAAAACTGTTAGCGATAACAAGAATTGTTACCTAAATAACAAAAACTGTTAGTGATATCAAGAGTTGTTACCTAAATTACACAAACTGTTAGCGATAACAAGAATTGTTACCTAAATTACACAAACTGTTAGCGATAACAAGAATTATTACCTCAATTACAAAAAGTGTTAGCGATAACAAGAATTGTTACCTAAATTACAAAAATTGTTAGCGATAACAAGAATTGTTACCTAAATTACACAAACTGTAAGCGATAACAAGAATTGTTACTTAACTTTACCAAGTGTTAGCGATAACAAGAATTAATACCTAAATTACAAAAACTGTTAGCGATAACAAGAATTGTTACCTAAATTACAAACAACTATTAGCGATAACAAGAATTGTTACCCAAATTACGAACTGTTAGCGATAACAAAATTTGTTACCTAACTTCACAAACTGTTAGCGGTAACAAAAATTGTTACCTAAATTACAAAAACTGTTAGCGATAACAAAAATTGTTACCATAATTACACAAACAGAAGCAATAACAAGAATTGTTCCCTAAATTACACAAACTGTTAGCGATAACAAGAATTGTTACCTAAATTACACAAACTGTTAGCGATAACAAGAATTATTACCTAACTCACAAACCGTTAGCGATAATAAGAATTGTTACCTAAATTAAAAAAACTGTTAGCGATATCAAGAATTGTTACCTAGATTACAAATATTGTTAGCGATAACAAGAATTTTTAACTAAATTACAAAAACTGTAAGCGATAACAAGAATTGTTACCTAAATTACACAAACTGTTAGTGATAACAAGAATTGTTACCTAACTCACAAACCGTTAGCGATAATAAGAATTGTTACCTAAATTTAAAAAACTGTTAGCGATATCAAGAATTGTTACCTAAATTACAAAAACTGTTAGCGATAACAAGAGTTGTTACCTAAATTACACAAACTGTTAGCGATAACTAGAATTGATACCTAAAATACACAAACTGTTAGCGACAACAAGAATTGTTACCTAAATTACAAAAAGTGTTAGCGATAACAATAACTTTTACCTAAATTACAAACAACTGTTAGCGATATCAAGAATTGTTACCTAAATTACAAAAACTGTTAGCGATAACAAGAGTTGTTACCTAAATTACACAAACTGATAGCGATAACAAGAATTTACCTAAATTACAAAAATTGTTAGCGATAACAAGAATTGTTACCTAAATTACAAAAACTGTTATCGATAACAAGAGTTGTTACCTAAATTACACAAACTGTTTGTCATAACAAGAATTGTTACCTAACTTCACAAACTGACACCGATTAGAAGATTTGTTTCCTAAATTACACAAATTGTTAGCGATAACAAGAATTGTTACCTAACTTCACAAACGGTTAGCGAAAACAAGAATTGTTACCTAACTTCACAAACAGTTAGTGATAACAATAATTGTTACCTAAATTACAAAAACTGTTAGCGATAACAAGAATTGTTACCTAAATTACACAAATAGTTAGCGATACCATAAAGTGCTACCTAAACTACAAAAACTGTTAGCGATAATAAGAATTGTTACCTAAAATACAAAAACTGTTATGATAACAAGAATTGTTCCCTAAATTACACAAACGGTTAGCGAAAACAAGAATTGTTACCTAACTTCACAAACAGTTAGCGATAACAATAATTGTTACCTAAATTACAAAAACTGTTAGCGATAACAAGAATTGTTACCTAAATTACACAAATAGTTAGCGATACCAAAAATTGCTACCTAAACTACAAAAACTGTTAGCGATAACAAGAATTGTTACCTAAATTACAAAAACTGTTAGCGATAACAAGAATTGTTTCCTAAATTACACAAGCTGTTAGCGATAACAAGAATCGTTACCTAAATTACAAAAACAGTTAGCGATAACAAGAATTGTTACCTAACTTCACAAACTGTTAGCGATAATAAGATTTTTCACCTAAATTACAAAAACTGTTAGCGATAACAAGAATTGTTACCTAAATTACACAATTTGTTAGCGATAACAAGAATTGTTACCTAACTTCACAAAATGTTAGCGATAATAAGAATTGTTTCCTAAATACACAAACTGTTAGCGATAACAAGAATTGTTTCCTAAATTACACAAACACTTAGCGATAACAAGAATTGTTACCTAAATTACACAAGCTGTTAGCGATAACAAGAATTGTTACCTAACTTCACAAACTGCTAGCGATAATAAGAATTGTTTCCTAAATACACAAACTGTTAGCGATAACAAGAATTGTTTCTTAAATTACACAAAAAGTTAGCGATAACAAGAATTGTTACCTAACTTCACAAACTGTTAGCGATAACAAGAATTGTTACATAAATTACAAAAACTGTTAGCGATAACAAGAATTGTTACCTAAATTCCACAAACTGTTTGTCATAACAAGAATTGTAACCTAACTTCACAAACTGTTAGCGATAACAAGAATTGTTACCTAAATAACAAAAACTATTAGCGATAACAATAATTGTTACCTAAATTACACAAACAATTAGCAATACCAAAAATTGTTACCTAAACTACAAAAATTGTTAGCGATAACAAGAATTGTTACCTAAATTACAAAAACTGTTAGCGATAACAATAATTGTTACCTAAATTACACAAGCTTTTAGCGATAACAAGAATTGTTACCTAACTTCACAAACTGTTAGCGATAACAAGAATTGTTACCTAAATTACAAAAACTGTTAGCGATAACAAGAATTGTTACCTAAATTACACAAACTGTTTGTCATAACAAGAATTGTTACCTAACTTCACAAACTGTTAGCGATAGTAAGAATTGTTACCTAAATTACAAACAACTATTAGCGATAACAAGAATTGTTACCTAAATTAAACAAACTGTTAGCGATAACAAGATTTGTTACCTAACTTCACAAACTGTTAGCGATAACAAGAATTGTTACCTAACTTCACAAACTGTTTACGATAACAAGAATTGTTACCTAAATTACAAAAATTGTTATGATAACAAGAATTTGTTTCCTAAATTACAAAAACTGTTAGCGATAACAAGAATCGTTACCTAAATTACAAAAACTGTTATCGATAACAAGAGTTGTTACCTAAATTACACAAACTGTTTTTCATAACAAGAATTGTTACCTAACTTCACAAACTGTTAGCGATAGTAAGAATTGTTACCTAAATTTCAAAATTGTTAGCGATAACAAAAAATGTTAACTAAATTACAAAAACTGTTAGCGATAACAAGAATTGTTACCTAAACTACAAAAACTGTTATCGATAACAAGAGTTGTTACCTAAATTACACAAATTGTTAGCGATAACAAGAATTGTTACCTAACTTCACAAACTGTTTGCGATAACAAGAATTGTCACCTAAAATACAAAAACTGTTATTATAACAAGAAAGGTTTCATAAATTATACAAATGGTTAGCAAAAACAAGAATTGTTACCTAACTTCACAAACTGTTAGCGATAACAAGAATTGTTACCTAAATTACAAAAACTGTTAGCGATAACAAGAATTGTTACCTAAATTACACAAACAATTAGCGATACCAAAAATTGTTACCTAAACTACAAAAACTGTTAGCGATAACAAGAATTGTTACCTAAATTACAAAAACTGTTAGCGATAACAATAATTGTTACCTAAATTACACAAACAGTTAGCGATAACAAGAATTGTTTCCTAAATTACACAAACTGTAAGCGATAACAAGAATACTTACCTAACTTCACAAACTGTTAGCGATAACAAGAATTGTTACCTAAATTACAAAAATTGGTATGATAACAAAAATTGTTTCCTAAATTACACAAACGGTTAGCGAAAACAAGAATAGTTATCTTACTTGACAAAAAGTTAGCGATAACAAGAATTGTTACCTAAATTAAACAAATTGTTAGCGCTAACAAGATTTGTTACCTAACTTCACAAACTGTTAGCGATAACAATAATAGTTACCTTACTTCACAAACTGTTTGCGATAACAAGAATTGTTACCAAAATTACAAAAATTGTTATGATAACAAGAATTGTTTCCTAAATTACACAAAAAGTTAGCGATAACAAGAATTGTTTCCTAAATTACACAAACTGTTAGCGATAACAAGAATTGTTACCTAACTTCACAAACTGTTAGCGATAACAAGAATTGTTACCTACGTTACAAACACTTTTTAGCGATAACAAGAATTGTTACCTAAATTAAACAAACTGTTAGCGATAACAAGAATTGTTACCTAACTTCACAAACTGTTTGCGATAACAAGA
>JBBHKE010001428.1:84876-152179 GCA_037447655.1 Zygnema cylindricum | reverse complement strand
AAATCTGCCACCTCCTTCTCCTCTTCCACCAAAGTTTCGATAGGGATCTTTCCCTCTCTCCTAATCACGCTTCTGCCAATCAGCTCTTGTAGACAATGCTTGAACACTTGGACTCCCTCGCCTAAGCTCTATGGTGCTTTCTTTCACTAAAATCATTCCCACTCTGTCATCCCAATTTCAATTGCTATCTCCTATGTCCTGCAATTGGTTAATGATATTCTCATACTCTTCAGATAGTTTGATCATTAATGTGTTCACTCTTTGTCTCTCAGACCATGAGTTACCTGCACTCTCTAACTCTCTAAATAATGCTTCTAAATAATTGCAATAATTATTCATACTTCCTCTATTATAAGTATAAGCTGCAATCTTATTTTCAGCCAACTGTTGTTGGTGCAATGATCCACTCTTATATTTGTTAACTAGTGATATCAAAATCTGAGATGAAGATTTGACATGCACAAGGGGAATGGCAATGCCCTTTGCTACACTTTTAAAAATTAAGAGCTTAGCAACCTTGTCTTTCTAGTTCCACTTTTCATACTCTAATCTTTCGGTCTTAACCCTTGTCGCCGTTGTTGGTGGTGCAGCTGCCGGTATCGCCTTCGGCAGAGGTGTCACTAGAGTTGCAACTCCTCCCTTTTCTCCTTCCGTGACAATCTCCTCTCCTTCCTCATCTCCATCCTCGGTGATGGTGGCAGCTGTTCTACCAACTGTAGAGGCGGAGGTACCACAAAAACGTGTCCCTCCAAACCTAGGTGGAGGTGGGTATCGAATTTGTCCAGACACTATGCCCCATAGATGCTTCTCAAAATAGTTCTCCCTCCATCATCATTTCCCAATACAAAAAGTCTGATCCATCAAATATGGGCACCCTAGAGGGTGGGCCCATAATCTGAAATTTTATGGTCTCTATTTACCCATAGAATGAGCAGCCTATGTAAAGCCTCTAGGAAAATATTTGCCCCTTCCACTTTCCCACTGAATAAGTGCCACCCAGGCACACAAATATTCTGACCACCCTCACCCCTGTGAGGAGAAGACTCCCTTGAGTCAAACGCAAAAAGAATCACTGAATTTGCTCCCTTGAGCAGTAAGTTATAGCTGGTCAAAGATGACCTTTATAGTTACAAGCTCTCTTAGAGAGAGGTATCCAAATATCACTAAGTCTTAGTCTGCCTACTCACGACTACATATTACTAAACCCTAGTCCAATAGGAACACTATATAGTACAAGAAGGTACAATAGGAGATGTTCTTATTGTACGACCATTGTACGAAATGGTCTACAAAGTGACCTGTTAAATCAAGAGCCATGATTCCTCCTCCCATCTTCTTCGTTATCAAATAATGTGGCGCCACGTGGCACCGCGTGACGCTATCTCCAAAGGACGCCAACATCTCACTTTGCGTGGTGGCTACAATGCCGGCCGTCCGATCAAAACATACTTTACACGGTTCAGATTCGCGTACATGCATGAATTGCTCTTTTTGGTTAGTCTGTTGTTAATTAGTTGTTGCGTTAATGTTTATATATATTTGAAACCCGTCGGGTGTATCGTTTCGACAACGCCCTAGTGGATAAGGTGTATGTCTATATACTAATTCACAGACTTTGGTTCAAATCTGGTCTTAGGCAACATTTTAGTAAAATATCCTCTACTTCAAAATCTACCACTTTCTAAATATGGCGGCAGCCATAGCGTGCCTTTGATCCTCACTATCTTTCTTTAAAGTAAAATTAAAATAGAGAAATGTGTTGATTTTGTAAAGTTTTGGATGTTTAGTAGTGTAGGTTGTGAGAGGGGATTTGCGACCTTTGAATGTTTTCTAAGTCCTTGCTTCAGTATGTACCTATATTATAGTTGACAACTCTGTAGACTTAGTGTAGTACTGAGTCTAAAGCTTTAGGGGAGTGTTGTAATTTGAAAGCTTTAGTACTCAATAAACAGGTTAGTGAGAGAGGGATTAGTACTTAGAATATTTTCAGTATAAACACTTCAGTATTGACCCCTACTAGTGTTATAGTAGTATAAGGACAAAAAAGTGTAATGTACTTCCACAGCGATATGCGTCGGCATATGAGAATTTTGCAGGTATTTCGGAATGACCCTGACACTAACATACACGTGTCGAATATCGAACAAGCGAATTCGCAGAATCGGACGGACGAAGTCTGGAACGGACATTCGGTAAATTTAGTGTATGAATTCAGTATGGAACGTTGATTCAAATCGTGTCGACGGACGCGATTCGCGCGGGACCACAAGTGACGAAACCTGCCGTACGCACTCATGTATTTCGTACCGCACAACAACAGTCGGCTGGACTTATGTGAACCATGCTGACTAAGCATCGATTTGAAATGGGACCATAGAAATAGTGACTTAGACGCGTGTCGTCCACCGAGAAGATCTACTTTACATGGTAGGACGATTCGTGAATTCGGAATTGACTTGTACGAACGCGTACAGTCATTTAGACGGATTCGCCAAATGCTAACTAAGCAAGTGGCACAATTTATGAAGGCCACTATTTGTATATATCTGAAACAACTGTTTTTTGTATGTAGTGAATTAATTTTAGTGTTACAAGATTAAAATAGGATAAAAGTTACAAATAGGGTTTTGGACGTACTTCTGGTACAGTTGATGTACAGTGTTCTTATTAGTGTACAGTACTTAGTTACACGTGTAGTTCTTTGATTAGTGTAGAAATCAATAGATGACTCTGTGATTATAAATTGTAGGACTTAGTTTTTTTTTGAGCATCATCTGAGTTTATCAAAGTAATGGCAGACTGTTTTTCTGCATCTTTGACCTGTCAGTGTGATCACGCTGAGTGATATCTTGATATGGAACTTTATGTGAATGTTCTATGATATAGAAAAAATATATGTGTGTAGTTTCATTTTGTTCTGCTGTTTCTGTAGCATTCTGTGAGGAGTTTACCTGGGTAGGTTCGTAAGCTGTCAACTGTTTTTGGGAAACTCTGGAGCTCCTATCTTTTGGAATCCTTTGTGTATCTGGCTGTAACTTTGGGAGTTTATAGTGTCTAGTATATACTAAATACTGGTGCAATTTGACCTACTTTTACTCATTGTGGAGAGATGTGTGCTGTCTGAAACACAACTGTTTTGGGGTAGTCTGTGGGTGTCTTCTGTGAGTAGTCCATGGCTGAAATAGGCTATGGACAACAAAGTGAACTTTTAATTACCTCTTTTTAACAGTGCCAATCTGTGGTCTCCTTGGAAGCCAAGGCAGCATTGGGCACCCAAAGCTCCATTACCTCCCTAGTTAGATTGCTGGATGTAGTTGGTCTCCGTTTGGCACTCTCTGCCCCTTCAAGGGTTGCCTTGTACTAGAGCCCATGATGGGAATATTTGACGAGGTGGTGGTGGCCAACTACTAGTCTACGTCTCCTACTTTGAGTGCCTCACACCCGTCACCCTCACCCTTGTTGTTCTTTGGTCTAAAATAGACCGCAGAAGCCACCCAAACTATCATGCAAAAAGCTAAGCGAAGCTAGGCCAATGAACGATCATTTGAAATGCATCCTCCATTTAACATGCAACAACTAAGGTTTGATGGAAAAATCAACATAAACAAACCTTAGGACAACATCTAAGGTTTGATGGAATAATCAACATAAGCAAACCCTAGGACAAATGCATAAATAATGCATATCAAACAAACATAAAATAACATAAAATAACATAAATAAATAATAACAAAAAGAGTGCAATCTCACATAAACATTAAATAAAGAAAAGTATACCAATAAACACATTTACCCAAATGCATGACCTAATCGGCAACCCTAAAAGTTTACATCTTCGGTCCCCACTTTACTAACCAGCATTGATGATTAATTCCTAACAAAGCTCATTCCTATATATACACTTGTGAGCTGTCAATGAATTGCTACATGTCAAAATAGCCAACGTACCTTCCACTAAGTAGTATTACATCATGAGAACCTATTACGACAAATAATCCTAACTGTAAGTGTACACCTGAAAGTCAACCAATCATAAGCGTACACTTGTCGGCAAGTACGACAACACACAAATTAAACTGCCGAAACCCTAAATGATCATCTAAATAAAAACT
This sequence comes from Zygnema cylindricum, assembly GCA_037447655.1. Classification (NCBI taxonomy): domain Eukaryota; kingdom Viridiplantae; phylum Streptophyta; class Zygnematophyceae; order Zygnematales; family Zygnemataceae; genus Zygnema; species Zygnema cylindricum. Next base: position 148,067 of record JBBHKE010001428.1, on the reverse strand, counting down.
GTCATAATCAATACTAAATTATTATTACACATACGAGAAAACAATGTTATTTCAAATATGTTCACCGAGGCGTCCGCAAAATACGCGTTATAAGCGACAACTCGCTTAGTCACTTGTAGATAGATCCACGTAGTGAACCGACATCGCATATGTACGGTCCACCTAATAATGTGTCATAAAAAAAACAATGTGGTCCCTTAAAAATATCGGCGGACGCCGTCCGCCTTCCACGTGTACCACGAATCACTTGTCAAAATTTAAACCGTACCTTCCAAAAATTTAAAGGTACACAAAATCTCACAAAATCTTATGCTGACTCATGCTGAGTCACTCAACGAAACTCCTCAAATTTTGTTAAACAATCCGGAACGTCCAAAAATAAATATCGTGTGATTGACGAAATTGTCCGTACCGCAATTTTGTTCCTCGTCATAAATGCGCCTGCCAAAAATAAGTACACCTGTCCCCAAAAAGATTCTATGTACCGGCGGCGTCCTTTTTATATATCCCACGTGTCGCATTATGTACTTTACGTGCGACGTACCATTTTATCTTCGTCAATTATCTCACGTTGGATCGCTTCGCAATCCGCCGTCCATTTCCTCTCACATTTCGCGCCACTCAATTACTCCATTAATTTTAATCGTACATTTAATTCCCCCAATTCGCAAATCCTTTCGAATCTCCACAGTATATCACGTAAATGCGTACGCACGAAACATCGCGTACGCACGAAACGCCGTGTTCGCACGAAACGAACTTTTCAAAAACAACAACCCTCACCCTCACTCTCACCCTCACCCTCACTCTCACCCTCACCCTAACCCTATCGAATGTGTAAGTATTGCTAATGGACATTGCTAATTCTTTTTGTCCACACTGTTCCCTGCAAAATTTTAGTTTAGGAGATGAGAGTGGTTTAGTCATCATATCTGCCACCATTAACTTCACAAACTCTCTCTCTTTTAGGCTCATATCTTCATCAAGAATGATCAGGCATCCTTCTACACTCCTGTCACTTACTCTCTTCAATTCCATGGGAGTGGTACATCTATTTGTCTTATCCATCTAAATGGTTTCTAGCATATTTCCCATTGCCTTTTTTTGAGTTAATCTGATTACTCTTTTCCCTCTATCTTTTTCTATTTGAATTCCCAAGATGTATCTTGCCTCCCCTAAAACCTTCATGTCAAATATGCTTTTCAAATCTTTCTTTAACTTTTTAATCTTTTCCATGTACTTACTCAATATCAACAATTCATCTACATAGATGACGATAAAAAAAAATCCCTCCTCATTCTCAAACACGTAAATAGAGTGGTTAGAGCTGGTTTCGACATATCCCAGATTGGTTGGAAATTCATCTAGTTTCTTGTCCCATTGCTTGGGAGCCTGTTTGAATCCATACAAAGACTAAATAAGTCTGCAAACTTTACTCTCCTCTCCTTCCTCCACAAAGCATTTCAGCTACCTCATAAAAATCTCTTACTCAAACTCATCATTGAGGAATGCAGTTTTAATGTTAATCCGATAGAAAACTATGGCATCCGCTGTCGTTAGACCGAGGAGAATCCTTATTGAAGAAAATCGTACAACCGGCGCAAAGGTCTCTTCATAGTGAATCCCCTCCTTTTGAGTAAAACCCTTTGCTACCAATCTAGCTTTGTACCTCTTAATGATATTATCTGGGTTCAGTTTCAGCTTGAACACCCATTTGCAACCAATCGACCTTCCTCTACAGCTTCTCGAAGAGCTCCTATCGCACATTTCTTCCTCCGTGGGATCTCATTCTCCTCTAGATTTTTGTTGAGAAGAAGCTCACTGTCCTCTTCGTCCGAGGTCTCAATAGTGTTCTCCCGGACAATGATCAGTGTGACAGCTGAATTCCACGTCCATAGGCTGTCGTCAAGATCTTGCACTGGGTTGACCAAATTCTCATAGTCATCTCGTAATTTCATGATCAAGGTGTTGACTTTTGCTTTCATTGTACCCATCTAACCGACACTTTAGAGCTCCATATACCAAGATGCTAGGTCATTACAGTAGTCCAACATCTTTCCCCATTTGTAAGAGTATGCACTTAGTTTTTTTGTTCCACGACCACTGGAGCAGGTGAAGCAGCAACAATATTAGTAGAAGTAGACATAATTCACTCACACAAGCTTACCAAGAATCCTGCCAAATAGATGTTTTCTACAGCTCACCAAATCTGACACAAACGTCCAAACTGCTTCAAACTATATCACAAAATAGAATATCACAAAGAATGACATCTCCCAAAGTTTTAGCCCAATTGATCTAACATACTCCAAGATATGTGACTCTGAATTTTCTCAAAAACAGTTTGCAGATTACACACTCTGAAAGTGTAGATATATAAAATGTTCTAAGTCCTAAGTCTTATACTCGCAGTGAGTATCTACTCTTAGTTGTCCTATTACAAAGTGCTCTACTTGCGATACAAGTGTACCTGAGAGGTAAGTCCAAAAACCAAAATGCCACTAAGATCTAAGTACTTTTAATCACGCTAAAACTAATCTACCACAGTACAATCAATATTACTCAAAAATCTATATTAAGTGATTGTACAAATACTTGCCGCTTTCTTAACTATTACTGGCCAGATACGTCCATCCGGTTCTTGCGAAAACACGTGCTAGCTAAGTCACTTGTGATCCTCTTATGAATCTCGTCCGTCGACTTGATTCATGTCAACCACGGCTGCGTTGTTTGCACTGGATCATATCCAAAATAACCGCTTTCCTTCTCGTTTGTCCGATTCTAAAACTCCACCAGTTTGATGTGCGACATGCGTATGTGGGCGTTGGCGCCATTCCGAAATACCTGAACTTTTCTCAAGTGACGATGCGTGTCCTTGGGGAATTACGCTACACTTTACTTTCTTTCTGCCGTCACACTATTTGAGGTAAGTTATACCGAACTCTGAACATAATATATAATAATTCCTAAAACCTCCCCTCACACATCTATTTACTAAGACTTAAAGCTTTCCAAAATCAACACTTCCCTAAAGCTTTAGACTCAGCTAGTCACTTAGTCCCACTACATCCCTGTAATACTTCAGCTTAGGAGCAGGAAGAGCTTTAGTGACCATATCAACAATAATTTTAGCATCTGGCAAATATCATAATTCAATCACCTTGGAAAACACTTTTTCTCTTATAAAGTGTAATCTTACATCCATGTGCTTACTTTTGAAGTGGTAACTCGGGTTAGAGGCAATGGCAATGGCAACCTGGTTATCACACCAGATTACACGTGGACCAACCTGCATGTATCCCAATTCTTGCAACATGGATTTTACCCGTAAGATTTCTTTGAGGGCAGAGCTTGCTACCATGTACTCCGACTCCATCGTCGACTGTGCCGTGACTTTTTTAAGTTTGGTGCTCTAGCAGCAAGTCCCATTCCCAATTTGCAAACCGAATCCAGTGGCGGATTTCCGGCTTGGCATGTCGCCATAGCTTGCATCACTGCATGTTTGCAGACTCACTTCTCCTCCGCCTAGTGTGAGTTTTAGGTCTTTGGTTCCTGCGAAATATCTTAAGACTTTCCTTGCTGCATCACGGTCAAATTTTCTCGGATTCTTTAGACTTGTGCTGAATACCCCAACTGCTGCAGCAATGTCAGGACGGGTACAATTCATGAAATATATTAAACCTCCCACTATCTGTCTGTAAGGTATTAGTGTCATAGGATCATCCTCCCGTTACTCTATATACTCACTAATAATAACACCCAGTTTTGTCTCTTCTCCCTCTAACGTCTGCCGAAACTCCATTGGAGTTATACACCTTTTTGCCCCCTGCATTCCATACTCATCTAACATACTTCCAATAGCCTTCTTTTGAGTCAATTTTAACAATCTGTTATTTCTCTCCCTTTATACCTGAATACCAAAAATATATTTCGCCTCACCGAGGTCTTTCATCTCAAACCGTGAATTTAAGGCTGTGTTGATTTTATTAATTACAGCCATTGATTTGCTAATTTGTAAAAGATCATTTACATACACCGCTATATACACTATCCCATCCTCCCCCTTTAGAACGTAAACATAATGATCAAAGCTTTTCCTTTTATATCCTAGGCTAGTTAGAAATTCATCAAGCTTCAGATTCCATTGCCTAGGGCCCTGTTTTAGGTCGTACAGAGATTTTAACAATTTGCTTACTAAGTGTTATTTTCCTAGCTCAGCATACATTTCGAGCTGCTGCATGTAAATGGTCTCTTCTATCTCTCCATGCAAAAAGGCTGTATTCACATCTATTTGATGTATTTCCATATCTTATATAACAGCTAAGGACACCAAATTATAATTGTCGCAAATCTTACAACTGGAGAAAATGTTTTTTCAAAATAGATACCTTCTTTTTGATTATACCCCTTTGCCACAAGCCTAGCCTTATATCGTTCAGTTGTATTATCAAGATTTAACTTTACCTTGAATACCCATTTGCTGCTGATCGCTTTTTGGTCCAGAGGAAGATCCACAAACTCCCATGTCTGAGCCTCCATGATCGACTTCATTTGGTTGTTAGCTGCTCCGATCTAGTGGTGTTGTTCTAGTGATGAGAAGGCCTTTCGGATAGTCAGAGGCTCCCATGAGGCCGTAGAGTAGGCAGAGTGGATGTTTGCTTTCAGCCGGCTACTAGATCGTCTCCCCCCAGGAAATTCTAAGGCTTAAATTGTTCGTTTTTCTCGCATTCTTTTTTGGTCTCTGTGTAGAATCTGTAGGATTCAATTGCTTTTCACCGGGCTGAAACTGATCTTGTTGAGGAACTTGGAGAATATCAGACACCGGTGTCAACATCGGAGGCTTCTGCATCTGTGTGATAATATCTTGTTTGCAGTCTAAAATGACATATTTCTGTAATTTTGTGGATTTGTTGGTCTGTCATTTGAAATAAATCTACCAAGTCAAGCTCATCTTTTACAATAAAATTCCTTGCTACAATCATTCTCTGTTTATCAAAAACAAAGACTCTATACCCTTTGGAGTGATCATCATAACCCAACAAAATACTCAATAACCCTTTCGGTTCCATTTTCCATCTATCTTTAGATGTATCTAAAATAAAGCATTTACTACCAAAAAGCTTGAAATGACTAACATCGGGTTTTCTACCAATCCAGATTTCGTAAAGAGTAGTCTCTACCAATCTTGACCATATTTTGTTCATTATATAAACACACAATTTAATGCTTCAGCCCATATTTCGGATCTACGTCTTTATGTGTCAGCATATATCTAGAGCTCTATGTGATAGTTCTATTTAGTCTATTTGAAACCCCATTTTGTTCCGATGAGTATGTAACAGTTAGCTGATGACTTATACCTTCTTTAAGTAGAAAGATTTCAAACTATTTTGACGTATATTCGCCGTAGTTGATTGATTTGAGTTCCAGAATTGGTATACCATGTAGTTTCTCCACCCATGCTTTGTAGTGTTGGAAGTGGCTGAAGAATTCACTATTGTCTTTCATGAAGTACAATTTAGTAAACCCCAAAAATCATCCTTAAACGTAACCATATATTTCATCCCTCCGGGAGATGGTACCTTTGCAGGTCCAAAAACATTAGAATGAACTAGTTGCAAAATTTTAGTGGACCGATGTTCAGTTCCTAAGGAAACGGTAATCTGTGTATTTTTCCTAGTGCACAACCATCACACGTTTTAGGTGATTGATCTCAAATAACGACTTCTTCTATTTTACCAGCATGTACCTTCTTTTTCAAACCGTCATAGTTCACATGGCCTAATCTTTTATGCCACACCTCATCAGAAGATAATACACCAGTATACAAAACATCATTTTCTTTATTATAGGGCATATCCATACGGTACATTTTGCTTGCATCTCTAGTGCCTGTGAATGCAATATTTCTATTGTTGCTTACAACCTGCCGACCATGTTTCAAATTCACCTCAAACCCTTTATTCTCTACGAAAGAAGTTGAAAAAAAATATTGTTAAAATTCGGGACAAAGAGAACATTATGAAGAGTTCTCTCAACTCATTTGCCTTCTATATCAACTAGCAAAGAGACATCATATATAGCACGTGTCTACACACTCATACCACAAGCATAGTAGATATTGTTTTCAGGTGTGGATTTCACATTTTTGAAAATCGCCTTGTTCCAGCACATGTGTGCCGACACTCTTGTGTCCATTATCCATCTTGTTTCTTTTGCACCCTCCACTGCTGCCCCCATAGCAAATAAATCTTCTTCTTCCTTGTCACCAAATATCAGAGACTTGTCCTGGTAAGATGAAGATGCCGAGAATAGTGCATTTTCCGAGATGTAGATCTTGTAAAGCCTTGATCTAAATGGCTCTGTTGCCATCCATGCCCGTATAAACCCGTTTCGTTAGCTCTCTTAATCCCGTATAAACCCGTTTTGTTAGCTCTCTTAAGCTTAGGACAGAACTTATATCCATGACCTTCTTCATTGCAATAAAAACAAGCATTGAAAGACTGTCTATTCCCTCTTTGATTAAACTGTTCAAACTTATTCTGGTTTTGATTAAACTAAATTCTCTGCTGATTAAACTAATTTCTTTGCTGATCAAACTGTGCTTTTTTGTCAAAGTATGTGTTAAAGGCCTCTACCAATTTTTCTGCACTGCGAATTTTAGATCAAGCCTCCTCTTCTAATATCAAATTAATAGCTAACTGTAAAGTCCAGCTAGTTTTATCTTTCTGTTTCAGCCTTCTCTCATATCAAATTAATAGCTAACTGTAAAGTCCACCTAGTTTTATCTATCTGTTTTAGCCTATAAGACGCTGCTTTCATTGTACTAGAAAGGTCCTCAATAGCAATGCAACCTGTTGAAACTGAGGGAATGATCCACCTACACAAGCATGAGAGTCTCTTAGAATTCGAAACTTGTTACCAGATTCGACCACTGTGCTGCCCGTGTATTTATAGTCTTAAACTTGTTCAACCAAAAATAGGTCTTCTTGGACATTAGCCTTTTCATAATCATCTTTAAGACACTTCCAGATATCGATCGCCTTTTTCATTTTTATCCGAGATATAGCCAATTCCTTTGAGATACAAAATTTTAGAATAGACCGAGCTTGTGAATTTTTCTTTGACCAATATGCATCTGTTTTTGCCAGGGAACCATCCAAAATATCTAAAATGTTAACATTTTTGAAATGTGTTTCCACCATATCCGCCCAATAAACATATTTTTTCCTCGAGAAGATAGGAATTCTTGATGAAAGGCCCATATCCTGTTGTTTTACGATCATTGGAGCAGGTGAAGCAGCAACAGTAGTAGTAGAAGTAGACATAATTCACTCACAGAGGCTTACCAAAAATCCTAACAAACAACTGTTTTCTACAGCTCACCAAACCTCACACAAAATTCAAAACTGCTTCAAACTATATTACAGTATATAATATCACAAACACTGACAATTCCTAAAGTTTCGGTCTAATTGATCCAGCATACTCCAAGATATGTAACTTAGAAGTTTCCCAAAAAAAATTTGCAGATTACACAGTCTGAAAGTCTCGATACATAAAATGTTCTAAGTCCTAAGTCTTATACTCGTAGTGAGCATCAACTCTTAGTTGTCCTATTACATAGTATTGTACCTGTAATGCAAGTGCACCTGAGAGGTACGTCCCAAAACCAAAATGCCACTAAAATCTAAGTATTCCTAATCACGCTAAATTTAATCTACCACTGTACAATTAATATTACACAGAGATTTATACTAAGTGATTGCACAAATACTTGCCGGTGGCTTAGGTACTAATGTCCGGATATGTCCATCTACTTGTTGCGAAAACATCTGCCAACTAAGTCACTTGTGATCCTCTTATAAATCTCGCCCGTCGACTTAATTCATATTAACCGCGGCTATGTTGTCCCGTACGGGATCATATCCAAATTAGTCGTTTTTCCTTCTTGTCCTTCCGATTTTGAGATTCACCTCGTTCGATGTAAGTGACACGCGTATATGGGCGTCGGCGCCATTCTGAAATAGCTGCAGTGTCTTGAAGTGATGATGCGTGTCCTTGTAGACTTACGCTACATTTTACTATCTTTCTACAATTGTCATACTACTGTGGGAAGCATTACAAGATTTTGAACATAAGACATTTGAAGTTCTAAATCCTCCCCTCACACATTTGTTTATTGAGAGTTAAGGCTTTCCAAAATCAACGGAGTAAGCAAGAGAAGATAGAAGATGTATTCACCAGGTCCATTTGGTACATGTTGTTTGGGCCTCTAGTTCCAATTACAGCTACCCTTCCATATTTGCTAACTATCCTCTTTCCTTGCTTTTGAAGTATTTCAAAACCTCTACTTTTTGCAACTGAAGTAGAAAACAAGTTTTTTTGAACAGAGGAAAATACAACACATCATAAAGACTCTTAAGAACTGCCTGTCTATCTATCTCACACATAAGGATGACATCTATCACACACATAAGGATGATAGTTCATCAAGCCTTGGATTTTCCGGGGAGAAGAAGACAGTTTTCGCTTGAGGGGAGAAAAATTTCAATACGCTTATGTACAAAAAAGGGATATGTAACATCACACTACACTATACGAAACCCGTAAGACAATCAAAGACGTGGTCCCGGTTGACCAGCATCCGTCGGCATCAAATCTCTCCGTCCATCTTTCGAAAGTTTCATCCAAGATGAAACTTTGTGTGACATATTGGTCTTCTAGTGAATCTGAATCATGAGACCAAATCTTGTGGAGCGTTTCATCTTCTTTTAGTGACGCGTGTCCTGGGAGTGTGATACACCATGTACTCCCTCACTGTTCACTGTCACACCAATTAGGTACATACTAAACCAGACTTCCACAAAATAAACTAAGTAACAAAAGACACTCCCCTCACATATGAGGCTTTGTGAGGACTAAAGCTTTCAAAACAACATCTCTCCCCCTCTCTCTCCCCCTCTATTTCCCCCTCTCTCTCCACCTCTTTCTCCTCTTTCCCTTTCTTCCCTCTCCTCTCCCTTTCTCTTTTCCCCTATTTCCTTTCTTCTTTTCTTCTTTTCTTTATTTTCTCTTACTTCGTTTTACATTTCCCATCTATTTCTATGATAAGTACTTTCGAAAGTCAGACTTCAAATACTAGAAAATAAATCATAAAGATTTAGCGCGCGTTCGATTCTCTGAATAAATTGTAGGATTCCCCTTGTTTATTGAAAAATCGACACCATCATATCAACCATAGGGTGAATTGAGAGTGATAGGTGATTTTAGGATTCTGCTTGCTTCCTCTTTTTTAATCACCTTTTCCTCTGCTCTGTCTTCTTCCTGGTTAACGTTCATGGGAGGTGTAGCCGGATGAGCTTTGGCATTTCCCAAAATCCTTCGATGTGGAGATTCGCTTTTGGCTTTTGTCTCTCTAAGGTGTGACTCACTTGTGCTCTGGTTGCTCAAAAACTTGCCAATTAACTTGCCAATTTCTGCTGATTTGCAGTCTAACTTGCAATCTCTGCTTTGCAAAAATTTTGTGCATGAATTTGACTCCATCGATCTTTTTTTCATCCCCTACACTTTCTTATTTGCCGATTTTCTGCCTCTTCCATTTGTAGATTTGACTGGCCATTTGTAGATTTGACTGGCCGAATCTTTGGAGTCTCTTGTGGTGGGTGGCTTTTGTTGCTCTCCCACTATCCTTGAAATCCCTCTTATCTCAGGTGGGTTTCTGACACTTTACTTTCTGCAGATATTTCCTCCTCTGCTTGTTTCCCACGCTTTGTGAGATCTTTGAGGATATTGTTCGTTTTTCGCTCTCGGTGTGATTTGAGAATTCCACATTTTTGTTTTTGTAACTTGATTCTTGATCCTCTTTTTGATTTCCCCTCTTTTCCTCTCTTGTTTACAGATTTGTGAGTATTAATTGCGGATGCTCCTTCTACGAGTGGACTTCCCTCTTTCAATCGGCGGATTTGGCTCTTGGCCGATTTCTTATTTTTTGACCACTCGGTTGGAGGAATGGTACGCTTCCGTTCGTCACATTTTCGCACGCTGTGAGAGTTCTTTTGTTGTTTGTGCAAACAAATCCAATTCCTAGTGATGTCCATTGCTTCGATTACTTTTGATTCCGCATGTCTGAGTGTGAAAACATTAACATTTTTTTCTTCTAATATGTCTTTCTTGTCTTTGGCCGAGTCTTTCTTCTCCGCGTTTGAGACTCGTTCTTGTGCCGCAAATGTTAGTCGAGCCCTTGTGGCATAAGTAGGGGCCTTGGGTTGTTCTTTGGATTGGATTGGTGTCTGACATGGAAGGAGACCGATTGTCACATCCTCCATTCAGTGAAGTGAATCGGGTGAGGGTTTTTCTTGGCTTTTGCTCCACCTGTTGCTAGTGGGCCTTCGATCTTTGTTGTTTGAGCCATTGTGCGTTGAGTGCAACGTGTCCCCTCTTGCTTGCTTGTCATTGAATTTCATGCTCTACTTGTTTTCATTTGTTCCCTTCTCTGCCGAATGTCCACTTCCACTTGTTTTCACTGCTTGAGTGACTTGTTGCTTCAATTTTGCAGATTGACGGTGATGTCTTCTCTGTCTTGGTCAACTTGATCGTCACCGGTTATCGTTGCCTGTTGGGTACCTCTATTTTGTTTGCCCCTCAATGCCTACTGAGTTTCCACGCTCCCGCTTGTGAGGGCGTCTCTCTTATCTTCAATCTGTGAGTCAACTTCTAAATTTTTCGAACTGTTGACGCATGCGTGATTATTCGATCTGTTTTTTTTTTTGCTCCCTTTGTTTGTGATTTTCCAAAAAATATCTTTCTCAACTGCCCATTGTGTTTTCTGCCAATTTGCTATTTGTGATTGTCGTATGATTTTTGAATCTCTCGAACAACTTGCTGATCTGACTTGACATCTCGTGTTGTGTCAAGACGACTGATTCTAATTTGTTAGATTCCATGCGGCAATCTTTTAGTGGAGGTGAGAGTGATGCTCCTCAATCTAGTGGAGCCATCTCTTCTTGGTCGCTTGACAACGACGCCTATCCTGTATTTCGATTTCATTCCCTTCTCTTTTATCCTCCCATTACTGTCGTGCACATCACTGATTTCTCTGAGTGATAGTCGTTGATGTCTTGCACTGAGCGAAAGCGTCTTAGCGGAACACATCGCTGCTCTCTTTGAAATTTTGCCTTGTGAACTCGTGAAAAGGTGTACCATCTCCAATTTCGGTTGCTAGATTTCGACATGTGTTGTATGCATAGATCTCCTCCTTAACGATGTGTAAGTAGTTGATTTTCGTGATTCCCCTGTAGCTTTAAGTGCTTGTGTGCTTTGTGCACACCATTATGCGACGTTCCTCTTCATTGCGGTAGAGGTATGCATCGTTGTTCTTTTTGTTGTCACTCTGCTGATGACATCTAACTCCGGTTATCCCTCCTTGTTTCTTTCCAGATGCATACACACATCTAACTCCGGTTATCACGAAAGATGTCCTGATTAGTGAATCAAAGAATTATAAATTTTTTGGGGAAGGAATAAATAGTAGAGTTGGAGGCAAGCAAGTTTAAAACGAATTGTAGAAATCAATTTTTAGAAAAGAAATGTACAATGTCTCAAGGCCTTTCTATCTAATAAAAGTTGTATTTGTATCTCTATGAACAATGGATCTTCTAATGATTATAATAGCTGTGTGAGATGCATTTCCTATTGCTTGTGTGCACTATATAGCAATCTGTGTCTTTCTGCAATGAAATGCTTAGTGGTGTATGGTCAAATGGAAGTGTCACATGTCGCTTTTCCACCTCGTTTTGTCACACATCGATTCGGTGCGTTTTTGGCACATGAAATGTTTCGTGAAATCGTCGGTTCAATTCCGTAAAAATCGTCTAGTGACATCACGCCGATATATCGGTTTAGTTTGGTCGTTCAAAATGTATTGCCCGGGACCGCCAAAACCAACAGGAGTCAGGGAAAAGGTGGGGGACACAGACAGAGGATGACACCTTGATGGAAAAGGAGAGGAAAAGGAGAGGGAGGAGCAGAGGGAGGTAGTGAAGGAGAAGGAGATAGAGGCAGAGAAGGAGAAGGGTGCTAAAGTGGGAGGGAAGGAAGAGGAGAAGGAGAGTGAGGGAAAGGGAGAGGAATTAGTGAGGAGTGCGAATAGAGAAATCTATAATTTAAGGTAGAAACAAAATTTTAGAAAACGTCGGAGAGAAGATGAAATTGATAAAAAAGAATCGAACAAAAATGAATAATTGCACATTGAAAAGTGTAAATCGAAGAAATAGTAAAAACCTGACATTCCAAATATACATATAATTTTTTACATTTATTTTCTTTTTTTCCGTTATTGGTTTGTTACTTCTTTTTTTCTTGAAATTTGTATGCTGTTTTTTTTGTTTTTCAGTTATCAACTTGGAATTCCTGTTGTAAAATTGCAATATCCATATTGCAGTTATATAATTATCTATATGGATTACAATATGGATATAATACGGATAATAATATGGATAACAATAAGCATAATATGTGTACAACATGGATATAGTATAGATATAATATGGATATAATATGGTACGCAAAAATATCTAAACTCGGATTGAAATTTTAGCTCAAATTTGGCAAAATATTCGACGACTGCAAGAAAATGTTCTATCATATTAATTTAGAGATGTTTTAGTGTTATTTTAGGGTTTTTTTAGATGTGGGCCCACAACCCCAACATATTCATAAAGCGATAGCATTGGTAAAGCTAGATTATGAACAGAGGAAAAACATTCAAAATGATGAAAAGAATGTCACATTGATCAAATTGAAAATGAATAACGTAACTAACACATATATATTCACCCTTTGTGACATTCATCACTGAAACTACCTCAAAAAATTCATATGCCTCATAAAAAAATTGTCCACCCACTGAAACATTGAACATCAATGACATTGAACGACATAATGGACTATAGGAAAAACCCAAAAAAACCAAACCCTTGTTATCTTCCAAAAAAGACATAGAAACAACACTGATAGTCAATCTAATCGGTTGCCTATGATAAGTATGTATTTAAACCGGTACGTTAAAACTGCTCATCTTCCACTTGTCGACTTAAAAAAAACATACCCTTTGTAATATCTAGACTTTTCATCCTCCCAATATACGCCACAACATAGTTTTCAACGGGAAAGTGACATTATCCTTTCCCATTTGCCCCCAACTCCCACTTCACACAAGGTTAACTCTTTCTTCAAAAACCCAACACTACTTCCTCTTCCTGTTCCCTTACTCCCTTATACTGCCAACACTCTCTCACTTCGCTCCCCATCCCTTCTCCCTCTACCCTCCTCACTCCCCACCTTTCTCTCCCATCCCCCTCACTCTTTTCATACCACTCCCTCTACTCCTCCCTCCGACCTTCTTCGTTCTCTTCTCCTCTTTACTTCCTTTCTTGTTCCTTTCTGTTTTCCTTTCCTGTCTGAAAAGAAAAGTTACATCCGCCTTACGCATATACTTCCACTTCACACAGAGTCAACTCTGTGACTTTCCGAGTTCGAATCCACACCCAACGAGCCGCCATTCCGTTGCAATTTTTTCGGAATGGATATGCGGTTCCATTATTTGCATAATTGTACCTATTTAATGGATCACATTGGGCTGCTGTCCTAAAATACTGGCTGACAGTGCTTAGCCAAACTTCCACATTATTAAAGTTGTCATAGACAGCTTTAGTGACGTTATCAGATCGACTATACAGTAAAACATACTGGATGCAATAGACCCCTCTCAGATCGACCACCACATATGGTGTGCAATACTCGACTTTAGTTGTCGTACATTGAGAGGTTGAAAATGTTCCATTTTGAGGAATGTTACCGTCCACAATACTCCCTGCTAGGCAATTCGTACAGTTCGAATTCGTAGTACTTTGGAAGGAACGTCTTCCCAAGGCTCTATTCCTCAAAAGAGAAGGTGTTGCCCGACAAGGAGGTGGAGGAGGTGGCGGAGGGGAAGGGGGAGGAGATTGTGGTGGAGGGGGTGGACGTGGCGCGGGGGGGAAAGGTGGGGGTCGAGGGGTAGGTTGACAAGGTAAAAAGGGAGGGCTAGGAGGTGGTGGGGGGGAAGCTGGAGGAGATGGTGGGAGGGAAGGAGGTCTCAGAGTTACTGCACGTGTATTTGAGTTATATTAAAACAACATCATCAACTTGCAAGTAGTAGGGATTCAAAAAACATTTTGCCACTCGTATAAATGCATAGTACATTCATGTTTTTCAAATCGTCTAACTGTTCAACCATCATAGAGCAATAATATGTGCATAATCACCCCAAAAACCTAAAATTGTTTCATACAAAATATAAGTACGTTGGTCACGAGTCAACAATTGATATCGTATAACCTATACATAAATTACAGTGCCATTCCCTAATCCATAATAGACTCAACTTAGGACACATAAAAAAAATGGGAAAACCACAATTGGGCCACCTTCACAAACATCTTATACAAAAGATTAAAATTCATGACCTATAAAATTAATTTACGGTTTCCAGTGTTCAAAGTTTTATTAACTTCAACCATGAAATAACACAACATCTTTGATATTTTTATTCACATAAACAACTCAACACTCTTACTGTCATTTCTATGGAAAAGTCAATTGTTAACAGTGTGCATCTTCCGTACACTTACATGCACAAAAGAAAGGGTTTGCCTGATTGTCGTATCCGTCATAGCATGCACATGTACTTGTTGAAGCGCCCGGACTTGTCGAACAAATACCATTTCCCCCACAAGGCCCTGTGGAATTCACCGCGTTACAAAACGCTTCACAAACACTTTTGGGTCGTTGAAGGGAAGAAGGACAGTCCTCTGGAAGATTGGAGTCAAAGAGGCAATTGAATGGCGAAAATCCACAACTTGGTTGATTATTGATTCTGCGTATCGGACCGGTGAAGTAATTCTCTGTAATGTCTCTGCAATTATAGAACGTCATTGGGGAAATAAAGACTTGGTAAGCCATGCAAATCCCTTACAAAAACGAGTAGAAAATAGAATCAATAACGAAGGCATTAACCTCGATTCATGTACGAGAGATTTAAAAAAAAAAACCATTAACCTCCTAGAGTACATACGAGAATGTGGTGTTAGATTTTGATTGAAAAGTAAAGAAGTTTATTAAAAATGTCATCCACATTCGGCAATTGATTAAAGTGATCAACAAACATAAATCATAGAAGAGTCTGTAACCAATCTTTTGACGGTTTTCAAATACATTTTCAAAGTTTCAAAGTTTAATAACACGACATATACTCTACAAGGACTACCCCAAGACATACAAACCAATATAAAGAGAGGAAAACACTCCAATAGGGGAAAAAAAGAGATCAACTCAGGGAAGGAGAGGAGGGAGGGGGGGGCAATGGAATGGAAAGCAAATGGAGTTGTAAGTGAATATTAAAATTAGACGCCATTTCCTATAATTTCCCTCACTTTACCATCTTTCCGCTTTTATTTGTTGAAATTGTGTCTTTAGGTCATTTCAAACATGATAAAATATTAGAGGGAGAAGGGTGGAGTTGAGAGAAAAAAAAGTTTCAAAAGTGTATAGGGGATATATTTTGAAGGACATGCATGTTAGGTACCAAGTTTTTTTTTTTTTAATCTTAAAAACGATTTGGAAAATTGAGTGTGACCGTTTGAGAGGGAAAGGGAGAGGTGGTTTTTCCACACATAGAGGTAAACATGTGTAGGGAAAGGGTGTTTTGAAGGGTTGATGTCTTACGAGCCTTTGAGACTTTAGATGAAAGCTTGATTCTTATATTTCAATTACATGGCTTCAATAATTTTTCTTTCGAATTTTCCCTTAGTACAAATCATGGCAGTTAGTGTCTCTCGATCCATAGCATACCATAATTAGTGTCATGTGTCTTACATAGAGGAGATCTTTGAGAGTTGGTCGATGGATGATGGAATACTCCCACTCAATTGATTGCTACCTACATATCTGAGAGTAATTACAAAAAAATAAAACAAATCAAAAAATGATAAAACATCAGCACCCCCCCTCCTCCTTTTTCCGCTTCATACCCGAAGCCACCTCTCCCCTTAGCCCCCCATCCATACACATGCAAACCAATGTAGATAAAGGAAGAAACCTAAAGAGGTGAAAAAAATACGAGGTCATGGTTGCAAAGCCCCACACCCACCCTTTCCAACATTCGGTCAGTTCATTTTTCCGATGAGTATAATATTTGAGAAGTTATTAAAACCGTGAGCCCAACAAAACCAATTTTTCATCAAGGCAAGGCAAAAAACCCCGATTTTGGATGAAGACTGAAAAATATATAAATTTGTGTAAAATCCGTCCATGTTCGTAGCATATTTAAACCTTTACTACATATACATGCATGTACATGTGCGTAATAATGACATGCGTATTATAACAACATATATATATATTCATATTCATATTTTTTTATATATATATTCATATTCTATCTTTAACCACCACACCCTTTAACTTGCACACCCACCACATCCTCCACATGACCCACGCCACTTCTAAATGTTCAATGAAAACAAATCAAAAAGCAAGTAATCAAATTTAAAACCATCTGCAAAACCAATCACAAAAAGGAGTTCTAAGAATGGAGGGACAAACACAATTTTGAAATGTTATATTTTCACACCATTTAACGTTCATGTATGAACCCTACGTTCCAATCTTCATCCATCATAGACCATCAAGATGCAGTCCATTATTGAAACGTAACATAACTATGTTAACATCGAAGTAACTACTAATACATGCCATAGTGCCATATATTAACATTGAAGTATATTATCAAAACGTTATATCATCATAGTATCATGCATCCACATTGAATAGCTGATTCACGACAAAAAAAACCATAGCGTCATTTATCAAAGAAAACTATTAAAATTTATCATATGCCGACAATGAAATATACTATTGAAATGTATCATTGGAATAATGTATACTCTTACATCTCTGAAAGGGATGTCATTTGACCGATGGAGGATGGAATACTTCCACTCAACCGGTTTATATATAAGGATCTGCCAACACCCAAAACCCGAGTTAAATTTTATTTTTTTGGATATACTATTGATTTGCAGATCTTTGGTGTTTATAATCATAGAGGAAGGTATATGAAGGAGAAGGGCAGAGGATGAAAACAAGATCTATATGGCGAGGGATATATTTTTGTGTGATGGTTTATGGATTGATTTTTCTTTTAACCATATGTCATGGAACACCCAATGTCAATGGAGGGAAGGCCAATGGGAGGGGGGATAAAAATTATATCCATGTGTCCTCTGTCAAAATACAACTTCAAAGTTTTTACATAATTTTCTAGTGCATTTTAGTGCAGTATACCTTTGTTTACTTGTTGTTTTATTCATCTTCAATTGATGCTTTGGTTTATTAGGTAGTTGAGAAATATTTAATATTTTGTTTCATATGCAGACATCAATTAAATTAATTGAACTAAGTCATATAATGTAGTGGAAGAGAGGGGGAGAGAGGGGGGGTGGAGTGTAAATGCAAACAAATACAATTGAAAGGGGAAATGGTGAATTATGATGTTGACCTCTCAATCTTCGCTCTAAACGTCCTCGTTTAATTTTTTAGTTTGTTTACTTCTGAATCATTTCGAATAGAATTATGCATGCGATTGGTGGAGTTGCAGGAAAACACAAATAATTATGCGAAGCAAGGAGTGCACAGAGGGACGAACAAGAAAGCATAAGGATAACAATTTGAGGTACTCAGAAATTCTTACTTTTCGGAATCTTGAAAACGATTTGAAAATAGAGTTTGACAGGTTGAGGATCTTTGAGTGTTCTTTGACTCCTAAATTGAAATTTTATTTTTGATTCATGAATGCAAATTAGTTCGCTTCAACCATTGATCCTCTTCGCCTCTGCCCTCTTCCTCCATCACAAACCATGTCCATTTAAGTCTATTTTTAACATTTTGATTCATAAATAAACCATGTATTATGTCATGAGACTTACAACGTGATGAGTTTTGTCAACTGGACGATGGACGATGGGATACTTCCACTCAACTGATTCCTACCTAGATTTCTGGGAAACCACACAGCAAAAAAAAACAAATCTTGAAATAAGGAAACATCCACCGTCTCTCAAAAAAAACCCCCTCCATCTCCTCCACTTTCACAAAGAAAAGCAAATGATTATAACATCAAATAAATGCAATACTCATTTTTGGTATGTTTAATTTGAAAATTTATTAATTTTCTTTAGATATTTCCCTCTCCCCTCTCCCCTCTCCTCCATTTTTATCATATTTATCATAAACAAAACCCCTCTCAAGTTTTTCGTAACATGTTACAGGCATGTATGTACACATGTATAGGTGTAAATATATATATATATATATATATATATCAGTTAATTTGAAATAAACAAATTATGTGTATATTTATGTATGTATGTAAATCTATCTCATTTGGAGTAACTGAGGGATGGAATGTAGCAATGGAGAGGGAGGGAAGGGGGAGTGTAAATGCACAAATGCATTTGTTAAGGAAAGGTTGAACTTTGATACCAATTTCTGCATTATTCCTCAACATGCCATCCTTCAACTTTTAATTGCTTAGTTTAATCGTTTTAATCATTTCAAACATTATGCGTGTGAAGGGTGGAGTCCTACTAAAAAAATATAGGCAGTTTTGTATGCATTTTTCTGGCTGTATTGAAAATACATGGCTTCCGCCATCATCCTCTTCCACTTTTTCTTGTTCCCCCATCCACAATCCGTGTTTTTATAAAGACTACTTTTGACACTTTCGATCCATCGCATGACCATAATTTGTCTCAAGAGTCTTACATAGTTGTGAGATTTGTCAATTGGCCGATGGACGATGGAATACTTCCAGTCAGGGAATTGCGAGTTAGAATTCTGATAAAAGATACAAAAATAAACAAATTAAAAAATAAAAAAACATCAACCGCCCCTCAAAAGCACTCCTCTCCCTCCCTCTCCACTCTAACGACGACAAGCAAAAGATTGTAAGAAAAAAATGCAATTCTCATTTTAAGCAAGATACATCTATCGATCAACCAATGCTGGAATTTATTCGATAGTTTTTAGCTTACAGCTCGGTTAATTCTGAGAGAGCTCCAATCTCCGGTGCAATAATCCCCGTTAATCCCAAAGCATTGAAATATCTACACCACCCACACAGCCCCACCAGTCAGTTGTTGAACGAGGTTCCTTCCTAATCTCCCTCTCCTTCCCTTCTCCCATCGTGTGTCCCTTTTTGTCAGATGGGTTCCCTCGTTCTCAGTTACCCACCCTTCACCCAGCAGAAAATGTCTTTCACAATTGCCCTATCCTCCCTCTCTCCCTTTTGGCCTGTTATACACTATTCAACAATGTTTTTTTGCACCTGCCTCCCAGTAATTTTCAAAAAAGACCTTCCCTCTCCCCCCTCACCAATCCTCCCTTTTGATCTTCCCACACATTCCTAACACGTCTGGATGTCTACACCCCTCCCCCCTGGGCGCTGAAAAAGTTCCCTTTTTCCACACCCTTGTCCCCTCTCCCTCAGCTAACAAGAATCTTCATTTCTCTCCCTCTCCCCTCTTCCCTAAAAGACTTCCCATCTCCATCCACATCCCTCTCTCATTGGCCGTTCGAGTTCCTTCGTTCTTTCCCCCTTTCTATCTAATATACCCAAAGAAATCACTAACACCGCCTTCCATTGGTTGTCACACAAATAGCTGTGTGATCCTCCTCTCCCCCCTCCCCCCTCGCCTCTCCCCTTTCCTGTCCCCCTCCACTGCTCTCTCTGAAACCTCTGGAGCGCCCAAGCATCCAACAAAGTGTGCACGCAAACCACAAACAAGAATTCAGCGCGGAATTCCGTGCATAGTCATTCTAGCGGAGAGTGCATGGAGCTTATGAATCCAAAATTCAGTGCGGGATTCAGTGAATAATCGTTACAGAGGAGAGTGCACGGAGCAATGATCACTCACAGCCCTGTCACGCGACCAAGATCATTGCACGCGATACTGTAAGAATCCTTTAAACCGCATTTAATCTCAGGGAAATTCTCATTGGTGGCCGCCTTCATGGCCTCCAGAGCCGCCTCTGCAGTAGCAACAAATGTGCGTCAGAGGAGCGAATACGTTAGAGCTTTCAAACATCTGCCAAAAATTTCCCACGTGTGAAAACATATTTCCCACGAGTGAACATAAGATACAGAAAAAGACGAGGGAAAATCAAAAGTGCAAGGAGGGAAAAACGTACTATCTCCAACGTCCATAATCAAAGGTGGTGGTGGCGCGGAAGGTGGAGGTGGTGGGGGGGTCGGAGTTACTGCACGTGTATGTGAGTCAAATTAAAACATCATCATCTTACAAACAGTAGGGATAAACAAAACATCTTGCCAATCGTATAAATGTATAGTACATTCATGTTTTTAATCGTATATTTGCTCAACCATCATAGAGAGGTAACACGTGCATATGAACCCCAAACACCAAAAAATGTTTCATTCAAAATATGGGTATGTTGGTCACGAGTCCACAATTCATATCGTATAACGCATGCATAAATTTCAGTCCCATTCCATAATCCATAATAGACTTAGGACGCATAAAAAAAGCACAAAAATCACAATTGTGCCACCTTCACAAACATCTTATCCAAAAGATTAAAACTCATGGCTTGTAAAATCCTTTTACATTTTTCTTGTTAAAAGGTCCATTCACTTCAAGCATGAAACAACACATCATCTTCGATTCTTTCATACGCACAAAAAACTCAACACTATTGTTTTTCCTATGGATAAGTCAATTGTTAACAGTGTGCATCTTCCGTACACTTACATGCACAAAAGAAAGGGTCTGCCTGATTGTCGTATCCGTCATTGCAGGCACATGTACTTGTTGACGCGTTCGGACTTGTAGAACAAATACCATTTCCCCCACAAGGCCCTGTGGAATTCACCGCGTTGCAAAACGCTTCACAAATACTTTTGGGTCGTTGAAAGGAAGAAGAACAATCCGTTGGAAGATTGGAGTCAAAGAGACAATTGTCTGGCAAAAGTCCACAACTTGGTTTCCCATAGATTCTGCTTATCGGACCGGTGAAGTAATTATCTGAAATATCTCTGCAATTATAGAACGTCATTGTGAAAGAAAAACTTGGGTAAGCCATGGAAATCCCTACAAAAACGAGGAGCAAATAAAATCAATAACGAAGGCATGAAACTCGATTCATTTATAAGAGATTTAAAAAAGAAAACAGTAACCGCATAGAGTACATTCGAGAATGTGGTGTTAGATTTTGATTGAAAAATGAAGAAATTTCTTAAAAATGTTCGGCGATTGATTAAAGACATAAATCATAGAAGAGTCTGCAACCAATATTTTGACGTTTTTCAAATACATTACTCCCAATTTCAACGTTGAAAAAACACGATAAATATTCAAGGACTTCCCATTTTAAAAAGGAAAAAAGAAGAAAACAAAAGAAAATTCTAATTTAGGTGATTGTGTCATATTCTCATCTACTAGTGAATAAAAAATTTAACGGCTTCAAAGGTTGTGTAAGATCCCCCTATACCCCTTCAACGTAGACATAAAAAAGAATACTCAAAGACACCTCACCTCCCCCAACATCTAAAAACCAATACAAAGAGAGGAAAACGCCCCAATAGGGGAAAAAAAGAGATTAACCCAGGGAGGGAGGGAGGGAGGGGGCGGGAGAGGGGACAGTGGAATGGCAAGCAAATGCAATTGTAAGTGAATGCTCAACTTAGACATCATTTCCTATATTTCCCTAACCACCATCTTTACGCCTTTGATTGTTGAAACTATGTCTTTAGGTCATTTAAAACATGATATTCTACTAGAAGGAAAAGGGTGGATTTGAGAGAAAAAAAAAATTTTGAAATGGTATTTAAGGGTGTATCTTTTGAAGGACAATCGTGTAAGGTAAGAAGGTGTAGTTTTTTTTTGAATCTTAAAAACGGTTTGGAAAATCGAGTGTTGATTTTTTTTGAAGTGTTGATATCTTATGAGCCTCTAAGATTTTATTTCTCCTAAGATATATTTTTGATTCTTACATCTAAATCACATGGCTTCATCACTGTTGAATCTTGCCTATTTCAAATCATGGGAATTAGTGTCTCTCGATCCATAACATAACCATAGGTAGTGTATATGTCTTACATCCTATACATGTTTGTTAATTGGTCGATGGATGATGGAATAGGCCCACTCAATTGATTGGTATGTACATCTCTGAGAAATACAACAAATAAAAAAATGAGAAAACGTCAACACTCCCTCTCCCTTTCTTCCTCGGTCCGCTTCATACTCGAAGCCAATTGTCCCCTTAGCCCTCTGCCCCTTACACATGCAAACCAATGTAAGAAAGGAAGAAACCTGAAACGGGGAAATAAATACGAGGTCAAAAATACAAAATTTCCACAATGTTGTAAATGGTGGCATAGCCCCACACCCACCCTTTCCAACATTTGGTCACTTCATTTTTCCGATAAGAATGGTATTTGAAAAAGTATTAAAACCGTGAGCCCAATAAAACCAATTTTTCATCAGGTAAAGGTAAAAAATACCGATTTTGGATGAAGACCGAAAAATATGTATAAGAAGGTTGTCATTTGCAAAACCAATTACAAAAATGAGAGCTAAAAATAGAGGGAAAAAAACAATGTGAGATATTAAAATTTCACACCATTTAACTTTCATTTATGACCCCCACATTGCACTCTTCATCCATCATAGACCATCAAGATGTATTAAATTATTGAAACATAACATAGCTATGTCAACTAGGAAGTAAGTGTTCAATGAAAAGAAGTCAAAAAGCAAATAAATAAATTAAAAATCATCTGCAAAACCAATCACAAAAACAAGTGCTAGGAATGAGGGAAAAAAACAATTGTACACCATTTTACTTTCATTTATGACCCCCACATTGCACTCTTCATCCATCATAGACCATCAACATGCAGTACATTATTGAAAAGTAACATAGCTAAGTTAACATCGAAGTAACTACTGATACATACCATAGTGCCATATATTAACATTAAATTAGATATTAAATTACAGTATATCATCAAAACGTTATATCATCATAGTATCATACATCCACATTGAATAGCTGATTCATCACAAAAATAACCATAGTATCATTCATCAAAGTAAACTACTATTGCAATGTTGGAAGAATGTTCTCTTTACATCTCATCGAGGGCTTTCATTAGACCGATCGAAGATGGAATACTTCCGCTCAATCGGTTCGTAAATAAGTACCTGCCAACACCCAAAACCCGAGTATTTTAGATATACTATTTGATTTGCCCTTCTTTGGTATTTAAAATGGAGGAAGGTACATGAGGGAGAAGGGCAGAGGATGGAAACAAGATCCACATGGCGAGGGATATCTTTCTGTATGCTGGTTTGTGAATTGAAATTTTATTCTATATTGTTTTTTCCTTTTGACCGCATTTCATTGAATAACTAATGTGACGGGAGGGGAATCAAAATATATATCCATGTATACAACTACATGATTTTTCGCTTTCAAGTTTTTATATAATTTTCTAGTGCATCGTAGTGCATTGTATACTGTTTTTTCATCTGTACTTGAGGCTTTGATATATTAGGTAGTTGTGAACAGATTTCAAGTTTTAAATACATACATGTGTATGTATAAAACACATATATACATCAATTAAATCAGAAGGACTAAGTCATAGAATATAGCGAAGGAGAGGGGAGAGAGGAGGTGGACTGTAAATGCTAACAATTGCAATTGAAAGTAGAAATGTTGAATTATGATGTTAACCTCCCAACTTGCCCTCTATATGTCTTCGTTTAATTTTTTAGTTTGTTTACTTCTGAAACATTTCAAACAAAATTATGCATGCGAATGGTGGAAATGTATAAAAAAAAATAGTAAAATATGTGAAGCAAGGAGTTTATAGTGGGTCGGACAAGAAAGCTTACAGATAAGCATTTGAGGTATTCTTACTTTTCGGAATTTTGAAAACGATTTGAAAATATAGTATGATAGGTTGATTTCTAAATGAAAATTTTACTTTTGATTCTTAAATGCAAATTAGTTAGCTTCAACCATTAATACTCCTCACCTCTCCCCTCTTGCTTCATCACAAACCATGTCCATTTTAGTCTATTTTTAACATTTTGATACTTAAATAAACCATGTATTATGTCACGAGTCTTACAAGCCTGTGAGTTTTGTCAACTGGACGATGGACGATGGGATACTTCCACTCAATTGGTTCATACCTAGATTTCTGGGAAATTACACAGCAAACAGAAAAATCTTGAAATAAGAAAACATCCACTGGCCCTTAAAAACTCTAAATACCTCCAAAAAACCTCCGTTTCCTCCATTTTCTCAAAGAAAAACAAATGATTATGAAATACAACTAATCCAATACTCTTTCCTGGTATATTTAATTTGAAAAATCATCAATGTATTTTAGACATTTCCCTCTCCCCTACATTTTCTTTCATACCACATCTCAATATCTACACCCCCACCCCTTCTGTCGATAAATTAGGCCACTCAACCCTTCGTGGACCCTCCTCCCCCCTCTCTTTTCTAACTAGATCCTTCATTCTCCCCCCCCTATACATGTGGACTATTCAAAATCAATTTCCATGCATTTGTTAAAGAAAGGTTGAAATTTGAAACCAATTTCTGCATTATTCCTCAACATGCCATCTTTCAACTTGTTTAGTTTACTCGTTTTAATCATTTCAAACATTATACTTTAAAGCATGGAGTTCTAATAAGAAACATAACCAGTTTTGTGTGTCTTTTTGGGGCTTTTGGGGCTGTATAGAAAGGAGAACAAATCTAAAAGACTACCATGTTAGATACTAAGTCATAACTTTATTCGACTTGTCTTCATAGTATGATAGATTGAGGATTTGTTAATTTGCCTCTTTTAGGAGCCTCTCTCTGGTATAAAATTATTTTGTTAAGAGTTGTTAAGAATAAATGTGATTATCGATTGAAATACATAGCTTCAGCCACTTATCCTCTTCCACTCTCATGTTCCCCCATCCACAAACCATGTCTTTGAAAAGACTACTTTTGACACTTAAAATCGATAGCATAAACATGATTTATCTCAAGAGTCTTACAAAAGTGTGAGATTCGCCAGTTGGCCGATGGACGAAGGAATACTTCCATTCAAGGAATTGCCAGCCATAAATCTGAGAATAGATACAAAAAATAAATAAATACAAAATAAAACATCCACCGCCCCTCAAAAGCACCCCTGATGTAACCACACACCTTTCCCTCCCTATCCACTCAAACAAAGACAAGCAAAAGATTGTAAGAAAAAATATGCAATTCTCATTTGAAGCAAGATAGTTCTAGTGATTAACCAATAATAGACTTTATTCTGTAGTTTCTAGTTTTATTACTTACAGATTGGTTAATTCTGAGAGAGATCCAATTTCCGGTGGAATAATCCCCGTTAATCCCAAAAAATTGAGATTTCTGCACACCACCCCCGCCAGTCAGTTTTCAAACAACGTCCCGTCTTTCTCCCCCTCTCCCTCCCTTTCCCCCTCGTGTGTCCTTTATTGTCAGATGAGTTCCCTCGTTCTCACTTTCCTGCACTTGAACTTCAAATCTTTGTCTTTTACAAGTTACCCTATCCTCCCTGCCTTGCTCCTTTTCCGCCTGTTATATACTATTCAACAAAAAATTGATTGCACCTGCCTCCCAATATTTTTCAAACAAAACCTTCCCTCTCCCCACCTCGCCTCTCCTCATTTCTGATCCTCCCACACATTCGCTGAAAAAGTTCCCTTTTCAAAACCCTCGTCCCCTCTCCATCAAGTAACAAGATCCTTCATTTTCTCTTCCTCCCCCCCAATTTTCTAAAAGGATTCCGATCCCCATCTACATCCCACTCTCATTGGTCGTTGAATGAGTTCTTTCGTTCTTTCCCCCCTTGCTATCTATTGTAGCCAAAGAGATTACTAACACCCCCTCCCATTGGTTATCACACAAGTAGTTGTTATCCTCCTCTCTCCTCTCCCCCCTCGCCTCTCACTTTCCTATTCCTCTCCTCTGCTCTCTGTGAAACCTCCCATGCGCCCAAGCATCTAACAAAGAGTGCACGCAAACCACAAACAAGAATTCGATGCGAAATTCAGTGCATAGTCATTCTAGCGAGAGTGCATAGAGCTTATGAATCCAAAATTCAGTGCGAGATTTAGTGCGCAATCATTGCAAAGGAGAGTGCACGGAGCGATGATAACTCACATCGCTGTCACGCGACCGTCATCATTGCACGCGATACTATAAGAACCCTTTAAACCACATTTAATCTCAGGAAAATTCTCATTGGTGGCTGCCTTCATCGCCTCCAGAGCCGCCCCTGCAGTACCACCAGTAGCCACAAACGTGCGTCAGAGGAGCGAATCTGTTAGAGCTTTCCTACATCTGCTAAAACTTTCCCACGTGTGAATACATAAGCTACAGACAAAGACAAGGGAAAATTTAAAGTTAAAGGAGGAAAAAACGTACTGTCTCCAGCGTTCATTATCACAGGTGGTGGTGGGGCGGGTGGAGGAGATGGTGGAGGTGGGGGAGGTGACAGAGTTACTGCACGTGAATGTGAGTAAAATTAAATCATCATCATCTAGCAAGCAGTAGGGATTCACAAAACATTTTTCCGATCGTATAAAGGCATAGTACATTCATTTTTTTTTTCATATTTTTGCTCAAACATCATCGAGGGGTAACATGTGATAACCCCAAAAACCTAAAATGTTTCGTACAAAATATGAGTGCACTGGAAAGTCGTAAAGGTCACAAGTTGACAATAGATATCGTAAACCGCATGCATAAATTTCAATCCCATTCCTTTATCCATATTAGATTTAACCTAGAACCCATGAAAAAATCCACGAAAAATGCGAAAATCGCATTTGCGCCACCTTCACAAACATCTTTTTCAAAAGATTAAAACTCAAGAATTGTAAAATTCTTTTATGTATTTCATTGATAAAATGTTGATTAACTTCAAGCATGAAAGAACACAACATCTTCGATTATTTCATGCACTAAAACAAATCAACAAAAACATACTGCTATTCCTATGGAGAGATCATTTGTTAACAGTTTGCATCTTCCATACAAAGAACGGGTTTGCCCGATTGTCGCCTCAATCATTGCATGCACATGTTCTAATATAAAAGAACAACTATATGAAGAAAACATATATGGCTTATAGAACAAATACCAGGTCCCGCACAAGTCCCTGTTGAATCCGTCACGCTGCAAAACGTGTCACATTCACTTTTACGTCGTTGAAGGGAAGAAGAACAGTCCGTTGGAAGATTGGATTCAAAGAGGCAATTGTATGGCAAATTTGCACAGCTTGGTTCCCCATTCATTCTACGTATTGGACCGATGAAGTAGTTATCTGTAATATTTCTGCAATCATAGAACGTCATTGTGAAAGGAAAAAATGGTAAGCTATGGAAATCCCTTACAAAAACGAGTAGCAATTAAGACAAATAACGAAGGCATGAACCACGATTCATGCACAAGAGATTTGAAAAAAAAAAAACCTCCTATAGTACAATCGAGAATGTGGTGTTAGATTTTGATTGAAAAATGAAGAAATTTCATAAAATTATCACACAAGTTCAGCAATTGGTTAAAGTGATGAGTAAGGTAAATCAACAAAAAATTGGTCAACAAAATTTTGACGTTTTCAATACGTACTCCCAATTTCAACGTTGAATAACACAAGACATTATTAGGACTTTCCATTTAAAAATGAAAAAAAAAGGAAAAAAAAAATCGGGTCATTGTGGCATATTCTCATCTATTACAGAATTAACAGTTTAACAGCTTCAAAAGTGGTATAAGATCCCCCTATACCCCTTTAACATGAAAATGAATACTCAAAGACACCTCTCCCTTAACCTCCCCACCCCAGCATATAAAAACCAATGTAACGAGAGGGGAAAAAAGAGATCAACCCAGGGAGGGAGGAGGGCAGTGGAATGGTTAGCAAATACAATTACACCATTTCCTATAATTTCCCTGACCATGTTTCCGCTTTTGATTGTTAAAATTGTGTCTTTGGGTCATTTCAAACATGGTATTCCATCAGAAGGAAAAGTGTGGATTTGAGAGAAAGTGTATTTGAGGGTGTATATTTTGAAGGACAAGCATATTAATTACCAAGTTTTTCCTCTTTATTTAATCTTAAATACGATTTGTAAAATAGATACTGGTCGTTCCAGGGTTTCTCCAGGGTTTCTTGAAGTGTTGAACTCTTACAAAACTTTTTAATTATTCTTAAGATATATGCTTGTTTTTAAATAAGATGGCTCCAATAATTATCCTTTCGAATCTTGTCCTAGTATAAATTATGGCAATTAGAAGTGTTTTTCGATCCTTAGCATAACCATAATTAGTGTGATGTGACTTACAT
The DNA here is from genome assembly GCA_037447655.1 of Zygnema cylindricum. NCBI lineage: Eukaryota > Viridiplantae > Streptophyta > Zygnematophyceae > Zygnematales > Zygnemataceae > Zygnema > Zygnema cylindricum. Next base: position 119,548 of record JBBHKE010001428.1, on the reverse strand, counting down.
CCTGGTGACGTTTGTCAATTCATCGAGGAATGTTGGAACACTCCCACTCAATTGATTACTATTTAGATCCCTGAGAGAAAATACAACAAAATAAAACAAATAAAAAAATGAGAAAACATCAACAGTTACCCTCCCTTTCCTCCTCGATCCGCTTCATACTCGAAGCCACCTCTCCCTTTAGCCCGCCACCCCTAACACATCCAAACCAATGTAAAGAGGAAGAAACCTCAAATATGGAAACAAATCAAGAAGAATAAACAAATTTAAAACCATCTGCAAAACTAACCACAAAAATGAGTGCTTAAAATGGAGGGACAAACACAATTGTGAAATGGTTTACTTTTATACCATTTAACTTTGACGTATGACCCCCATGTTTCTTCATCCATCATTGACCATCAACATGCAGTATATTATTCAAAAGTAAGATATCTATGTTAAGATCGAAGTAACTGCTAATAAATGCCATAGTGCCATATATGTACATTAAAGTAGATTATCAAAGCGTTATATCATCATAGTATCATACATCCGCATTGAATTGCTGATTCACGACATATATAACAATAGCGTCATTCGTCAAAGGAAAGTTTCAAAATTTGTCATTTTAAAACTACGAACTGTATTATTGAAATGTATCATTGGAATAATGTCTTCTCTTACAAATTTTCAAGGGATTTCAATTGACCGATAGAGGATGGAATGCTTCCTCTCAACTGGTTCATAGACAAGGTCCTGCCAACACCCAAAACCCGGGTAATAAATATTAACTTTTGGATATACTATTTGATGAGCCATTCCTCATATATAATGACGGTGGAAGGTATATGAGAGAGAAGGACAAAGGTTGGAAAGAAGATCCATATAGCGAGGGATATAACTTTCTGTATGATGGTTCAAGAATTGATATTTTGTTCTATATTGTATCCTTCCTTTAACCATATGTCATGGATCAACCAATGTGTGGGGGGGGAAGGCCATTGGGAGGGAAAATCACACTACATCTATGACCTTTGTAAAACTACAAGTACATGATTAAAGGGGTGATCAAACAAATACTTTCTGCTTCCATGCTTTTACATAATTTTCTAGTGCATCGTAGAGCATTGTATACATGCAAACTAGTTCGCTTCAACCATTAATCCTCTTCGCCTCTCTCCTCTTCCTCCATCACAAAACCATGTCCATTTAAATCTATTTTTTACATTTTGATCCATAAATAAACAATTTATTATGTCACGAGTCTTACAATTCGATGAGTTTTGTCAATTGACCGATTGATGATGGGATACTTCCACTCAATTGATTCGAATTTAGATATCTGGGAAATCAAAAAATAAAAATCTTGAAATAAGGAAACATCCACCGGCCTTGGCCTGAATATCTTCGTGTAATGGTTTAGTTTGTTCAAATCTGAATCATTTCAAATAAAAATATGCATGCCAATGGTAGAGTTGTAGAAAAAGACAAATAGTTAAATATGTGAAGCAAGAAGTGCATAGGGGAGCGGACAAGAAAGCTTGAGGATAAGCATTTGAGGTACACAACTCTTACTTTTCGGAATCTTGAAAACGATTTGAAAATGTAGAGTTCTTTGACTGTTGATGTCTAAATTAAATTTTGTTTTTGATTCATACATGCAAATTAGTTTGCTTCAACCATTATCCTCCTCGCCTCTCCCCTCTTCCTCCATTCCAAACCATGTCCATTAAAGTCTACTTTTAATATTTGGACACATAAATAAACAATGTATTATGTCATGAGTCTTACATCCCGGCGAGGTTTGTCAATTGGCCGATGGACGATGGGATACTTCCACTCAATTGATTCGAGGCTAGAGTTCTAAAAAAAACAAAGGAAAAAAAAACATATCTTGAAATAAGAAAACGTCCACCGACCCTCAAAACAAACCCCCTCCATCTCCCCCACTTAAACAAAGAAAAGCAAATGATTATAACATAAATCAAATGCAATAATCTCCTTGGTGTGTGAAATTTGAAAATTAGTCAATGTTCTTTAAACATTTCCCTCTCCTCTCTCCTCCATTTTGTTTCTTACCACATCTGAATATCTACACCCCCACCATTCTTGTGTCGCTAAATAAGTCGACTCAATCCTTCGTGTACCCCCTCCCCCCTCCCTTTTCTAATTAGATCTTTCATTCCCCCCCCTTCACACACGTGAACTAAACGAAATCAGTTTCCTACTACCGAACATACTAAAAAACACATACAAAACGCGCCAAATAATAAAAGCAAACTACCTAAAAGTAAAAGAACATTCAAAACACCTTAAAAGAAACAAAACACCTCTCAAGGAGTGTATAGGGGAGCGATTGAGGTTCTTTGAGTGTTCATTTCTAAATGTTCTTTTTTTTATTCATGCAAGCAAGTTAGTTCGCTTCAACCATTATCCTCTTCGCCTTCCCCCTCTTCCTCCATCATAATACATGTGAATTTTAGTCTACTTTTAACATTTTGATCCATAAATAAACCATGTATTGTGTCACGAGACTTACAAGCCCTCTAGGTTTGTCAATTGACCGATGGACGATGGGATACTTCCACTCAATTGATTGTTGGCTAGATTCCTGAGAAAAACAAAGCAAAAAAAAACAAATCTTTGAAATAAGAAAACATCCACCGTCCCTCAAAACAAACCCCCTCCATCTCCCCCACTTTCACAAAGAAAATCAAATGATCATGAAATAAATTATATCCAATACTAATAGGGGAAGTGTAAATGCACAAATGCATTTGTTACGGAAAGGTTGAACTTTGATACCAATTTCTGCATTATTCCTCAGCTGAAAAAAACATGCCATCATATAGCTTTTAAATAATTAGTTTACTAGTTTCAATCATTTCAAACATTATAAGTGTGAAGAGTGTAAGAAAAAATACAACAATTTTTGTATGCCTTTCTGGGGCTGTATGTGGACAGATATAAAGGACAAGCATGTTAGGTTCTAAGTTATTACTTTATTCGATTTTTTAATTCGCCTCTCTTAAGAGCCTCTCTCTGGCATTAAATTTATTTCCTTTTGTTAAAAATATAATAAATGTGATTGATACGTTCAAAACACTTTCAAAATACATAGCTTCGGCCTTTATCCTCTTCCAATCTCTCATGTTCCCCCATCCACAAACCACGTCTTTATAAAGACTATTTTGACACTTTCGGTCCATAGCATGACCATGGTTTGTCTCAAGAGTCTTACAAAACTGTGAGATTCGCCAATTGGCCGATGGACGATGGAATACTTCCACTAAAAGAATTGTAAAAAAGAACTCTGATAAAAGATACAAAAAAACAAATTAAAAAAATAAGAAAACATCCACCGCCCCTCAAAAGCACTCCTCTCCCTCCCTGTCCACTCTGACGAAGACAAGCAAAAGATAGTAAGAAAACAAATGCAATTCTCATTTGAAGCAAGATATATCTAGTGATTAACCAATGATAGACTTCATTCTTTAATTTTTAGTTAAAATACTTACAGAGTGGTTAATGCTGTGAGATTTCCAATCTCCGGTGCAATAGGCCCGGATAGTCCGTAAAAAGAGAAAAATCTGCACACCACCCCCACCAGTCAGTTGTCGAACGAGGCTTCTTCCTTCTCTCCCCCTTCTTGACTTCCCCCATCGTGTGTCCTTTCTTGTCAGATGGGTTCCCTAGTTCTCACTTCCCCTTACTTCACCTGACAAATATTTGTCTTTCACAAGTGCCCTATCCTCCTCACCTCTCTCCCTTTCGACCTATTATATACTATTCAACAAAAAAAAAATTGCACCCACCTCCCAACATTTTTCAAACAAGACCTTTCCTCTCCCCCCTCGCCAATCCTCCCTCACTAAGAAATCAGTGCGAAATTCAGTGCGGAATTCAGTGCATAGTCATTCTAACGGAGTCTGCGTGACCGTTGCATAGGAGAGTGCACGGAGCGATGATCACTCACAGCATTGTCACGCGACCTTCATCATTGCAAATGATGCTAGAAGTTCCCCTCACACCGCATATAATCTCAGGCATATAGCCAGTGGCCGCCGCCCTAAACGCGTCCATAGCCGCCTCTGCAGCAGCCACAAACGACAAACGTGCGTCAGAGGAGCCAACCAGTTAGAGATTTCCCACGTGTGAAAGCAGAAACTAGAGAGAACTAAATCCAGAGCCGCCTCTGCAGCCACAAACGTGCGTAAGGGGAGCGAATCTGTGAGAGCTTTTCCACATCTGTTACAACTTTCCCACGTGTGAAAACGTAAGCTACAGACAGAGACAAGGGAAAATCGAAAGGGAAAGAAGGGGAAACGTACTGTCTCCAGCGGTCATGTCCACTCCCATGACGTGTGCCACGTGGCATGCTATCATCAACATAGCCACGAGGGCCTTAGTGGCCGCCATGGCTCTACGCTCGCCTCTTAAGGCAAAAATAGAGAGGTCTTGTTAACAATGGCTGAATGAAAAGTTTAAAAACGGAATTTGGTACAATCCGGTCGACTCGAGTTTTCAGTTTATAGTCGTTTCTTCACACGTGCGAACCGCCCCTGACGACGTCAGCCGCAAAAGTTAAACGGAGGCGTCACCACTTGTAGTGGGAGCATGAATTGCTGTCAACGGCGTATAAGTTAAAAAATCATCATTACATACGACAAAATAGCCGCAGGCTCTCCATACAATGAAGGTGACCTTCTACCTACTTATAGGTAGTACCTACCCAAGTGGGTAAGGTACGGCCAACCCACTAGGCTTGAATTTCTGTCTACGGGATATACTTTTTTAAATCATCATTATATACGACAAAATTGCTGCAGGGTTATCTAAAACGATGAACATTACATATTACCTACTTTAGTTAGGTATTACCTACCTACCCACCCACTATTGTACGGAACTATGGAGTCCAATTCTTTCGTCATTGCGCAACTCTGTACCTCTGCTGTAGGAGGAATCTTCCGTACAACTTTTTTTATTTTATTATTTTTTATTTATTTATTTTTTAACGTCAAACCGTTCTCTTTGCAATGTTGGCCCATTCGAGAATGTTATTAGTTTGTCGTTAGTGAGTCGTGGCTTGGTTGTATTTTCAGGACAAACGACAAAACGTATCATAAACAATATTTGCATTATTTTGTACTCTTTCTTGATGCGATCGAATCCGTATTCCTGAGATCGCAACTAATGATTCTATTCCATTTTTGTCGTTTTGTACACGTGGCCGCGTCTCTACGCGCGTTGCCAAAGGTATACTCTTAGCCACCGTTCGTACAGACATAACGATTGGATGGTTCGCTCCTGTACGGAGATTTTATATTTTACAGGTGTTTTATACAAAATTGTAAAAATACGTATTCGTATTTTACGTACTTTTTTATTTGCACGTGCGACCCCTTTCTCGTATTGTACAGAATGAAGTCGAAGAGCTGGGCGCCTGGACCCCTTTTTCCGGATTTTACGGAATGACAAGATCGTTTCCGCGTGACGACACGTTGTCAATTGAGTGGCCCAGTTGTCCCCACTTGTAGAATGTAGGCCGTACATCTTTTAGAGGGGACCGCACGTGCAAAGAGAAAAGTACGCGGTAAACTTAATTCGAAAGGAATATCCTGAGTGGCCAAAATGAAAAATAATCGAACCAAGGGGTGTACGGTAAAAGGACCATAAGAACTGACCGCCCAAACCCGTCAAGATTTGTCTGCATTACTGTACGGCGTCTGACACCGAATCTTTCACTCGATTTTGCCTCTTCCGGTAGCCGCGGAGCAATCGGCGGCTTACCGCCGTACATCGGCCCGTCGTACGGCGGCCGCCTACACGACGATTTTTGCCTTAAAGGGAAGTTTAGTCGCTGGACGACAAAAGAAAGGACAAAGTTGGTGAATCGTCAAAAGGTCATGCAAACAGGGACGGCTCCAATCCGTACAAAGTAAATAAATATATTTACACCGGTTCCACGTCACACGTCCACGTCACAGCTAAAAGTCGTTCCGCGTGATGATGACTTAAGCTAAAACTATAGACCGCGCGATTGCAAGAGCCACCAAAAATCCGGTGGGCCCCAGCTGATTGATTTTATGCCGTACATTTTCCAAAGGGAAAAAAAAAATAATAAAAAAAATCCCTACAAAAAAAAAATGGTAGAGCTAACCACAGTCATTTGCAGGGGTCAAAAAAGTCAAGAAAATAGAAACCCGAATCTGACATATATATATATATATATATATATATATATATATATATATATATATATATATATGTATTTCTTTTTCAGAATCTGAACACCCAAACCCGATCGGGTTATGCCACGCTCCTAAATTGTTATCCGGTTACCCGATACGCGTTTACGAAAAAAAAGTTAACCGAAAGTCCGAAACTCAATTTCTAGCGATCACCCCTTCCCGCCCGTACCCTAATAATTACAAAAATACACCGCTCATCGTTATTAGCGTTAAAGATTTATTACCGTTGAATGCGAAATTAAAATCGATAATACTAATTTAGTGCAACAAGAGGTTGCAGGTTGTATTCCACATCCAAATAATGTTGTTACCTTTATTTTGTGATTTTTGGCCAAAAATAGTCGGCGACCGAATTAGTGTTATTACCACTAATAACAATGAGCGACGAAAAGGCACATTTCCTTTTGAAGAAAAATTGTTGTTGTATTTTGTCTTTTTGCTATATTGTCTTTTAGGCGATTTTGTCGTTTTGCAATTTTTTTCCTTTTCATTTTTTTCTTTTTTCTCACGCAACTTGTACGGCGGTAATTTCAATTTTTTGGTACGGCTGCAAATTTTCTCGCTTTTTCTAAGTTATAGAGGAAAATAACAGAAAATAACTTTAACTTTAGCACATGCGAAAGTACCTTTAGGGTATGTCCCCATGTACTTGTAACTTAGCCAACTTAATTTGTATTTTAGCGCGGATCCGCCGGACCCGGTTTTCAAGTGTCCCTATGTGTAAGAACATAATCATAACTTACGTTTGTGACTATTGTGTACGTCGACAATACATGTGACGGTTGTCAACGTCTACGATTTGTGTTGTCGCACGTAATATTTTGGAACTGCTTGTGACGTTGCATGTCTTACCGTGACATTGTAGACGTACCGTCTTCACGGTTAAAGAAGATGCGCTTTGCCTTTGCTTCTCCTTTCCGGTCGACGTGAAACGACATCAGAATTTCGAGACCCTTGCAAAAGAAAAACCCGTACTGGACGAAAACAGACAAAACCAAACAAATTGTGTACTTTTCTTCGTCGTATTGAATGCAAATGGACAAAACATAGCGAATTCTGTTCTTTTTTTTGTCCTTGGAAATCGTATGAAATTTTGTGAAAATTACGGCACGTGCGAATATATGTTCCTATTTGTTTATCGAAAATACCTAGTTTGAAAACATATCGCCGATGTGTTTTAAAGAAAAGTTTGAAGATGACGTTTGTGTCGTGGCCGTGGGTCGAAAAACACAAGACCACAAATTTTCGTTCATCCTAAGTTCGAGGATGACGCAATTTGTACTCTACAAATTTGCGATTCCTTCGTACGGTTGTAACTTATGCAGTACGGCGCTAAGTTTTACAAGAAAATGACAAGAAAAAACTTTTACTTATGCACATGGGGACATACCCTTAGATAAAGAAAGTAACGAGAAATAAATAAGGACATGCGTCTATTATTAAACCATAGTTGTCCTATTCAACCCGGATCTGGACTTTTTTTCCGAAAACTACGTAGTATTCGCGACATTTATATTTTTCGTAAATTTCGTTTAGTTTTTGCAGTACGGTGTACGAAAACGTACGGAAACCGTCCGCTTAACCCTAAAAAATCCTTAAAAACCCAGAAAGGTACGATAAACGTACGATAAATGTACGGAAATTGTACGTAGTTGTACGAAAGGTGTACCATTAAAAAACTGAAGAGTACGGATAATGTAAGGCAATTGAACTTTAATTTATCGGAATGTACGAAATGCACGGGAAGTACCCTAAACACCCTAAAATTCCTCCTTTAGTAACCCTAAAAGTACAGAATATACGGACGCTGTACGTAGACGTACGAAAGATGTAAGTCCGTATAATTGAAGTATAATGTACCTTAAAAATCTCAAAATAATCACCGTCAAAAGTACGAAAGTATACGGACACTGTACGTTTACTTACGAACAAAAGCTGGTTGTTTAACAAAAATATATGATAATGCACGAGAATGTACCCTAAAATTCCTCAAACCCCCCTTAATAACCCTAAAAGTACTGAAATGTACGAAGACAGTACCGCAAATGTACGAAAAAGTACGGGTACATAGTCAGGTACGCATTTTATAACATTTTTTCCATCGTTAAATGCGTATCGTGCGTATTATTCACGCGTTCGTTTCGTGCGTATTATGCGCACGGGACAACTATGTATTAAACGCATGAGTCATTGCGAAACGACCGTATCAAATAAAAATACCATGCTTGCTCATGCTCTAATGTAGCATGAGTCAAATAATACGCGCCATGTATCGCATCGAATGAATTGTCGCGAGGTACAGTAGTACAGTACAGTACTGTACGTCTGTACTTACCCGAATCTTGCAATTTTCGCCCTACGGAGTACTGTACCGCGGGCAGGTATTGAACCGCCGTACATTTAACCAAACAAAAGTACAGTACTTCGACACATATCGCGAAACCGTACTGAAAGCGAATCACGCCACACGACGACAATCAAACATAGTCAAATTGGCGGACAGCCGATTCTCAGCATTGAACCTAACAGCAGACAGATTTCCATACAGCTACAGATATAACTGTCGGCGCTAGGTCTGCCAGATGTCGTCATTCGACTTTTGGCGCCACGATGCCTTTTCAAAACTGTAAAAGGCCGAAGTGGCGAAGATTGAATCTCTTTATCATTTTTTTTTTTGTTTCGTGTGGTGTAAAGTTGTAAACGGTTGCTTTCCTATGGACGACAACGCATGCTTTTTGCAATCAGCTTGCAGCGGTTTTCTGACGGCCGTCGATAAAGTACAGCTGGAGTTCCATATAATCTTGGGAGATTATTTTCGCCCAGCGTAGATTTCTTTTGTCCGCAATCGCTATTTTAACCAATCCAAGAATCGATGAATAAATAAGAAATATAAAAATAAAATTGGATGGATTCCACGTACGGACGACGCCACTTGTCCATATCGGTCGAATTTCCTACATCGTCGGTGCGATCGCATTTAGCGCGCCTTTTTTGTCGCGTAGTGAAGATTGTCCGTACAATCATATTCGGCGCCCCAATGTGACACTATAATACTGTGACAAATGTAGACCTTACGCGTCACTATTTTTCGACAGTTCATAGTTTCATTTTCACGAGATGTACGGCACTGCCACAGTCAAAGCAGTTACCGACGCTGAACTGTCACATGGAAACGAATAGAACGAATAAAACGAATAAAGCGAATAAAATGGAAGTGGAACGACGCTGTATGGAAGCTGCGTCTAATTCTAAAAATTCCCGCCAATCTTTTTTTTGAATCCGTTTTCTTTCATCTTCCACGCGTGACCGTCGACATATTCTTCTACAAAACTATACGCACAAAGAAAGCATTCGTAGTAAAAAAAAAACATGCAACCATAATATGCAATCGTGTTTTGTACTTTAACGGTTTTACCATAGCGTGCGTTTTTGGAAATAAAATATTATTCTTCATTTGTAATAAAAAAAGTTTTACAACATTCTTGTCGGGTCCACATCACTTTCTTCGAGGTTTTAGACCCTATTTTTTTTAGGGTTGCGGTACATCATCTATTTTAGGGTTCGTTGTAGGGTTTGTTGTAGGGTTTCTTTTCAGGTTTTTCTTAGGGTTTTTTAGGGTGTCTTTTAGGGTTTCTTTTATAATTTTTTAAGGGTTTTTTTAGGGTTTTTTCAGTGTTTATCTTACGGCATTTTTAGGGTTTCTTTTAGGGTTCCCTTTAGGGTTTCTTTTAAAAAAGTTTGAGGGTTTTTTTCAGGGTTTCATTATAATTTCTTTTAATGTTTCTTTTAGGGTTTCTTCTCTTTGTGGGCAGTCATCTTTACTAGTTTCCATTAGTGTTGGCAGTTTTTTGTTTTCTGGTTACCCTAATCTTGTTTTATAATTTTCTTTCGCTTCGCCTATTTTTTATTGACTTTTGCCGTCTTTTAATATTTCTTTTTGTTTTTACCCCATTTATACCCCAATGGTTTTCCATTTACTTCATTAGAGTTCATAACCCTAATTCAATCGCTACTTTTTTTGGACCGAAAATCATAAAAAAGTATTGAAAACACTTTTTAAGGGAGTAGACTCATCTTACTCTCCCTCCTAACTCAACCCCCCTCCTCCTAGCTGCCTCTTTCCCTCTCCCTCCCCCCCCTCCCTATATTGTTGTGACTTTTCATTTTCAACTTTTTTTTTTTAAATTGCTCCACTTTTTTATTATTTTTTATCTCAAGACCATAGTGGCAGTAAGCGCACTCTCTTTCCCAATCCACCAACCCCCTATACTCTATCCTCTCCTCTCGTTTCCTCTCCTTTCCTTCCCTCCCCCCTTTTTTTCCTCTCCCCGTTTTCACTCCTATCCTCTCCCCTCCCTTTCCCTTCTCTCCCGTACTCTCCACTCCCCTCCTCTCCCCTCCCCTTCTCTCTCCTACCCTCCCCTCTCTTTTAATTAGAAACCATTCAACCACTAACTTTCTTATTTGTCGATTTTTACTATTATTATATAGAGGAATCAATTTTCTTTCACATCCTCTTTAATATCCCTCTCCATCATTTCCTTTCCCCCACCCCCCAAAACATCCCTTTCCCTCTTGCTCTAACCCCCAAGCTATCCCTCTCCCTCGCCCTCTTCTCCCTCAGGCATTCCAAACACTCATCTCCCTCTATCCACCCTAACCATTCCTCTCCTTTTTTGTTTTGTGTTGTAAAAAAACACTAAAACCATAAAGAAAGGGAGGGGGGGAAGGAAAGGGAATGAAGGGGGGTAAGAGGGGAATAAAGGAAGTTAAATACGGAGGGGAGGGAAGGAGAAGAAAAAAGGAGAGGATGGAAAAAAATGAGGGAAGGGGAAAACGGGGGGAAGAGAATGGGAGGAAGGGCGAGAAAGAGGGGGTGGCCAACATTTTGGTTAGTGTAATCTTGGGAAGATTTAACATAAAAATAAGCACCATCGGGAGGAAGAGGGAGAAGAAGAGAAGGGAGTGGAAGCGGGGAGAGAGAGGGAGGAGGAAAGAAAAGGCGAAACAAGAAGAGGAAAAAAAAAGGTAGGGCCGTGGAGGAGAAAAAGAAATAACAATAATGTGCAGCAAATAAGCCCACTGAAGGGTTATGCCATGTAATGGAAACTTTGAAGTGTTACTATATATTTTAGTGAGCGTTCATAGTACTACTTTGCAAAGCATTCCAATGCGCGAAAATGAAATCGACACTTAAACTGTGACAGTGGTAGATGTGTGTCCAACATACGGCAGTTTTAGACGACTATAGAACTACACCGTGTATCGCTATGAGGGAGAGAACGAGAGAGGGAGAGAGGGAGAGAAAGAGAGATTGAGAGAGGGAGAGAGCGAGAAATCAAGAGAGAGAATTAGAGAGAGGTAGAGAGTGAGAGAGCGACAGAGGAAGCGGGTAGATAGGGAGAGATCGAGAGTGGGAGAGGTGGAGTGAGGGAGAAAGGGAGTGAAAGAGAGAGGGAGAGAGGGAAAGAGGGAGAGAGGAAGTGAGGGAGAGAGGAAGAGAGGGAGAGAGAGAGTGAGGGAGAAAGGGAGAGAGGGAGAGAGGAACAGAGGGAGGGAGGGAAAGTGGAAGCGATCGAAAGAGAGAGAGAGCAAAAGAGCCAGAGAGGGAGAGAGGGGGGATGGGAGAGGGAGGGAAGGAGAGATCGAGAAGAGGGAGGGAGAGAGGGAGAGAGTGATAGTGCGAGAGAGGGACAAGGGAGATAGGGAGAGATCGAAAGAGGGAGAGAGGGAGAGAGCGAGTGAGGGAGAGTGGGAGAGATGAAGAGGGGGAGAGAGGGAGAAAGGGAGTGAAGGAGAGAGGGAGAGATGAAGAGAGGGAGAGAGGGAGAGAGGGAGAGAGAGAATGAGAGAGCAAGAGAGGGAAAAAGGGCAGTGGAGAGGAGAGAAGGAGAGATTGAGCGAGGAAGGGAGAGAGGGAGAGAGGGAGAGAGGAAGAGAGAGAGAGGGAGAGATCGAGGGACAAAGAGAGCAAAAAAGCGATAAAGGGAGCAAGGGAAAGAAGGAGCGAGGGAGAGAGGGAGAGATCGAGAGAGAGATCAAGAGAGGGAGCAAGAGAGAGAGCGAGTGAGGGAGGTAGGGAGTGATCGAGAGAGGTAGAGGTCGAGAGAAAGAAAGAGAAATAGAGGGATTGAGGGAGAGAGGGAGAGAGCGAGAGCGAGAGAGGAAGTGAGGGAGAGAAAGCGAGGGAGAGCGAGAGAGATTGAGAGAGGGAGAGAGGGAGCAAAGGAAAGAAAATGCAACGGGAAGAGGGAGAGATGGGGATAGGGAGAGTGGGAGAGATCGAAGAGGGAGAGAGTGAGGGGAGTAAGATTGGGAGTGAGGGACAAAGAGAGCGAGGTAGATAGGGAGAGATTGACAGTGGGAGAGAGGGAGAGAGTGAGAGAGGGAGAGAGGGAGAGATGGAAAAAAGGAGAAAAGGAGGGAGGGAGAGAGGGAGATATTGAGAGAGGGAAAGAGGAGGAGAGTAGAGAGCAAGAGAGGGAGCGAGCAAGAGAGGGAGCGAGCAAGCGAGGGATATAGGAAGAGATCGAGATTGGGAGAGAGGGAGATAGGAGGGAGATAAGTAGAGCGAGAAAGAGGGAGAGAGGAAGAGAGGGAGATTCGGAGAGAGGGAGAGTGGGAGATATAGAAAGAGAGAGAGAGCGAAAGAGGGAGAGATCAAGAAAGAGAGAGAGATCGGGTGAGGGAGCAAGAGAGAGAGAGGGAGTGAGGGAGATAGGGAGTGATCGAGAGAGGTAGAGGTCGAGAGAAAGAGAGAGGGGAAAACGGAGAGAAAGAGAGAGAAAGAGGGAATGAGGGAGAGAGGGAGAGGGCGAGAAAGGTAGAGAGCGAGAGACCGAGAGAGGGAGCGAGGGAGAGAGAGAGTAAGGAAGAGAGGGAGAGATTAAAAGTGGGAGAGAGGGAGCTAGGGAGAGAAGGAGCGAGAGGAAGAGGGAGAGACGGGGATTAGGAGAGTGGGAGAGATCGAGAGAGGGAGAGAGTGAGTGAGCAAGAGAAGGAGCGAGGGACAAAGGGAGCGAGGTAGATAGGGAGAGATTGTGAGTGGGAGAGAGTGAGAGAGGGATAGAGGTAAAGAGGGAGAGAGGGAGAGTGGAAGATGTTAGATTGATTGTTGAATCGCGCGAAGTGACGCTTCAATGAACCGCAATGTATTTTGCGTTAGCGTAAGAAGCGCTCGACTTCGATTCGCGTCCATGTATTTGTATGGAGTATTTCGTGCGAGTACTTCGCACAGGTGGATTTTTGACGGTTTGAGTTGGATGTCACTTATATATTGGTTTGGCGTTTGAAGCATTCGACTTTGATTTGAAAGTACACATTTTGTGTACGTTTGGAGTTTTGTCCTTTTTGAAGTATCGAGGTTTGGCGGCACGCCTACGTGTACTTTTGGAATTTAGTACCTTTGGAGTATTGGCGTTTGGCGCTGAAACGTATGACTTCGGTTCACGTCACATTTGTTTTGTGCGCAGGTGTATTATTTCGTGTGCAAATGTTTTAGTTTCATGCGTACACAGCACACGCATGAAACTTCTCGTTTGGAGTTTCGCGTTTCGAAGGAGAAGGCGTGTGCGCCTTCCTTCGTGGAGGTTTCCTTTCCGTGTTATTCAGCCAGGAAGGTGACAAGAGTTGCCGCTTTGCTACTTAGCTTGCTATGATGTGCAGAGAGGCTATTTAGGCAGCAGAGTGTAGCTGTATTATTATCCTTGGTTTAACTTTGGATCAATTGAAGAGTAAAGATGTAGATCCTTTGTGATCAGTTAAGAGCGAGAGGAAGATCCTTTGTGATTGATTAAGAGAGAGAGAGAGAGAAAGGCCCTTCGTGGTCAATTGAGAGAGAGCAGTTCCTTTGTGGTCAATTAGGAGGTGTTAAGGATCCTTAATGATTCATTTGGAGAAAAGAGGTTTTAAGGAGTATGAACATTTCTGAGTGATCTTTTAAGTGTGTATAGTTTATTTTTGAAGTTAGAAGAAGAGAAGAGAAGATTTGATGCAAAAAGAGGCTTCGGCCTGAAACACTTATAATTCTTTTTGGCGGATTATCCTCTTGCTATTTATGAGCTTCCGTTGTGTAATGTTTTATGTTTTCTTGAGCATTTATTCTAAGTGGGTTATTTATTTTAAGATCCAACAGAGAGGAAGATCCCTAGTGGTCGATTAAGAGAGAGAGAGAGAAAGACCCTTTGTGGTCAATTAAGAGAGAGCAGATCCTTTGTGGTCAATTAAGAGGTGTTAAGGATCCTTTGTGATCCATTTGGAGAAAAGAGGTTTTATGGAGTATGATCATTCTTGAGTGATCTTTTACGAGTGTAGAGTTTATTTTTGAAGAGAGAAGAAGAGAAGAGAAGAGTTGTTGTAAAAAGGCTTTGGTCAGAAACACTTATAATTCTATTTGGCCGATTATCCTCTTGCTATTTATGAGCTTCCGCTGTATAATGTTTTTTTTTTTTTTGAGCATTTATTTTGAGTGGTGTTTTATTTTTAGATCCAACAGAAGAGAGGGAGAGTGGGAGATATAGAAAGAGAGAGAGAGTAAGAGAGGGAGAGAAAAAGAGAGAGATATAAATAAATCGAGAGAGGGAGAGAGCGCGAGAGCAAGAAGGAAGCTAGGGAGAGAGGGAGAGAAGGAGAGAGGAAGTTAGGAAGGGAGAGAGAGGAAAGGGGCGAGAGAGCAAGAGAGGAAGCGAGGGAGAGAGGGAGAGATTGAGTGTTAGAGAGAGCGAGAGAGAAAAAGAGCAAGAAAAGGAGCAAGTTAAAGAGGGAGCGAGAAAGAGAGGGAGAAATCAAAAGGGGGAGTAAGAGAGAGAGTGAAAGAGAGAGCGAGCAAGAAAGTGAGGGAGGGAAAGAGGATAGATCAATAGATGGAGAGATTAAGAGTTGGAGAGAGCAAGAGAGCAAAAGAGGGAGCAAAGGAGAGAGGGAGCAAGAGAGAAAATGAGTAATCGAGCGAGGGATGGATCGAGAGAGAAAGAGAAGGTGAGAGGGAGAGAGGTAGAGAAGGAGAGATAAAAAGAAGAGAAAGAGCAAGAGAGCAAAGAGGGAGAGTGGTAGAAGGAGCAAAAGAGAGAGGGAGAGAACGACAGAGGGAGGGTGGGAGAGTGGGAATTAAGGAGAGTGGGAGAGATATAAATAGAGAGAGCGAGAGAGCGAGAGAGGGATAGAAGGAGAGAAAGTGAGAGAGAAAGGGAGAGATTGAGAGAGGGAGGGAGGCAAAGGGAGGAAAAGAGGGAGATGAAAATGTAGAGATCGATAGCTGGGAGAGAACGAGAGAGCAAGAGAGGAAGTGAGGGAGAGAGGAAGGGTTAGAGTGAAGTATTAATTGAAAGGAGAGAGGCAAAGAGGGAGAGATGTAGAGAGGGAAAATAGGAGAGAGATAGATAGGAAGAGAAGGAGAGCGACCATAAGGTAGAGAGGGAAAGTGGGAGAGGTGGAGAGATCGAGAGAGGGAGAGATCAAAAGAGCAACAGAGGGAGCAAGGGAGAGAGGGAGCGGGGGGAGAAGGAGAGATTGAGAGAGGGAGAGAGCGAGAGAGCAAGAACGGAGCGAGGGAGAGAGGGAGAAAGAGAGAGAGATCGAAAGAGGGAGAGATTGAGAGAGGGATAAATTGATAGAGTGAGAAATGAAGTGAGGGAGAGATCAAGAGAGGGATAAAACGAGAGAGCAATAGATTAAGTGAGGGAGAGAGAGAGCATGGGAGCGAGGGAGAGTGGGAGAAATCAAGAGAGGGCGAGATTGAGAGAGGGAGAGAGGGAAAAGGTGAGAGAGGGAGTGAGGGAGAGAGGGTGTGAGGGAGAGAGAGGAGATCGGGAGAGGTAGAGAGGGAGAGAAGGAGAAAGGGGAAAAAGATATAGAGGGATAGGTGGAGAGAGGGAGAGATTGAAGGTGGGGGAGAGCAAGAGTGAAAAGAGGGAGGGAGGAGGAGAGAGAGTAAAAGAGAGACGGGGAGAGGGAGAGAGGGAGAGATTTGAAAAAGGAGAGATTAAAAGAGCGAGAGAGGGACGAGGGAGCGAGGGAGCTAAGGAGCGAGGGAGAGAGCGAGAGATGGAGAGAGGGAGAAAGGGAGAGAGGTAGCAATGAAGGGATCGAGAGAGGGAGAGAACGTGAGAGCGAGCGATGGAGTGTGGGAGTGAGGGAGTGAATGAGAGATTGAGACAAAGAGAGGGAGAGAGGAAGAGAGAGAGAGATCAAGAGAGGAAGAGAGCGAGAGAGCGAGAGAGGGAGCGAGGGAGAAGGGTGTTGGATCATTACAACATAAACATTTGGTGCAAATGCAAGCGAAAGCATTAAAGATAAAACACACACAAGAGAGAAATAACACTAAAGGAAGCCAATATATACCAAAGAGAGTTTTTACATAATTTCCTCTCACCCTCAAAACTTCTAACTCCTCTAACTCCTCACTCCTCTTACTCCTCACTCCTTTGACTCCTCGATAATCTACAAGGAGGACCTATGCTAACTCAATTGATAAAACCTCTCTCTCTCTCTCTGCGCTTGAATATACTTTTTCCATACGTAACGTAACAACGTCAAACTAAATATATATTTAATACGCACTGTTAGCCCACTAATCAAACTACAACAACACGTGAAACAATAAAGTACATTAAGGTAGAATTCAATTTTATTGAACTACACTTTAAACGTAATCCAAAACAAAATCTAGGTGCCAAACAAAGTCTTAGTCAAGTATCACGAATGACATCTTAATAAATACCACGTGCGCAGAATGCGCACATCTCAAACAACAAACGTACAAATAATCACAAGAAATAAAGTACGTAGTCTTCTCGTAACATTGTAGCTTTTTTTCTTGGTCTAAAATAGACCGGGGAGACCACCCAAACTATCACTTGTCGAAAAATCTAAGCAAGACTAAGCCAATGAACGATGATATTGAAATGCATCCTCCAAATGACAAACATGCGTACACAGACGCATGGATCAAGCCTACACAAACGCATGGCGAACACTAGGGTCTCATGCAATAAAGCTTAACAAAGCTTCTTCATCAATAAAACCCTCGGAAAAAATGCATAAAACAATGCATAACAAACAAGTATATTAATATATACATATAACAACAAATGAAAGCAATCTCACATAAACAAAAGTTTAATCAAATAATAAATGCATCACTTATATGCATGACCTAATCAACAACTCTAAATTACTATGTTTGGTCCCTACTTTTCAAGCAAGCATTGATGATCCATTCCTAACAAATCTCATTCTTATACATACACCTGTGAGATGTCAACGAATCACTAAGTGTCAAAATAACCAACGTAAATTACGTAACTTCCTATTAAGTCCTATTTACACGCATAAGAACAAACTACTAAGGGTGAACCTCCATCAGTCGAAAAGTAGGGTTCATTACTGGAAAAAGTGCATTCACGTACAGATCCAGCTCATTTCTGTATAGGGCCGCACTGTTTTTTTTTTATTATAAAATATGATTACTGGAGATTCGTCAAGATTCTCCAAACTTTTGGGCTACAATGTCGACCGTCCGATTATGTGTTTTTGAAGCAAGCTGTGACTTCGTCCAGTGATTAGGTAGTCTCCTCCGAGAGGAGACTAGCCAATCACCGGACGTGTAAAATGTTTACGCGTGGAAAGATCACGTACGAGCCGCGCGCCTTCGGACATTTGCCACGCGCCTTCGGACAGGCGACCTTTTGGAGACAGGTCTCCGAGCTCTACTGATCGAGTTTGTGGTAAGATTTTTTATTATGTCTATTTTTTTTTTTGGTTTTTTTTGGTTTGCTGGTTTTTCTGGGTTTACAGCTTTTACCGGTTTTAGCTGGTTTCATTGGTTTTTCTGTTTATCTGGTTTTACTTCTTTTTTTTGGTTTTTTTGGGTTTTTGGTTTTTAGGGTTTTACTTGTTTTCGTTTATTTCTAAATATCGGTTTAAATGTCTATGGTGCAATTTCTTTTTCGGTTTCAAAAAAAAAAAAAAAACGTTTGAGTTGAAATTCTGGTTTCGTTTTTTGTTTTCTTATGAATATTTCAAAGTTCAAAAGAAAAAAAGTTACAATAGGGAAAAACTTCAAAATTGAACAAAAAATCACAATTTGAAAATACTTTAAAATTTCAAGTACAGTTCAAAACTGAAAAAAAATACAATCGACGAAGAAGTTCTCATTTTGATGTCTTCAACTTCAGTAAATTTGGGGGAAGTGGTAAGATTCTGGAGGTTTCACCTTTTTGGTTTTTTCAAAAATAACATTCTCCGTAATTAGTGTGGATTTTGTTGGTAAGATCGAAATGTATGATGTATTTATAGCACTATTTCATCTGTAATTTTTGATCCCACATTAGGTCATTTGTAACGAATAAAACAGTTTTCTATTTACAACAATCTCTTTCTTTCCCAAAAATATCTTCTAAATTTTGTGTTCAAATTCAAATTTTTGGCTTGAATCGTCAAAAAAACTGACTGACTTATCAAAATTTGAGCTGAATTGTTGAAATTTTGGGCTGAGTTCTCAAAATTTTGAACGGAAATGGCGAAATTTTTCATCATATTTTCAACATTTTGGATTGAATCGTCAAAATTTCGGATTGAATGTGGGTGGAGTTTTTGAAATTTGGGCTGAGTTCTCAAAATTTTGGGTCGAATTATGAAAATATTGGGTGAAATATCAAATGTATGGGCTTAAATGTCTAAGTTCGGACTGAAATGTCAAAATATTGGGGTGAAATGTCTATAATTGGGCTCAATCGTCAAACTTTGGACCTGAAATGTGAAAATTTGGAATGAATTCCAAAAGTCTTAGACCGAACTGTCAAATTTTTGACCGAATTATGAAAATTTGGGCTGCTTTTGTGGAATTTTGGCTGTTTTTCTGAAATTTAAGTCAATGTAGCTCCTATTCTTTGTTGTTTTTAGATTTTATTTGAAGATTTTTTCTATTTTTTTTGTTTTATTTTTTTTGGTTGTCTTTTCAGGGCTTAGCAGTTGAAGCCCACGAGCCAATAATGCAATATGGAAGCACTAAAAGACAAAATGAAGATTCTCGCGGTCCAATGACATGTCTCCTTGGTAAGTGAAAGTTTTTGAAGATCGATTTTTTTGAAAAAAAAAATGCGATGTAGTCCAGAATCTCATCTAAGCATAGTCTATTTTAGCGATTTTATTCACTCCTTTTTTCTTTTTCCTCTACAGTTGAGATAGTTTTGGAGAGAAAATTGTAAAAAAACGTTAATAGGTTTATCAAGAATTCACGAGAGAAATAACACAATTTTAGTATGGGGAAAACATTCTTTCGATCCTTCTTCCATCTCTTTTCATCAAATTTTTATTTTCTCTCGAACAAATCACTTTTGAAAAGTTTATTTTTTAAAAAACTTGAATTTGTGTTTGTTAAACTTGTTGATACATGAATATTATGAGGAGATTGTAAATTTTAATGGTCATCAGTTTCTTTCTATTTCAATTTTTTTTTTCTTTAAAGAAAGAAAAGAATCTGTAATTTCTCTCTCTCTCTCTGTTCTCTTTTTATTTTTTTTTGCAGGAAAGCGCGGCATCGAGTCGGAAACAAGGAACTCGACAAACTATTCAAATTGGCTGATAAAACTCAAGTCTCTCTCTCTCCCTCTCCCTCTCCCTCTCCCCCTCTCCCCCTCTCCTTCGAAATCATCAATTTTTAAAGGAAATTGAAGGAAAGTTGAAAGAATGTTTTCTACTTTTTATATATGTTTTTGCCCCGTTTTTTTTTTTTTTCGTGTTTTTATCCCCGTTTCTTTGATTCGTTCCCGTTTGTTTCATTTTTTTAATTATCGAATTTTTATTTTTCCTTTTTTTTTTTAACTCTGCCTAGTTTTTTGTGTTTCTTTTTTCAATGATTTGATGATGAGTCCCGAGTTATCATTTTTTAATTTATTTTTTCTTTTTCAGGATTTGACGGATGCCAAAAAAAAATTGATTCCTTCGGTGGAAAATTATTTTCAAGATCTCGCAAACGATGTGAGGGAAAACTCCATTTAAAAAAAAACACCCAAAAAAAAAAAACAATAAATAAATAAAATAAAAAATAATAAAATGCATTTTTTTCTTGAGAAACTGGAAAAATTCCGTTAAAAGTTGAAAACCTAAAAATTACAAATTTTCTTTATTGAACCAGAGAAAGCTCTATAGTATATTTATAGATATATAGACATATGTTTTTGTGTGTTTTTCTAGAGTGTTAAAAAAGGGTATAAATGGGGGTCAGATGGATCCGGAGGCGTGCATCGAGGACGCCTACCACCACAAATCCGATGTGGTACATATATTATATATGATTTTCACTTTTTTTCTTTTTTTCATTTGTTTATTACTATATATATATATATACATATTTATACATGTATATACATATATATATACAAATATATACATGTATATACATTGTATAATCTATCTACATATAATTTTTTTAAATGGAGATTGCCAATCGAAAGGTTAAGATCTTATTCCATTGAAACCATTTTCAAATGGAGAAAATGAGTTGAAAAGGCAAAAAAGATAAAAAAAAGATCAACGCTAATAGTGATATATAGTATAGTAATACGACGAGAGATTGTATGTTAAAATAAATATAGAATTGCAGTATTTTTTCCAAATTATTAGAGTTTCCACGATTTTTTATGGGTGTTTTGACTACAAAAAAGGATGAAACTGACAATTTGGTCATATTGTTCAATTATCAACTCATATTTGATTTGTTACCAAGTGATTTTTAGGATTTTCTTTTTCTCTCGCTTTTTTTTTTTTTTTTTTTTTTTTATTTTTTTGTTTTTTTTTTTTTTTTTTTTTTTTTTTTTTTTTTTTTTTTTAAACTGTTGGTTTTTTTTCTTTTTTTTTAGAAATATTGTTGGAGGGGTCTTCGACTTGCGATGCGACGTGACATCGAAGGGTTTTGCAGAGTGCGTTAATTTCTTGACGATTTCCTCTCTTTTTACATTTTGTTTATTTTTTTTATTTTTTCTTGTCATTTTTCTCTTTTTTTTGTTTTTTCTTGACATTTTTCTCCCTGTTTTCATATTTGTGAACTTTTGTTTTTACTTATCATTGTTCTTATTATTTTTTTACATTTGCAAACTTTTCTTATTTTCTTATCATTTTTCTCTCTTCTTTCTACATTTTGTGAACTTTTTTGTTTTCTTTCGTCCACCTTTGTGTTGTTGGAAAAAAAAATTGATAACATTTTATGACGATTTTATCGAATGTTTTATGACGATTTGTAACAATTCGTATCATTTTGTGACAACGTTTTTGCGATGTTTTGCAACATTTTGAAGCAACATTTTGAAGCAACATTTTGTAACAATGTTGTGTAATGTTTTGTCACAACATTTTTAACAATTTGTAACATTTAGTGACAATTTTTTTCAACATTTTATACCAATTTTGCGTAACATTTTGCATCATTTCTTTATAACGTTTATTCTTTCAAAAACCACAAATTTTAACGTTTTATAACCTTTTTTTTATAGCGTTGAATTTTACAACTATAAATTTAAACGTTTTGTGACGTTTTTTGGGGTTTTAGTTCACGGATTTGGGGATAGAAGGAGTGGTTCCTCCCCAAATGTTGGTGGAGGAGGTGAGACAGAAACTCCACCCTCCCAAAGAAACCAACAATACTGGAAAACCTAAAATCCCCAAGAAGGAGATAAATGTCACGCAGGCAAGTTATTTTGTTTGTTTTTTTTTTGTTTTCATCCAAGAAAAAACGCGAAAAATTCTGAAAACCATCGCATGAAACCAGGGTCTTGGGGGATTTTTAAGGTTTTCGGTGGTTTTTGTTACGGTTTATGAAGGGTTTTTTTTTTTTTCTCTTTTTTCTCCTTTGTTTTTGAGGGGTGGGGGGGGGGGGGGGGGAGGGGAGGGGAGTGGAGGGAGGTTCTCTTATTGGCTCTTATTTTGGAAGTTTCTTGGAATGTGTTTTGGTGTTTTTTCTGTTTTGGGGGTTGTGGGGTTTTAAATGATAGATTGTGAGTGGGGCCCTCTCCTCCCTCCCTCCCTCCCCCGCTTTGCTCTCTCCCTCTCCCTCTCTCTCTCCCTCTCCCTCTCTCCCTCTCCCTCTCTCCCTCTCTCCCTCACCATTTTTCAGACTGCGGGAGAAGTCCAAACAATCTCATCTACTACCCCTGAAAAAGACAAAGCAGATAAGGACAAAACCGAAAAAGACAAAAGCGCAAAGGACAAAAGTGAAAAGGACAAACCGCCTCGTCCACCTGTTTCTGAAAAAGCCAAATCATCGGTTTTGAAAAAAAAAGAGACCGAAAATTTAACTAAAAAAGTTCAAATATTGGTTCCTCCAGCGAAAAAAACAGATGTGATTTTAACTCCTAAAACTGAAAAAACCGAAGAAAAAGACGAAAAGGTGACGTCAGTGGGAGGGGAGGAAGGAGGAGAGGGAGGAGTAGTAGGAGAGGTAGGAGAGGGAAGAGAGGGAGGGAGAGGAGGAGAAAACTCAAAATATGTCAATACTCAACTTGCAAATACCCAAATTTTTGTAAAAGTTTCTCCAATCAATGTCAAATCTGGAGAAATATCCACAAAAGACAAAATTTTAGCTTTGCATACATCAGCTGTTTTGTCTTCTTCTGGAGCTCTCCTAGGGTCAACAAATGGAGGAAAGGGAGGAGAGGGAGAAAAAGGAGGGAAGAGGAGGAGGAGAGGGAGGGAAGGGAGAAAGTGTGACAGGTGTCGCCACTCCAATGGATATCGATCTTCCAAGTGGAGGCAGTATGAGTTTTACTTTTGATGTTACAGGGAGGGAAGGAGGGAGGGAGGAGGGGGAGGAGATAAAGGTGAAGAAGGATTTGGAGGAGAAGGAGAAGGAAGGGAAGGAGGAGGAGGAGGGGAGGAAGAGTCAGGGGAAAGAGACAGTGGATGAGGTAATGAAGGAAAAGGAAAGAGAGGAGGAGATGGAAGAGAAGAGGGATATAGTGAAGGAGAAGGAGACGGAGATGGAGGAGAAGGGCGGTAAGGAGGGGGGAAAGGAGAAGGGGAAGGAGAGAGAGGGAGAGGAAGAGGAAGTAGTGAGGAGTGTAGAGGAATCAGAAGTAGCGAATAATGAAATCGATAATTTGATTGACGGTCAATTGCGAAAACAAATGGTAGGAAACGTTTGAGAGAAGAAGACGAAATGTGAAATAAATCAAATAATAAAATTGGCTATCAAATTGAATCGAAAATCGAAAATAATAGTTCAAATTGGACGTTCCAAACTCAAATGTATTTTTTGATCATTACTCTATATCTCTCCCCCTCCCCCCCTCCCCCCCTCCCTCTCTCCCTCTCTCCCTTTCTCCCTCTCTTTCCTCTCTCCCTCTCTCCCTCTCTCCCTCCATCTCTCGCTTCCTCCCTCTCCCTCTTTCCCAAAGAGATTAGTTCTGGATCTCACAGGTTTTTCTTTTTCATTTACCACTTCAAAGCAAAATTACTTTTATGGATGTTGTTTTTGTAAGAAATTAAAAAAAAAAAGTTTTTTCTGGTCCTTTGAGCAAAATGAACTTTTTAAGGGTTTTCTTTTGTAAGAAAAAAGATTGTATATGTTTAAAACAGGTTATAAATGACTTTTCAGGATTGTTGTTTTTGAAAAAAAAAAAGATGTTAATACACCTTTGTGCAAAAATAAATTATTTTTGACTTTCCAATGGTTGTTTCAAAAAGAAATATGTTTTGGACTTGAATTCATTACCATTTCAAAAGTAAAACACGAGGTACAACAAAACAAAAAACAACAACAATCTAAAACAAGCCGAACCATAAAAAGATTCACGTACGTTTAAGTTGGCGTATTTTATGAGTTATAAAAATTTAAAAATTTAAAAAAATGGACTGTGAGGAAAGAGTCGAGCCTAGGTGGCAATGCTTTATATATACATATATACATACATATACATATACATATATATACACATATATCAATTATAGACATGTAAAAATATTGATGTATTGATTATGGGTAAGAGGCTCTTGATACATAATATGGCGGCATAGATGTTTGTCGTTACTAGCGATAATATTTTTTTCGCCTGTTAAAAAAAAATTCTCCGTGCACACATACTCGATTTTGAATGGATAACGCCTATCGAAGACGATTATCTTGCCTTTCAATCGCAACCGTTGGATTAACAATTTGACATGTGCATTGAGAAAAGATGTTTTAATGGCAAAAAAACTTATATTACTCGCATTGTAGCTTTCATGCTAATTTGCAGTGTTGGGTATCAAGGACCTGTTGCCGATATTCAATATAATCGAATTTTACGTATCCGATAATCGATATATCGAATCCTTTTTTTTTTCCCGATTTTTTTCTCAACCCCCCCCTCGCCCCCCCCCTTGTGGCGCGCGCTCAGTGGGGGAGGGGGGGGGGTGGGGGGGGGATGGGGTTCTGTATGATTTTTCGTACAACTTTCCGCACGAATTTTTGTACTTTATCTGTACGGACACCCATTTTTTACGATATATATCGCGATAAATTATGTTGGTCCCGATATGATATATTGAGGAGTTTGCTCGATCGATATTTGATATATCGAATATCGAAATTATCGCGATAGGAATTTACCCGATACCCAACACTACTAATTTGCCACCGAAGTCAGGTTAGAAAACTACTCCGCTCATTGTTATTATTGGTAATAACACTAATTCGGTCGCGACTTTTTTTTTGGCCAAGATTCACAAAATAGAGCTAACAACATTTTTTTAAGGACAAACTACAATATGCTATGTCTCCTTGCACTAAATTAGTATTATTAATTCTAATTTTGCATTAACACATAAATATTTAACTCTAATAACGATGAGCGGTGTTCCTTGGCGAGCATGTGCCATTTTTTGGGTAGTATGTTCAAATATTTAAATTTGTTAAAATAATATAATCTGGCAATCTAAAATGTATGATTTACAGAAGAGCATTATTGCATTACTCTAACAAAATATTTCAAACAACCTTAAATAAGAAAATGAATTGCTACATAGCACGATGGGTCGACGGAAGTCGATGGGAGTGGATAGAACGTACCTTGACGAAGATTTCTTGTTGTAATATGGTAGATTTGCATCCATATTCTCCTCAATCCATGGCCTATATGATGTGTAAGGTTGTCACATCCATATTGGCATTTATTTTAATTATCCAAGGAAAGCGATTGTAAGTGGCGAGTAGATTACCATTGCCTTTGGGGTACCAAAAGACCTAGATCTTATTAAGCTACATTGTGAAGCGATATTAGTGTAAAGAAACAATTGGAGCAAAAAAAAACATTGTTATTAACTCTATTTTGGGGTCAAAGGCCTAACTTCAACAAAAATTGACATTAATTTATGCAGATACACCTTCCCATAGTGTAGCTGCTATGGCTTGTGTTCACATAGTCGACATTTGAATATCTGAGAACAAACTCGTGCTATTTTTCCTATTATTGACTAAGAAACAAATCTGAGTGGGCTTTCACGTGTCGACGCCGGTTTATTACACTTTTTTTGCACGTTTGTACAAAATAAGACCAGTTCAAGATTAAGGAATGGCACATTTCGTACATTACATTGTATGAAAACAGTCCAAATGAGGGTAATTGGCACTAATTAAACAGAACCTATATTAATTTACAGGATTTCTATTTTAGGTTCGAGGGTTCAAAATATAGGGGCGCCGAATTAGCGGTATTAACACTACTAACATTTTTCGTCAATGGAGGTTCACCATTAGACAAAAAAAAATTGTCGATGCGGCGAACGAGTTGCCATAAATTGGTAGTCACTTTTCACTTACACTTTGTCTCCTACACCGCAAATCGTAATAAGCATTATGTACGCTAATTTCGTCACCCCGAATTTTGACCCTAAAACCTTAAATAGAGTAAATGACTCTAAATTTTTCTTTACATTATTTAAAGTACTTTTTAAATCAGTGTTAACAACTCTAATATAGTGTCGTTTTAAATAGTGTGGCGTACGGTTGTGTCTGACCTTGCAAAATTGTAAAAGTAATTGTAAAAGTACAAGAAATGGTTTAATACAGGTCGTTATCATGTAACTGCGTTTTCACAAACCGCGTAGTGCAAACGTCATAATGACGCGAAACTGTACATTTTGCTAGATTGTGTACGTGCACCTAATTTACAATAAAGATATTTAGCGCGGATTATTATTTAGGAAAGAAACCCAAATTAGAGTTAATAACACTAATTATTTTTTTACATTTTTTTACACTAATTAGTTATTTACGCTAATTACAATTTGTGGTGTAGCGTATGGACTTAGATTTTTGTTGTGTAGCGGATGGACTTCGAAATCGTACATAACCGTAAATCTGAGAATTGGAGAACAGTCTTTTTCTTCGAACATCAAATTTTAAACCAGCTTACGAGGAAGTTCAATGTTCAAAAGAGCGCGGTGTACGAATGGAAATCAAATTTAACACATACGAACTACGTCGCAAGTTGTACCGCACGTGCTTTTACGAAAAAATTGGGTAATATTTTTCGTCGTTTGTAGGTCCATTTCAAAATGCGAAGACGTGGAAAAATAGACTCGCAAAAGGTCAATGATTGGGATTGTCGCTACACCGTGAATTGTTATTAGCATAGTTGTTCAAAACACATTTTACGCACAAATCGAACGTGTGTACAATACGTAGAAACTGGAGAGGTCGATTTGAAAAAAACGTATAAATCGATAATGAATTTTTGTCCGTACAAAAACATACATGTTGAAAAATTAAATTGAACATATGCCGCAGTTTGTACGCTCTCCGTTAAATGAGCGGTGGAAAATTTTATTGATTTATATACTTATCACACCTTGTTAACGCATCGGAATATATACATCAACTGGTTACGGACAACGTTCTCAACATCTTTTGGAATTATCAGTAGGCCTAAGATCAAATCATGATCAACGCCTCTCTTTTGTCTGAATAATATTGTCTGTCTAGACAGGCAGCCATGACGACAGACAGGCAGCCATGGCGTCAGTACAAATTATGAACTTACGGCGCGAAAATTGTGTGACGCTGCAACGTCTCATTTTGAAATTGTCCGTAGGTTTACAATAAATTTCCGTACATATCCGTGCACATTCTGTTCAATTACAGAACAAAAAGTACCGATACGTGCATTGTATCTTTTTCGTAAATTTCCGTATAGTTTCCGTAAAAAACCGTACTGTTGCCATAATTTGTTTTTAGGTTTTCCGTTAATTTACAGTACAGTAGACTTTTTTTGCGATTTTTTCAAAAGTCACGTACAATACATAGTTACTAGAAAAAATGAAAAAATCGCGTGATTTGAACAACTAGGGTTATAATTGTTAATCTTTTTTTCGTCTCTTTGCACATCTTTTCTCGGTACACGCATTTCAGTTTTGAGATCTGACGGTTGCGATTGAAAGGTAAGATTCTCAACTTCCGATTGACAGTCTCAAATTGACAATCGGATAATAAAGTACAGAATAAAGAAGATTTAAGTGGCGAAAAAATCATTACGGGTAACATTCCATTACACGAAAAGTGGAGTTGTTACAGCACGTCGTACGTTTTCGTATAGTGCCGTACAGAGTCGTAACAGATTTTTTTTTTTGTCAAACGAAACATCGTTACTGGAAAGTTGTCGGGAGGCACCAATGGTGTAGGCGTAATTCCTGGCCATTGGATATTTCACTTTTTTAGATCCACGAAGCAATCACGCACATCATCCAGTGTGAAGATACTCTCCTCGCGAGGAGAGTTGGTTCCCACTGGACGTATACCATTGGTCCACGTGAAGAAAAAAAAAAGATCCACTTTGAACAAGCGATCACAGGTCTACACGTCGTACAGATCATGTGCCGCCTGCCACGCTGGATGCAGGTGAGCCGAAAATATCCTCGCACACTCCATCTTACATCCACCGATATTGAAAGTTTGCCGCGACCTTCAAAGTTTGCCACGTCTTTTTGCCATTCCGTTTTGAAATTTTGATTTCCATTTTCAAAATCAAAATTTGGCAGCAAACTTTACGTACGAATCATTAACTACCTCCGATTGCACGGATGTTTTGTTCTGCCTTTCTTTTTGTAGATTTTTTTAAGATTTTATGAATCTGGAATCTAACCTATGTGCGCCAATCATAATTGAGGAAGGTTTGTTACTGGCCCAACAAAATGGAGCGGACTCCCAGGAAACACTGTCATTAGACGTATCCGTACATCTACTAGGACCGCCTAATGGAATCGAGGCCTAACACTATGAGCGATACACGGTGTAGATTTCCAAACGGGCCCATAAATTTTATTGCGCGTGTGAGTCATGGAAAAAATATAAAATAATGGATACGCCGAAACTTTTGCCCGTGAAAATTTTGAGAAAACAATTATGGCTGTCTCACAAAAGAAACTGTTTCGCTCACTTTTGGGAATTGATGGAAAATAAGTTTGAGAGGCGTAAAAATTTTAAAACTGCCCAAAAAGAAAGATGTTTAATAGTGTTGTCTATCGAGGGAAAAAATGTCTCGATAAAACCGATAACGACAAACATCGGTTGTTAAGCGAGGGGGGTCCCGATATATCGCTCCCGAACACCAGCTTAAAAATATAGCCAATAATTACCGGTTGGCAGAGGTGGTCTGTATGAAATCTACGTACTTATGGCAGAGGTCGCAAAAGTCAAAATTTTAGATAACCGAAATCGACCGTTTTTTTTTTTCAAAATTTGAGTATTTGACGCTCGACCAAGTTATGTACAGCTCCAAAATTGTTAACCGTTAACCGAAAAGCGTTTACAAAAATAAAAGTTAACCAAACTCGAATTCTCGCGACTACCCATACCCGCCATACCCGAAAAAGTACAAAATTATGAAGAAAAAAATAATCATGATGTCACGTACTTCCACGATACCAAGAGTACAAAGTACAATAATTCTGGATTGTACAGATAGTACAATTTTTTTTTTTCGTTTTTTGCTTACCTGACCGTAACCGATTTTTTTTTTTTTTGTGAATCAACCGCTTGAATCCGCCGGCCCCCCAAATATGGCAACCAAATCTGTTCCGGATCCGACGCGGGCGGTCGGTTAACGGTCGGTCACGGTTTCGGTTGACCGTTTGTGACCTCTAACTTTGGGTACATCCCCATGTATTAAAGTATCGACTTTTCACTGTCGTTTTGCCCTAAAATTCAGGGACCTTTGAGAAAAACTTCAGCCGTACGAGAAAATCATTTTTACCACAGTATATTGAACGTCAATTCCATACTATGAATATACTGCATGTTTGTCGTCAGGTGAACGCATTTTGGCGTTTTCCTCTTTTCGACGCCCGGGCAAGAGAATCCAGCCCATAAAAAAACCTCATCCAAATTCACCTCGAGGGGGTGATTTTAGTTAAAGTACAGCCCAAACAGCGAACGAAAACGACCCACGCAAGCGCCACAAGAGTGGAAGTTTTTTTGGACGAGGGAGAATCCTCGCTATTTTTCTCCTTGCCCGTCACGCGCATGTACGGAAAAAATTTGCAGGGGTCTTAGACCTCCACTTTCATTAATGGGTCCTTTGCATAATTTTTTGTTGTCGTCGCCTCTCCCTTCTCCCTTTCACACTATCACTTATATCTCACACTTTCTAGAATGAGACATGAAAATATTGGTATAAAATGAAAGATCTTTAAAAATATATTTTTTTACAATTTTTAGGGTTTTTTTAATGGCAAGACGAGTGAGAATAGTAAATAAAACGAAATTGGGAAACCATGGCGGAAAGTTATTGAATCAGTGACGTCGACGTTGTCACAAGTGAGCATGACGTCACAATGTCACCAAACCCTTAACATCTACAATTTCACAAAAATCTAGACGTCTACAACCGGCATTGTTTTTGTTGGCGTCACCAATCGTCGAAAGTTTCATATTCTGCTTCAATCGTCACAAGTTGTACCTATGTCTATAACCGTCACATTTCAAAGTTGCGATTTCATTTTCGCACATTTCAAAGTTGCGATTTCATTTTCGCACATAGGGACGCTCTTCAAAGTAGTACGGAGAATCTTTGCTACAGTCCAAAATACTTTATCAAAGTACCGATTACATGGGGACGTACCCTTATGGTAAGGAAATAAAGTATAAAACGAGTACGGATATTTCGTGGCAGAGGGCGGGGGCGCTTTTGGAATTTTGCGTTAAAGATTTATTTGTGTTATTGCAAAATTAGAATTAATAATACTAATTTAGTGCAAGGAGACGTGGCAGGTTGTAATCCACGTCCTTAAATAATGTCGTTAACTCTAGTTTGTGATTTTTGTCCGGAAATAGTCTCTCAATCGAGTTAGTGTTATTAACACTAATAACGATGAGCGGTGTAGTTATCGGGCCGATAATTATCGGTCATGCATCGCGATACATTTAATACTTATTGCGATAATTCCGTTCCCAATATATCGATTATCGGCTGGTTAAAAAAGGGTCCATATTGGTTATCGGAAACTGGCTACCGATACGCATGACCAATATTTTGCCATACTTTTGTATTTTTTCCGTACATTTTTTTTATGTTTTCCTTCTACTTGCCCGGGCGAATTCTAGATATTTAAAACTATAATCGCGTTTATTGGCCGTTTACACTTTACACGTAGTCTTCTTTCCGGTGTTCGAAATCTATTGCTGTACGGAATGACCAGCTGATCACATTTTCCCGAATTAGTGTGATGGATATTAAATAGTCCTCACCTATATTAAAATAGAAAATATACATCTAAATATATACATAATTATTAATCTCTATTTTAGGTTCGAGGGTCAAATTTCGAAGGCGCCGAATGACTTAGTTGTTCTTAACACCAATAGCGTGGTTCAATGAATTTTTATGCTTTATTTTCTGCAGTTCATGTTTTCACACGTGGGGAATGTCTAACTGATTCGCTCGTCTGACGCACGTTTCTCTACGTTTGTCGTTTCTGCAAAAGCGGTTGTGGAGGCAGTGAAGGCGGGGTTCTCGAACAATGAGAACTTTCCGGAGATCGGATGTCACGCTAACAACGAGAGTGCTACGAATTACATATTCTGCGGCCTAGGTGGCCGCGTGAATTCATTGTAACGACCGATCCGTACACTCTCTTGTGATCCGTACACTCTCTTGTGCAAAGGTTGCGCGAGTTAGGCTCTGGGTTTGGCATAACTTGCCTGCCTTGTTTTTGAAGGAATGTAATGCCTTTTTTGGGAGGAATGCAATTCTTGTTTTTGAAGTAATGCAATTCCTTTTTTTGAAGTAATAGAATTCCTTTTGAAGTAATAAAAATCCTTTTTTTGAAGTAATACAAATCCTTTTTTTGAAGTAATGAAATTCCTTTTTTTGAAGTAATACAATGGCATTTTTTAAAGTAATGCAATTCCTTCTTTTGAAGCAATGCAATGCCTTTTTTTTGAAGCAATGTTTTTTTTTAAGTATTGCCCTCTTTAGAATAATAGGGGAGCTGGGACGAAGGTGGAGGAAAGGGTAACTCGTCAAAGATGAAGAAGATGGCGGTCCGAAGATATATTGGGAGTGTAGGTGAGGGAGTGGGGGAGAGTGAGATCGAGGGGATCTTCAACAACTAATAGGGATTGGATTATATTATGACTACATGTTTCAGAGGGGACGGGAGAGAGCGTGGAAGAAGGAAAGAACCCCATTTGACATCCTATGGAGGGAGGGTGTAGAGGTCTAGCAGGCTTAGGACTAACGGGGACTGTTTCATCGGAGATTTCCAACCTCCCAAACCTAAGGCTTTTGTAATTACAATTAAGAATCACAAACTACTAATGCTGTGCAACCGTTTAAAGAAAACAACCTGAAAATGCATAATTTACTCGTTTTCTCTGATCGCATTTTTGTGTTTTTTGTGGAGTGGAGGAGAGGGTTGGGAGTGGTTTTTGTCGCGGGTCGTTTTTGGGTTTGTTGGATGTTTACCTTATATTTATTTTGTTGTTTTTTCTGCACTTTTTCTCAGAGATCTATCTTACAATCCGTTAAATGGAGATATTCCATCGGCCATATACGGAGTGTCATCACTTACAAGGCACATGACATTATGTATGGTTATGTTATGGATGGAAACTGTTAAATCTACACTATAAGTGGACATGCTTTGTGTTGGGGAAAAGAGAAAAAGGAAAGAGGATAATGACCGAAACCAAGTGATTTGAATGTAAGAATTCTAATAGGGAATATAATATAATTAACTCATTATACAAGACTTCTCAAATAGTATTTAAGAAACAAAATACGTAACAGTCTACTACCTAATATGATTTTCCTTCAAATTTGTTTGCCCCTCTATGCACTCCCAAAGACATTTATGAAACTATTTATATTTTTTCTCACAACTTATCCTCCACACCCCACTTTTCATACACATAATTATGCTTAAAATTATTAAAAAGGATAACTATGTAGAGAATAGTCCAATTTGTAAAGACCAATGCAACGGGGTAATAAAAATTTCTGCAACGGGTTGAAAATGGTAAGGGAACTCGTCAGACAAGAAATTGGGGTTTGGTTGGAAACGTTTTTCAACTACTTAGGAGAGGAGGGAAGGTGAGAAATAAGGGGGCCAAGAGGGAAGGGACCTCATTTGACATCCCTTGAGAGGGGGGTGTAGGATACTGCGAGGCTCAGGAATAACGGGGATTGCACCAGAGATTAGAAACCTCGGAATGCTACAAAATTTGTAAGTCAATAATCAAAACCAAATGACTAAGGTATAAAACCGGTTAATCATTTCATTAAACACGTTGAAATTGAGTATTGCGACCAATTTTTCTAATAATTTTTGTTTTTCTGTTGGAGCGGAGGAGAGGGAGGGGAGTGGTAGTATAAGGGGTAGTTCCGGGGGATGGTGAATGTTTTCCTAATTTTTAATTTGTTATATTTTTTGTTTTGCCTTTTTTAGATATTTATCTAACAATTAGTTGAGTGGAAGTATTCTATCGTCCATCGGCCAAATATAGTAACTTCTGTTTTGTAAGACACAGGACACTATATATTGTTATATTATGGATGAAAAGTGTCAAAAGCAGATAAATATGGAACTAGTATTTGTTGAGGGAAGAGGGGAGAGGGGAAAATGACAATGACTGAAGCCATGTGATTCGATTATCAAATAAAAAGTGATTATTTAAAACAAGTTATCAACGCTTATTAAAATCCAAAACCCATCATCTTGAACTCTCCAAACCGTTTATGAAACTCAAAGGAAAAAAAATTATTACACTTAAAGCTGTTTACGTCTTTTTCATAACTCTAATCTTCATACACATAATTTTTACATTTTTGACCTGATCTAAAAACTAAACTAAACAAATCAAAAGCGGAACGAAGGCATTCAAAGGGAAAGTAGATAAAATGATGTAAACACTAAATATTTCCACTTACAATTGCATTTGTTTGCAATTACTCCCCCAACCTTACCTCCCTCCCTCCTTTTGTACCAGAGATTGGAAACCTCAGACAACTACAAGTTGTGTAGGGCAATAATTAAAACCAAATAACTAGGGTATAAAACCGGTTAATCATTTCATTAAACACATTAAAATTGAATATTGCAATCAATTTTTCTAACAATTTTTGTTTTTTTGGAGCAGAGGAGAGGGAGGGGAGTGGTAGCATTAGGTGTGGGTGGTTTCAGGTGATGGTGAATGTTTTCCTAATATTTAATTTGTTTTTTTATGTTTTGTCTTTTAAGAGATCTATCTAACAATCAGTTGAGTGGAAGCATTCCATCGTCCATCGGCCAACTAACGACTATTTTTGTAAAGTAAGGCACATGACACTATATTGTTATATTATGGGTGAAATGTGTCAAAAGTAGATTACATATGGACCTTATTTTTGTTGAGGGAAGAGGGGAGAGGGGAAAAGGATAATTATTGAAGCCATGTGATTCGAATACAAAAGTTAAAAGTGGTTATTTAAAAAAAAATCACCTCTCCAAAAAATCCAAAACCCATCATCTTGAATTCTCTAAATCGTTTATTAAACCCAAAGAAAGTAGAAAAATTACATCTAAAGCTGTTTACGTCTTTTTCACAACTCTAATCTTCATATACATAAATTTTACATTGTTTACCTGATTAAGAAACAAACAAACGAAAGAAATCAAAAGCGGAACGAAGGCATACCAAAGAAAAAGTAGAGAAAATTATGCAAACACTAAATATTTCCACTTACAATTGCATTTGTTTGCAATTGCAACCCCCACCTCCCTCCCCCCCTTTGCACCAGAGATTGGAAACCTAAGACAACTACAATTTTTGTAAGTCAATAATTAAAGCCAAATGACTAAGGTATAAAACCGGTTAATCATTTCATTAAACACGTTGAAATTGAGTATTGCAACCAATTTTTCTAATAATTTTTTTGTTCTCTCTCTCTCTTGTTTTTTTAATAATCTTTTTAACCAACGTTATGAGTTAAAGT
>JBBHKE010001428.1:0-84866 GCA_037447655.1 Zygnema cylindricum | reverse complement strand
AATGGGAGACGTTGGAGGCGACGGAGGAGGGAGAGTCGCAGGAGTATTGCCAGAAGTCCCAGGCGTCGGTGGGGGGGGAGGGGAGAGAGAGGGAGGGGAGAGGGAGGGAGTCAGATTCGGTAGCCATTGGCGGCGGGAGAAGGGAGGGAGGGAAGAGAGAGAGCGGAGGAGAGGGAGAGGTGGAGGAGAGTCGACAAGCCTAGCAGTCGAGCGGAGTGTTCCGTACTAAGTACGGTGCGGTACCGTTTATCTGTACGGATATTGTAGGGACACGTGGCGGCATATTACTCGCTCATGGGCCTCTCAGGTTCCAATGTGAGGAGTTTTTGGCTCTTGCAGTGATTTAGTACTTCGCAAAATTTTAGGTTTGTCCGGAAGCGAAGAGAATATTTGGCGGAATCGGCGATTCTGTGTGGCGGGTGGTAGGCACGGTACGGTGGCCATAAGAAGACAAAAGTCAAGTATCCAATCACTGTACGAAGATACCGTACAAACAGGAAAAGCGTACGAACTTTGGACTTTTCCTGCTTGTCGTCGTTTTGTTCGAAGTAATAGTTTGCTGTTGCGACTCTTCTGTAGCGTTGGGCGAAAATGAGCAGGCCGTACAGTAGAGTGCAGTATAGGCCTGTCGTATACGACAGTGGGGCTGTCTTATTACGGAGTTCTCAGTTCTGTCTTGTGCTACCGTGTATCGTTACAGTAGCGTTAATGTTCTTCTCGGCTTTAAAAACCTCATTTTCTCCGTGCACACGAGAAAGACTGTGAATCTGACGGCTGCTATGGAATTGTGCGATTCTTACATTTTGATTGGCGGTCGCCAGATGAAAACATGGTGTGTGCACGGAGGAAAGCTAAGAGGCGAAATAGACACAAAGTCACAAACGCTATTAGCGAGCGATACTCGGTGTACTTTTACCGTACACTAAACAATTTAAGATTTTGAAGTTTAAACAGTGGAGGTAGAGTACACTAACACCTTGAATCGTTATTAGCGTCAATGTTTTTTTCGCCACTTAAAACATATTTTCTCCGTACACACTTGTTGGATTTACAATTTGAGACCGCCAATCGGAAGCTGAGAATGTTACATTTTAGTCGCAACCGTCAGATCCACAATCCGACAAGTGTGTACGGAGAAAATATGTTTTAAGTGGCGAAAAAAACATTGACGCTAATAGCGATTCACGGTTGAACCATAATCTTTTTTCTTTTGGGAGGGAGCAACGTTGTCTATTTCTGCTTTTATAGCTGTAGTTCTCTGCAGGACCTTCTTTTACTAACTTTGTTTCACCTTCTATTACTAGTGTTCGAATACCTCAAAGGACTTGCAGCCATGGCAACCGCGTCAGGTATGCTGAAAGAATCTGCTCTCTCTGCCATAACGGTACGGCAGCCTTGCCTATTTTTGCATTCTTCACGAGTGACGGTGACTTCGCCATGTGTCGAAACAGCTACTCTTCTTCTTTATGAAGACACACATGCTTTAAACCATTAAAAAAAAACTAATCCAGAACTAACTCAAGACTAGTTCAAAACTAATTCAAAACTATTTTTTTGTGTTGCAGCGCAATTTAAGTCTCGAGAAGATCACAGGAAACAGATTGAATTGGAGGAAGCTCGTAAAGCCGGTCTCGCTCCTGCAGAATTGGATGAAGATGGAAAAGAAATCAATCCTCATATTCCACAGTATATGTCCTCTGCCCCATGGTATCTAAACGCTGAACGTCCGGTAAGTTTCCATTTTCTTCATCTGTTTCAACACTGGTTTTTTCAAAGCTTTTAAATTGTATGCACAAAAACTTAAATCTTTAGGTGAGTTTCCTTTTCTGCATCTGTTTCAGCACTGTTTTAAACACTTTCTTAACTTATGGGTGACCATTTAAACTATATACGCGAGAATCTGTAAACTTTGATAAACTTCAAACTTTGTAAACCTCAAACTTAAGTGAAAAATCGCTATATAAGTGACATGTCCATCGTGTTTTTGTTGGCATGTCTTGACATAATAAAACGAAAAGATTAGAGATTTAACATAAGAGGAAAGAATACTGTCGACAGCAGTAACTCCATCTCTCGTTTTTGGTCAGCAACCTTCATGTGATATTGCACACGGTTTCCTTTTTATATTTCTCGTCCTCATCGTTCTCCTTTTCATTTTTTCCGAGCGCACAGAGTTTAAAGCATCAAAGGAATTGGAAAGGCGAAGGTAACTACACCAAGGATTGGTATGACCGTGGTGCGAAAGTTTACCAAGCAGAGAAGTTTCGGAAGGGTGCCTGTACAAAGTGAGTTCAATTATTGACTGAAACCGTTTATGCACCTTCAATCTGACAAGTGAACCCTAATCAATATGACAAGTTAACCCTAATACACTTTGTTTGGTTTTGGAGGTTTTTTTCTTAAAGCAATGTGAAAGAGAGTTCAATTAATTGACTGGAACTGTTTTCCCACGGGAATATGACAAACGAGCCCAGTACACTTTTTAAAGTTTTGTAACTTCTTTTCCTAAGGTATCTGTTAGCTTGGTGTGGTTGCCGGAATAGTACTGATCATTCTGTTGAATTAGGGCATGGTTATGCTTTTTCATCTGGTGCTTGTTGTAGTTTCCATTTGTTTTGTTTTATAAATTAGTGAAGTTGGCCGTGGCAGACACTTGTTAACGGTGTATTTGACCAACTGGTTTAAATTGGTATTATGTTATGGTTCAAGAAATCTGCAAGCTGAATGTGTTTGGCTGGACCTGTTTTTTACCCTACTTTTATGTAGAGGCTGCGAAGGAAACAAGCTGTGTGAATTGGAGTAATCAGTCTTGGATTTAATAATCCCCCCTGTTTTCTTCAAGTCCTTATGGTCGGAATTCATCACTAGTCCAGTGCCAATTAGCGTTTACTTGTACTCCTCTCTCTCTTGCTCTTTCTCCCACTCTCTCTCTCTCTCCCTCTCTCTCTCCCTCTCTCTCTCCCCCCCTCTCTCTCTCTCTCCCTCGCTCTCTCTCACGCTCTCTCTTGTTGTTCTGTGGCTACCACACCCATTGAAGATGAGATGAAGCTAGAGTAGACATCACAGAATTAAGACAAACAAGAAGCTCTCACAGATGCACAGAAAAACATACAACTTTGGAACACAGCCAAAGAAAAAATAGGCAACCATTTGGCCTACAAATCAAATAAAATGCAAATAAGACAAAGAGGAACAAATGTGCAAATTTTCACAAAAATCTGGAAACACATATGAGTGAAATTCCCAGTCAAAGACATAAAAAATGCTAAAGCATAATTTTAAGACAGCAAGTTCCTAACTTCTGTAATGGCTAAGGGTGGCTTTCCATCAGGATTTCGTGTAATTGTACGGCGAACATTACAGGATGCTACATTTTCAACAATGTTTTTTCGCGTAGTCTGTAATCCACGTGCTCTGAAATGAGTGGTACCAAGTAAGATAAGATCGTATATTATATATCATCAAATATTATTTATACCGACCAACTTTACTCGAAAGCATTATTTGCGAACCATGAGCGTGCAGAGTGTTGTTTTTGAAAGCTTTAGTCCTCTCTATATAATGTGAGAGGAAAACTCCAGGCCTTAGAAGCATTTTCAGAGTTGTTTCATACAATGTGTACCTTGACAATTTGGATGGTTCGAAATTAAAGAGATCACATCGGACGGCTCTTAAGTAAAAGGGAAGATTACGCAATGGCTCGCACGACCTAATTGTGACATACCGTCCGATAGACAAGATCGGACCAACAAAGATTTTCCAAAATCTGAAAGTGGACCACCATGACGCGGCGGATCTCGTCACATATAAAGTTTCAACGTCGGTGGAAACTTTGTGGAAACGGAAGTTTGTCCCTACTCGCATTACGTCATTAGTGTGTACAGATAGTATTGAATATTAGTAAACAAATAGGGGTTGTCTGATTATACGGAACAGTAGACGAATTGTCGGTTAAGTTTAGCGTACACCAGGGACTTTTAAAGTACTGTTGTTTAATATCGCCTAGTGTTTTTGATTGGTCAAATAGGTAGAAGTAGAATTTATATATATAAATTCTAAGTGAAATTCTATGGGCACCATTGCCACACAAAATTCGTAGATCCAAGGAAGCTAATCTAGATAGTGTAGACTCCAAGTTAATATAAACCCAAATAATTGACCCCTTGACAATCAAAACCCCATTACAACTTCACCCCTGTGAAATAAGACTTTCTGTGTGCTTAGTTCCACCACAGAATGCAAAGTTAGAATATGTGATCTGGATACATTCACCCACTTTGAATTTCCATCAGAAATGCAACCACCCTGGCAGGAAAATACACTAACCAATTACACCCCTGTATAGCATGGACTCCCTTGAGTCTGCAGCAAAAAGATTCACTGAAAATGGTCAAGTAAATTGATAGTTATGGCTGACCAAAGTTTGCCTTTTATACAAGATGCTCTTTGGGAGAGGCGGCTACCTACCAAAAACATTCCAAGTCCAAAAATCCTTCTCACAATCCCTCTAGTCAAATCAAATTGCAGCACACTAAATAATGTACACATAAAGTACGGTAACCGCCGTACTTTATGCACGAAAGTATTCGGCACCACTCTAGGTCTGCCACGTGGCAAAAATGTTGTCGCCGTTCTGTCCCTTTTTTCTCCGGTATCCAATAGGATGATGCCACGTGTCACTTTGACTTGCCAAATTAATTTTTGTTGACTGTTGAATTTCAACGGTCGTCGTTCCGTGTTGACCGTTGAAATTCTCGTCAACATGGAACCATCTAAAGTATAGACCAATCACATGACTGTACTACCGTACAGAAAGTATAGGTGCCGAAGTACTTTCTGTACGGTCCATGTATGACAAAGCCATAATGTGACATTTCTCACACCCAAACTCGTCATCTCACGTTCCGAAGATCCCGTAATCCTGTAGGAACTTGCCACGTGTCATCCGGAGTGGCGGTGCTTGAAAACGCCACGTCGCCCACTCCGGAATCCCGGCTCGCACCACGACCGTCGATTCAAATCGGAATTTTATCTGGGCCGTCAAAACAAATGTCCGTACCATTTGTTTCGTCCGGTAATTGAAGTACAATTGGTTATATGTTCTTTATCCCGTTAACCTAATTAAATGGAAATCTCTACGTGTGAATATATGTATATGTTTATCAAACACCAAATACTTTAGTGCTAGTCCTAGACTTAATGGACAAAGCTAACGGCTACTGTATGTTTGACGGACGACAAGTACCAGGATCAAATCCCGGGTCCGTCAAATACCATTTTACTAAACCTACCATTATCTGTCTCTATGGAGAACTTAGGCAGCCATAGCTCTAGCTCCCTATCCAGCCTTCAGTGATTACAACAAGTGTGGGGGCTTGGAGAAGGGAGTCAAAGGTAGACTGCCTTTACTCTTCTCTATCCTAAAACAGACATAGAAAATACTCAAATATCAACACTCCCTTATTTTCTAGTCTATTTTCCTTTCGACTCCCACACAAAAATAAAGACTCCCCTTTTTTTTTTACTTCTTTTTCCTTTCATAAAATTTTAAGACAATACCCTCATATTTTAAAAGGTCCACTAGATGAGCTGAAATAAACATTCCATCTTGCTGATCACACATCCCACTTTTCATAAATCCGAGCAAAGAATTTATCCACCTCTTTTCTATCCTAAAACAGACCTAGAAAATACTCAAATATCGAGACTAAGACTTAGAAATTTTATGTATTATTTGTACAGAGTTTCAAATAGCACAGTTTGTGCATTTTAAGGGATATTCTTTGGGCTATATCTCTTATTTTAATTGGGCGTTTTGCTTAAAACTGTGTGAGTTGTCAGCACACGCGGTAACTGTGTTGCAGTTTGGGGCTATTTGGCCTTATTGACTGCTTTAAGCGGTGGGTCAAAGTTGGTATCTGAGTGCTTTCCCTTTTGGTTCTGTGATGGCTTGTGATATAGTGGCACTTGGTGCTGTTCCTTGTGATTTAGTGGCACTTGGTGCTGTTCCAGTTGTAACAGAACAACAAGTTACGGGCCCTCCCTCAAGAATACTTGTCTTTGACGGCACGGACTATATCTATAGGGCGGATATGATGGAGTTATACTTTATGAACATAAACCTTATGGATGTTTTGGATGGATATCTGTCCAAATCGGATGCCACCTGGAAGAAGAAAAATTTGCAGTGTCGTCACATCATCGAACTTCTCATTTCGAAGGAGCTTGCCATGGAGCATTTTCACATGAAAAATGCGTCGGAAATATGGAATTCTCTATAAGTTTTGCACAACAAAACTAATGTTAAACACGAGATGATTACGGCCGGCAAAATATGGGAGTATAAGTACTCTGGCGATAGTATAAGAGAATATTGTTATGGTTTAAGAAAATTGATTGCAGAAAATGCTTGTTCAGGTGGAAGATTTCCGGATGATCAGCAGTCAATGTTGTTATTGAGAGGTCTTCCTAATGAATATAAAAGAGCCTCTGAAAATTTGAAAAAAATAGCACTAGTTGATTGGAATTTAGCGCATTTCAACTTGTCTTAGATGAAGGGTCTAGCCAAGATGCTCTTAATAATAGTAGACAAGTGGAAGCTTTTAATCCTCAAACCTTTAGAAAAACAGATTTTCAGAATAGACAGAGTTAATATCCTCACAGACCTAATATATGCTTTTATTGCAATGAAAAGGGACATGACTACAAAAATTGTCCAAAATATAAATAGGCTACTGCAATTGGAATATATCGTCCAGGTTGGTATATACCAAAACCAAAGTTTTTTGAACATACTGAAATTTCTGCCTTCTGCTCAGGAATGTTGAAAAAAGAAGAAACAGTCAAAAGTATTATAGAAACGGACGAAATGATCCTTTTGCACACTGTAACACGACCACTGAAAAAAAAGATTCGTGCTGGATAATAGAAATTGGCACACCTCAACACACGTGTTGGAATCGTGAATACTTTGATAAACTACAAACCATTTTCCCGAGAAACATCTATTATGCGGACGGACAATACATTATATGCAACGCAAAAGGCGAGGTAACACTTATGGTGAACATTGACGGCACTCCAACTGAAAGGACACTCTTTAACGTCCTTTATGTTCCAAAATTTCGGAAAACGTTTTTTCTACTTCTCTTGCAAAGAGGAAAGGATTTGAAGTACTTATGAAAAATGGAAAACAAATAGTTAGAAAACAAGGTCGAATAGCTAATACAGGTACAAGAGGTCCAGACCGAATGCATAGGATTAATCTTGCTATTATGCTGCAAAAAGATGCTTTGTATTCAACAAGTGTGGCAAAAAATGAAATGTGCTTTAAAAGACTAAGTCATGTGCACTCTAAGAGTCTTGACAGAATAGTCAAAGAAGGTATAATAGATTATGGCAAAGAAGGTAAAATAAAAGGCATAGAAATTAGCAAAAAGGAAGAAAAATCATGTAATGGATGTGCTTGCGCAAAGAAACATAAAAATCCTTTACCTTGCGAGAGTAGCTATAGAACAAAAAGATTGTTTGGTAGCAAGGCTCTTATTTTTAGATAATACTCAGATTAGGTGGAAAATGAAGCCGAAGGGTATAGCTGGACTAATAGTTGGTTACGATGATTTGTCGAAAGAATAAAGAGTACATGTACCTCAAAAAAATAGTATAGGAATAACAGAAAATACCATTATCAAAGATGAGGAGAAATCAACTAACATTTCTCAGTTAGTTGCCAGAAAGGGAGGAAAAGTTACTGAATATGTCATTTTTCAACCTAGGATGGATCAAGTTTTTGCGTTACAAGGACTCAATAAGGCGCCGAGCACAAGTAGCGACGAGCGTGTCTTGTCGCTGGACCAGCTATAAGATCATCTCGTCGCTAGATCATCAATAACGGACGCCAAAGGAAAAACAAGTAGCGACGAAAAAGCTTCATCGCTGAACCAGGGACGAGATGATGTCGTCGCTAAAATTTTGAAAAAATCCACAGAAGGGTGTACCACAAGTAATGAAGATTATGCCACCTCGTCGCTAGACCAAGAATTTCAAACACTGATGGACTGTTGCCTGCAAAAAGACCAAAAACTGACAATTGGAACCTTCGCCTCCAGCCTCAAAATTTCCGAGGGGGAGATGGAGAATTCATCGGCGGAATGCTATTAGAAACCGTTATGCACTATTTGAAAATCAAGGGGAACCCCAAAAAAAGGATAAGATAACTGCAACAAATGATACTGTAACACCTATTTTGGACGCCCAAACTAGGGAAATTGTGGAACTTTCATCAAATCGGAAAGCTATTGGAAATGACCTACATATTATAGAAATAACCATTGAAAAAAACACCAAAATTAAGACAGTTTTAAAATACAAGTTCAGAATTCAAAAGTTAAAGGAGGCTAGGAATATCTTTGCTATTCAAGTAGAAAGAGTTAGGAATAACAAGATCATCAGATTGACAAGGAAAAGGGCAATAGGAAAAATGTTAGAAATAGGAAAAATGTTAGAAAATTTTGAAATGTCAGATGAAAAGGGAATTGCTACTCCTACAAAATTTAGACAAAAACCAAAAGACAAAAACCAAAAGGTAGAGAGACAAATTTTGACAACATTGTAAGAGACAGTCTGGAGTTAAGGGAGTCACAAGACAAAAATTTTAGAGTCTAATTCATTATATGAATTGCATAAGGCATGGTATTGCAGCAGTCAAAGTAGGTTTGAGTCTAAGTCTACAAAAACCGACAAAGCAGACTGGAAATCAGCGATAAAAGTCTTAGGGTATTTAGGTGGTTCTAATATGCTTGCAGAGATGCTTATGGGTTAAGTGGCTTAGAGAGTCTAAAGCTTTAGGAGAGTGTTGTTTTGAAAGCTTTAGTCCTCTCTATATAATGTGAGAGGAAAACTCCAGGCCTTAGAAGCATTTTTAGAGTTGTTTGAAACAATGTGTACCTTGACAATTTGGATGGTACGAAATTAAAGAGATCACATCGGACGGCTCCTAAGTAAAAGGGAAGATTACACAATGGCGCGCACGACCTATTTGTGACATACCTTCCGATAGACAAGATCAACCCAACAAAGATTTACCACAAGCTTAAAGTGGACCACGATGACGCGGCGGATCTCGTCACATATAAAGTTTCAATGTCGGTGGAAACTTTGTGGAAACGGAAGTTTGTTTAAACTCGCATTACGTTATTAGTGTGTACAGTTAGTATTGAGTATTAGTAAACAAATAGGGGTTGTCTTCTTATTTCGAATAGGAGACGAATTGTCGGATAAGTTTAGCGTACATCAGGGACTTTTAAAGTACTGTTGTTTAATACCGCATAGTGTTTTTGATTGGTCAAGTAGGTAGAAGTAGAATTTATATGTATAAATTCTAAGTGAAATTCTATGGGCTCCATTGCCACACAAAATTCGCAGATCCTAGGAAGTTAATCTAGATAGTGTAGACTCCAAGTTAATATAAACACAAATAATTGACCCCTTGACAATCAGAACCCCATTACAACTTCACCCCTGTGAAATAAGACTTTCTGTGTAATCAGTTCCACCACAGAATGCAGAGTTAGAACATGTGATTTGGATATATTCACCCACTTTGAATTTCCCTCAGAAATGTAGCCACCCTGGCAGGCAAATACACTAACCAATTACCTCCGTGTATAGCCTGGACTCCCTTGAGTCGGCAGCAAAAAGAATCACTGAAAATGGTCAAGTAAATTGATAGTAATGGCTGACCAAAGTTTGCCTTTTATACAAGATGCTCCCTGGGAGAGGCGGCTACCTACCAAAAACATTCTAAGTCCTAAAATCCTACTCACAATACCTCTAGTCCAATCAAATTGCAGCACACTAAATAATGTACACATAAAGTACGGTAGCCGCCGTACTTTATGCACGAAAGTATTCGGCACCACTCTAGGTCTGCCACGTGGCGAAAATGTCGTCACCGTTCTGTCCCTTTTTTCTTCGGTATCCAATAGGATGATGCCACGCGTCAGTTTGACTTGCCGAATTAATTTTTGTTGACCGTTGAATTTCAACGGTCATCGTTCCGTGTTGACCGTTGAAATTCTCGTCAACATGGAACCATCTAAAGTATAGACCAATCACATGACTGTACCGTACAGAAAGTACAGGTGCCATAGTACTTTCTGTATGGTCCA
The DNA here is from genome assembly GCA_037447655.1 of Zygnema cylindricum. NCBI lineage: Eukaryota > Viridiplantae > Streptophyta > Zygnematophyceae > Zygnematales > Zygnemataceae > Zygnema > Zygnema cylindricum. The sequence goes on along the minus strand of JBBHKE010001428.1, from coordinate 74,697 downwards.
TGTACGACAGAGCCATAATGTGGCATTTGTCATACCCGAACTTGTCATCTCACGTTACGGAGATCCCGTAATCCTGTAGGAACTTGCCACGTGTCATCTGGAGTTGCGGTGCTTGAAAACGCCACGTCACCCACTCCGGAATCCGAGCTCGCACCACGACCGTCGATTCAAATCGGAATTTTATCTGGGCCGTCGAAACAAATGTCCGTACCATTTGTTTCGTCCGGTAATTGAAGTACAACTGGTTCTATGTTCTATATCCCGTTATCCTAATTAAATGGAAATCTCTAAGTGTGATATATATATTTTTATCATACACCAAATACTTTAGTGCTAGTCCTAGACTTAATGGACAAAGCTAACGGCTACTGTATGTTTGACGGACGGCAGGTACCAGGATCAAATCCGGGGTCCCTCAAATACCATTTTACTAAACCTACCATTATCTGTCTCTATGGAGAACTTAGGCAACCATAGCTCTAGCTCCCTATCCAGCCTTCAGTAACTACAACAAGTGTGGGGGCTTGGAGAAGGGAGTCAGAGGCACACTGCCTCTACTCTTTTCTATCCTAAAATAGACATAGAAAATACTCAAATATCAACACTCCCGTTATTTTCTAGTCTATTTTCCTTTCGACTCCCACACAAAAATAAAGACTCCCCTTTTTTTTTCTTCTTTTTCCTTTCATAAAACTTTAAGACAATACCCTCATATTTTAAAAGGTCCACTAGATGAGCTGAAATAAACATTCCATCTTGCTGATCACACATCCCACTTTTCATAAATCCAAGCAAAGAATTTATCCACCTCTTTTCTATCCTAAAACACACCTAGAAAATACGCAAATATCAAGACTAAGACTTAGGAATTTTATGTATTCTTTGTACAAAGTTTCAAATGGCACAGTTTGTGCATTTTAAGGGATATTCTTTGGGCTATATCTCTTATTTTAATTGGGCGTTTTGCTTGAAACTGTGTGAGTTGTCAGCACACGTGGTAAACTGTACTCTGGTGCAGTTTGGGGCCATTTGGCCATATTGACTGCTTTAAGCGGTGGGTCAAAGTCGGTATCTTGAGTGCTTTCCCTTTTGGTTCTGTGTTGGCTTGTGATTTAGTGGCACTTGGTGCTGTTCCAGTTGTAACAGAACAACAGGTTACGGGCCCTCCCTCAAGAATACTTGTCTTTGACGGCACGGACTATATCTATAGGGCGGATATGATGGAGTTATACTTTATGAACATAAACCTTATGGATGTTTTGGATGGATATCTGTCCAAATCGGATGCCACCTGGAAGAAGAAAAATTTGCAGTGTCGTCACATCATCGAACTTCTCATTTCGAAGGAGCTTGCCATGGAGCATTTTCACATGAAAAATGCGTCGGAAATATGGAATTCTCTATAAGTTTTGCACAACAAAACTAATGTTAAACACGAGATGATTACGGCCGGCAAAATATGGGAGTATAAGTACTCTGGCGATAGTATAAGAGAATATTGTTATGGTTTAAGAAAATTGATTGCAGAAAATGCTTGTTCAGGTGGAAGATTTCCGGATGATCAGCAGTCAATGTTGTTATTGAGAGGTCTTCCTAATGAATATAAAAGAGCCTCTGAAAATTTGAAAAAAATAGCACTAGTTGATTGGAATTTAGCGCATTTCAGCTTGTCTTAGATGAAGGGTCTAGCCAAGATGCTCTTAATAATAGTAGACAAGCGGAAGCTTTTAATCCTCAAACCTTTAGAAAAACAGATTTTCAGAATAGACAGAGTTAATATCCTCACAGACCTAATATATGCTATTATTGCAATGAAAAGGGACATGACTACAAAAATTGTCCAAAATATAAATAGGCTACTGCAATTGGAATATATCGTCCAAGTTGGTATATACCAAAACCAAAGTTTTTTGAACCTACTGAAATTTTTGCCTTCTGCTCAGGAATGTTGAAAAAAGAAGAAACAGTCAAAAGTATTATAGAAACGGACGAAATGATCCTTTTGCACACTGTAACACGACCACTGAAAAAAAAGATTCGTGCTGGATAATAGAAATTGGCACACCTCAACACACGTGTTGGAATCGTGAATACTTTGATAAACTACAAACCATTTTCCCGAGAAACATCTATTATGCGGACGGACAATACATTATATGCAACGCAAAAGGCGAGGTAACACTTATGGTGAACATTGACGGCACTCCAACTGAAAGGACACTCTTTAACGTCCTTTATGTTCCAAAATTTCGGAAAACGTTTTTTCTACTTCTCTTGCAAAGAGGAAAGGATTTGAAGTACTTATGAAAAATGGAAAACAAATAGTTAGAAAACAAGGTCGAATAGCTAATACAGGTACAAGAGGTCCAGACCGAATGCATAGGATTAATCTTGCTATTATGCTGCAAAAAGATGCTTTGTATTCAACAAGTGTGGCAAAAAATGAAATGTGCTTTAAAAGACTAAGTCATGTGCACTCTAAGAGTCTTGACAGAATAGTCAAAGAAGGTATAATAGATTATGGCAAAGAAGGTAAAATAAAAGGCATAGAAATTAGCAAAAAGGAAGAAAAATCATGTAATGGATGTGCTTGCGCAAAGAAACATAAAAATCCTTTACCTTGCGAGAGTAGCTATAGAACAAAAAGATTGTTTGGTAGCAAGGCTCTTATTTTTAGATAATACTCAGATTAGGTGGAAAATGAAGCCGAAGGGTATAGCTGGACTAATAGTTGGTTACGATGATTTGTCGAAAGAATAAAGAGTACATGTACCTCAAAAAAATAGTATAGGAATAACAGAAAATACCATTATCAAAGATGAGGAGAAATCAACTAACATTTCTCAGTTAGTTGCCAGAAAGGGAGGAAAAGTTACTGAATATGTCATTTTTCAACCTAGGATGGATCAAGTTTTTGCGTTACAAGGACTCAATAAGGCGCCGAGCACAAGTAGCGACGAGCGTGTCTTGTCGCTGGACCAGCTATAAGATCATCTCGTCGCTACATCATCAATAACGGACGGCAGAGGAAAAACAAGTAGCGACGAAAAAGCTTCATCGCTGAACCAGGGACGAGATGATGTCGTCGCTAAAATTTTGAAAAAGTCCACAGAAGGGTGTACCACAAGTAATGAAGATTATGCCACCTCGTCGCTAGACCAAGAATTTAAAACACTGATGGACTGTTGTTGGCGAAAAGACCAAAAACTGACAATTGGAACCTTCGCCTCCAGCCTCAAAATTTCCGAGGGGGAGATGGAGAATTCATCGGCGGAATGCTATTAGAAACCGTTATGCACTATTTGAAAATCAAGGGGTACCCCAAAAAAAGGATAAGGTAACTGCAACAAATGATACTGTGACACCTATTTTGGACGCCCAAACTTGGGAAATTGTGGAACTTTCATCAAATCGGAAAGCTATTGGAAATGACCTACATATTATAGAAATAACCATTGAAAAAAACACCAAAATTAAGACAGTTTTAAAATACAAGTTCAGAATTCAAAAGTTAAAGGAGGCTAGGAATATCTTTGCTATTCAAGTAGAAAGAGTTAGGAATAACAAGATCATCAGATTGACAAGGAAAAGGGCAATAGGAAAAATGTTAGAAATAGGAAAAATGTTAGAAAATTTTGAAATGTCAGATGAAAAGGGAATTGCTACTCCTACAAAATTTAGACAAAAACCAAAAGACAAAAACCAAAAGGTAGAGAGACAAATTTTGACAACATTGTAAGAGACAGTCTGGAGTTAAGGGAGTCACAAGACAAAAATTTTAGAGTCTAATTCATTATATGAATTGCATAAGGCATGGTATTGCAGCAGTCAAAGTAGGTTTGAGTCTAAGTCTACAAAAACCGACAAAGCAGACTGGAAATTGGCGATAAAAGTCTTAGGGTATTTAGGTGGTTCTAATATGCTTGCAGAGATGCTTATGGGTTAAGTGGCTTAGAGAGTCTAAAGCTTTAGGAGAGTGTTGTTTTGAAAGCTTTAGTCCTCTCTATATAATGTGAGAGGAAAACTCCAGGCCTTAGAAGCATTTTTAGAGTTGTTTGAAACAATGTGTACCTTGACAATTTGGATGGTACGAAATTAAAGAGATCACATCGGACGGCTCCTAAGTAAAAGGGAAGATTACACAATGGCGCGCACGACCTATTTGTGACATACCTTCCGATAGACAAGATCAACCCAACAAAGATTTACCACAAGCTTAAAGTGGACCACGATGACGCGGCGGATCTCGTCACATATAAAGTTTCAATGTCGGTGGAAACTTTGTGGAAACGGAAGTTTGTTTAAACTCGCATTACGTTATTAGTGTGTACAGTTAGTATTGAGTATTAGTAAACAAATAGGGGTTGTCTTCTTATTTCGAATAGGAGACGAATTGTCGGATAAGTTTAGCGTACATCAGGGACTTTTAGAGTAATGTTGTTTAATATCGCCTAGTGTTTTTGATTAGTCCAATAGGAAGAAGTAGAATTTATATATATATATTCTAAGACTTAGGAATTTTATGTATTCCTTGTAAAAGGTTTCAAAGGGCACAGTTTGTGCATTTTAAGGGATATTCTTTGGGCTATATCTCTTGGTTTAATTGGGCGTTTTGCTTGAAACTTTGCGAGTTGTCAGCACACGCGGTAAAATGTATTCTGGTGCAGTTTGGGGCCATTTGGCCATGTTGACTGCTTTAAGCAGTGGGTCAAAGTCGGTATATTGAGTGTTTTCCCTTTTGGTTTTGTGATGGCTTGTGATTTAGTGGCACTTGGTGCTGCTCCAGTTGTCACAGAACAACAGAGAACAACAGGGACCAGGGCGTCGTACCACACAAATTTTGTACTCTTTGCTACGCTTGTTAGATGTTAGCTCATTTTTTTAAGGTTTCTACTTTTTCGCGTGACGAATGAGTGCTTCCACAAATAGTGTGACGAATGGCTGGTAACAAAAATAGCGTGCCAAAAGTTCATTACAAAATTACTTTTGTAATTTCTGTTGGATTTTTGAATGTATATATCGTGTGGGACATTTTTCCATTTCCATTGGTTGTTGTCCTGACACGTATATTTATTGACCAACGTGTCTTCGCTCAAATATTTCTTTAAATGGTGATGTACCTGCTTGAGGTACATCACCATTTACAAAAACTTTGAAATCGAATGCTTCATGAAAAAGCATCCAACGGTTATTGTTACCTCCTAAACCTTAGGAGAATATTGGCAAGATTCTCTGTAATGTTGGTCGCAGATAAAAACAAAATAAGTGGAACAACGTAGTACTGAGAGGTCCGGATTTCTATAAACAAACTCACTTTTTGTCTGATGGAACGCCACTTTAAGTCCTACGGTTTTACCTAAAAGATTTATATTTTTGAATGCTATTGCTAACAACCACTCACAACCCTAACTAAGTTACGGAGACATACCAGCCATACATCAAATAATATCTACCAGGTGTAAGGAGGAAACGTAAATATATCAAAGTATGCCATATAAAATTAATCTAAAATGAATTCCTAATCAAACAAAGAACACTTATGTAAAAAATAGGGATATATAACGTCACACTACATTGTACAAAACCCGTAAGATAATCATAGACGTGGTCTTGGTTGACCAGCGTCCGTCGGCAGCAAATCTCACCGTTCATCTTTTAGAAGTTTCATCCAAGATGAAACTTTGTGCGACACATTGGCCTTCTGGTGAATGTGAATTGTGAATTATAAGCCTGAATCTTGTGGAGCGTCTCATCTTCTATAACTGACGCGTGTTTCGGGAGTGTGAAACACCGTGTAATCCCTCACTATTCACTATCACACTTATTTGGTACATACTAAACCAGACTTCCACAAAGTAAACTAAGTACCAAAAGACAATCCTCTCACATATGAGGCTTTGTGAGGACTAAAGCTTTCAAAATAACACTCCTTCAAAGCTTTAGACTCTACTAGCAGCTTAGACCACATGCCTCTTTACAAAATTTCAATTTTGGTGCAAGCATGAGTTTTATCATCATATCTGCCAGCATTTCCTCATTGGGTAAGAAGCTAAGCTTAAGAATCTAGCCATCACCTTTTCCCTCACAAAGTGTAACTTAATATCAATATGCTTACTTTTGAAGTGATGTCTAGGATTAGAAACAATTGAGTTTGAAAGCTTTAGTCCTTAGTAGATGATACTGTGAGGGGAGTAGTAAGGACTTAGAATATTTTGGTCTAAGCCCTTGTAATATTTACCTTAATTAGTCTGACAGTTGCCTCAGTACAGATGAGTGAAGAGTACCTTGGTTGGATACTACACCGCCAATCGTTATTAGCGTTGTGTACGCTAATTCCGTCCCGCTTTTTTATTTTTATTATTCTCCATTAGTGTAGTTCATTCTATTTTTCTTTATTCTATTTAGGGCTATTTTCAGTACGTTGTCTCTTAAATAGAGTGGTGTACGGTCAGTGTCAGACAGTACATAAATGTACCTTTTTAAGTTAGAAAATACAATAAATTAGTTTTAGTAACTGCGGACTCATGAGAATGTGCGTTCAAAAAGGAAAAAAAACCAGGTCGTAAAAAATCCCGCCCGCACATATTCGTCCGACAACAACGTTTCGACCGTGTGAATGTACGATTTGTGTACGATTTGTCAGATTTTGTACGGATACCTATATTAGTGTAAGCATATTTGCGACCAACATTTGTTTTTTCAAAGATCCAAATTATCATAACCAAACAATTAGAATGTATGATTTTTTCCAAAATTTCCAAATTCTTAAATAGCGTACACCACGGTAATTATTTATATACGCTAAATAAACTTACACGCTAATAACGATTGGCGATGTAGTCGTCACTTCGTGCTACGCAAGTACTCAGGAAATATTATTGTTAAACAGTAACACGCGTCGCATGATGGGCGAACAGATGTGGATGATCCACCGAATGAGATAAATAACGTCTATCTTGGAATGGTCTTATACAAGACAAAGATTACGTTGTTGATACAAATCGAGTCAACAAACGCGATTCAAAATGGGACTACGTTGGAATAATGTTATTGGACGCGCGTCGTCCACTAGAAGAATAATTTTGCATCTTACGACAATCAGCGAATTCGGAGTTGTCTTGCACTGACGCTTACAGTTATTTGGAAGGATTCGCCAATAGCTGACTAAACAAGTGGCACAATTTATGTATGTCCCCTAATTGTAAATATCCGAAACAACTTTAATTTGTATGTAGTTAATTAATTTTAGTGTTACAATATTGAAATAGGATAAAAGTTATAATTAGGGTTTGGACGTACTTCCGGTACAGTAGACGTACTGTTGACGTACAGTGCATTTATTTGTGTACAATACTTAGTTACACATTTAGTTGTTTTATTAGTGTAGGGCTCAGTAGATAACTTTGTGAGTATAGATTGGAGGACTTAGTTTACTTCAGCATCACAGTTGAGTTTATCAAAGTAATGGCAAGCCGTTTTTGTGCAACTTTGACCTATTAGTGTGATCACTCTGGTTGGTTACTTGATGTGAAACTTTGTGAAGATATTCTATAATCTAGAAACTATATGTGTTTGTAGTTTAATTCTATTCTGTTATATCTGTAGAATTATGTGTGAAGTCTACCTAGTTAGTTTGATCAGCATTATGTGAGAAGTCTACCTGGTTAGTTTTATAAGCTGTCAACTGTTTTTGGGAAATTCTACAGCTCATTTTTTTTCGGGTTCCTTGGTGGATTTGGCTGTAATTTTGGGAGGTTACATTCTCTAGGATATTTTGCATTGGCTACGATAATCTGCATGCTGGTGTAGTTTGAGCAATTTTTTTTCATTGTTTAGTAATCTATGTTGTCTCAAACACAACTGTTTTGGGGGTAGCTTGTGGTGCTTCCAAAGGTAATCCATGGCTGAAATACGTTATGGACAAACGCCCATGGCTACCAATTCTTGATGGATCTAACTATCACTACTGGAAGTGTGTGCTTGAGAGCTAATTCGAGATGATGGAGCTAATGGATGTGGTGGATGGGACTTTGGGCGAAACATCAAATGGATGGAAAAAGAAGAACCACGAGTGTCTAAGGGTTATCAAGAGCTTTTTGACTGAGAAATTAGTAATGTTATACCTAAGTTTTAAAAGTTCAACTGAATTATGGAAGTGCTTAGAATGTATGTATCAAAAGACTTCTACATATCATTGGTGTAGTCGTGTGACCAAAATAGTTAAATATAAGTATGTAAGAGGTAGTATGGAGAAACACTGTATTGATCTAGATGTATTATTTGTAGAAAATAAATTGGCAAGAGGAAATTTTACTGATGCTCAACAAGCTTTCTTGTTTATGAGAAGCCTACCTAAAAAATATAAAAGTGCATTAGATAGATTGACTTTAATTGATAAAAACGATGTGAGCTTAACTTTAGCAAGAAAATTTGTTTTAGATTAAAAGAATAATAAAAAGGTTTTATCAAATGAGAGGAATATGGAGAAATCTAAGTCTCAGTTTCAAAAAATTAAAAGTAACAGTGAGTCCGAAAATGGACCTAAGAATTGTTTTTACTGTAATCATTTAGGACATACCTTCAGGGTATGTCTATCATATAAAAGTGCATGTGTTATAGGAAACTTCAAAAACGAATGGGACAACAACCGAGTCCCACCCTCAACAAGGAGGGAACCAAGTGCTTTCTCGAGTGGGAGACAAGCCTCAACCGATGACAAATGGCTTACACCTTCCGTAGACAATTTCGTTTACTTGCCGATTGTTTGTGGTTTTTGGGATTTGGAGAATGTGGAAGGGAGTGGAAAGATATTGTCACCGAAGATAGTGTGGAGAAAGAAGAGAGTGGAAAAGACTCAGTTTTTGTAAGTATTTCTTGTGATAGATTGGTGTGTTAAAATAAATTGCAAGGGGATAAGATTCTTGAAAAAAGGGGAGTAAAAGGAAGTGAAGTACACTTAAAATTCGATGCAGAATATTTTTTTGATATAGAACATACTGAACTGAAAACAAAACTGAGAGAAGGGCCGAGAAGAGATGATAAGATAATTAGAGTACGGGAAGAAAATGATGAGAGAGAAAATGGTGAATTCACACACGATGGGGAATTAACATCGAAAGTGGAAAATAATGTGGATTTAAAAATTAATGAACTTAGCGAAAGACTGGTAGAAATTGTTAAGAAAATGAGGCTAAGAAAGGAAATTTAAGAGAGCGGAAAAGGTCATAAAATTGCAAGAATTTGGAATATAAGAAAGAATATAAAGAGAAGAAGGAGCAGCTAAATGAAAAGGGGATCAGAATGAAAATATTTAGGATGCATACACGTAAAGGGAGGGGTAGATCTACGGTAAAAGACCAAAAATTAGTGAGAAAAACCACACTTTATAAAGGTAATGGGAAGGCAAACCATGGTAGAAGTATACATTCTAGAAATAGAAAAGAATCGAGTAAGAAATTCTGAAAAAGATACAGATTAAGGAAGACCAGCTGGAGAAAAAACCAACTCCAAAGGCGACAACACAAAAGACTGCAAAACTCCATTTTGAGGTGGAAAAACCGACACCTTCACTGGGAAAAATCATTGTTTAAACCGGAGAAAAATTGGAGTGGCTCGTATGGTGACTAAAAGTCTTACAAAATCTTAAATTTGCCAATATATGAATTTTAAAAACTAACACATCCAAAACTTAGGAGAAGTTTTGTAAAGTTGTTTAGTAGTTGTGAAAGGGAATATCCGAACTCATAATATTTTCGAAGTCCTTGATTTTGTATGAAACTCCATTAGAGTAGAAAGATTTGCTGACAAAGTGAAGTGTTATGTCTAAAGCTTTACGGGAATGTTGAGTTTAAAAGCTTTAGTCCTCAGTAGATGAGGTTGTGAGGGGAGTCTTTAGGACTTAGAATATTTTGGTCTAAGCCCTTGTAATGCTTACCTTAATTAGTGTGACAGTTGCCCCAGTACCGATGAGTGTAGAGTACCTTGGTTGGACACGCATCGTCACTTTATGCTACGCATGTACTATGGAAATATTATAGGTGAACAGTAACATGCGTCGCATGATGGACGGACAGATGTGGATGATCCAACAAACGAGATAAATATCGTCCATCTTGGAATTATCCAGGACAAGACAAAGATTACGCGGTTGATACGAATCGAGTCGACAGACTCGATTCGAAATGGGACTACATTGGGATAATGTTATTGGACGCGCGTCGTCCACTAGAAGAATAATTTTGCATTTAGGACAATCCGCGAATTCGGAGTTGTCTTGCACATGCGCTTACAGTCATTTGGAAGCATTCGCCAATTGCTTGCTAAGCAAGTGGCGTAATTTATGTATGTCCCTTATTTTTAAATATTCGAAACAACTTTAATTTGTATGTAGTGAATTAATTTTAGTGTTACAATATTAAAATAAGATACAAGTTATAATTAGGGTTTGGACGTACTTTCGGTACAGTAGACGTACCCTTGACCTACAATGTCTTTATTCGTGTACAGTACTTAGTTACACGTGTAGTTTTTTTTATTAGTTTAGGGCTTAGTAGATAACTATGTGAGTATAAATTGTAGGACTTAGTTTATTTAACCATCACAGTTCAGTTTATCAAAGTAATGGCAGGTTATTTTTGTGCAACTTTGACTTGTTAGTGTGATCTCTATGGTTGGTTACTTGGTGTGAAAATTTGTGAAGATATTTCATGATTAAATTAATTTTTATGTGTGTAGTTTAATTCTGTTTTGTTATATCTGTAGAATTATGTGACAAGTCTACGTGGTTAGTTTGATAAGCTGTCAGCTATTTTTGGGAAACTGTGGAGCTCATATCTTTTGGATTCCTTAGTGTATTTGGCTGTAATTTTGGAGGTTATACTGTCTAGAATATAATGCATTTTGGTGTAGTTTGAGCAGTTTTTGTTGTTTGTGGAGTAATTTGTGTTGTCTAAAACACAATTGTTTTGGGGGTAGAATGTGGTACTTCCGAGAGTAATCCATGGCTGAAATAGGCTAAGGACAATAGAAGCAAAAGCAACAGCAACTTGATTGTCACACCATACGACTTGAGGACCACACTGTATAAATTTCAGTTCTTGTAAAAGAGACTTTACCCGAAGAAGTTCCTTGGTAGCTGAGGTGGCTGCCATGTATTCAGCTTCCATAGTTGACTGAGAAATCACCTTTTGGAGCTTAGTTGACTGTGAAATCACCTTTTGGAGCTTGCTGGTCCTGCAGTTGTTGGATTTAAAATTTGTCCTCAATAGATAGGGCAGTGAGTAGATGTTTAGGACTTAAAATATTTCTGGTCTAAGTCACCTGTAATACTTACCTCTATTAGTGTTACAATGGCAGAAGGACAATAGAGTGTACTATACTTCTACAAGGACACTCGTCGGCATATGAAGATTGTGCAAGTATTTCGGAAAGGTGCTTACATTAACCTACACATGTCAACCATCGAATGAGCAGACTCTCAGAATCGGTCAGACGGAGTCAGAGCAGATATCACGGAGATATGTTATGAACAAAACAAAAATGAATCATTGATACAAATCGAGTCGACGAACGTGATTGCGGGGACCACAAGTGACTAACCGACACAAACATTAGTTGTACGGAATATCTTTTGTAAATATTTGGAACACATACAATTGTAGTTTAGCGCATTATGAAATAGTGTTTCACTATTTAGATTACGGCTAGCAACAAATAGGGTTTTGGAAGTACCTTGAGTACAGTAACGTACAGTTTGGGTACCTTGTCGTATTTGAGTACATTACTACAGTGCCAAGTGTTTGCTTATGATTTGTTAGTTAGCAGTAGATATATTTTCAGTGTATAAAGTTTAGGACTTAGCTAATTTTGTATCATCCAGTTTTGGGATTATGAAACTCTAAAGAGCATTTTTGGGAAACTTGTTGGAGTCATATCTTATGTTTATCTAGTTCAATTGTGCTACTTTTTCGGAATTGATAGTGTGTATGATGTTCTAAGTGTGTGCTGAATTTGATGTAATTTGGATCTGTGAATCGTAGTTTATAGTGAGTGGAAAATTGGCATTTGATAAGATTATTGTTAAGCTTCTGTTTTAGTCATGTCTACTCCTACAACTACTGCTGCAGCTCCACCTGCACTGGTAAATATAGAACAATTAGTTATAGGCATGTCTTAATAAATTCCAATTTTCAATGGACAAAAGTATGCTTACTGGGCAGATATGGTTGAGTCATATTTTGAGACAGCAGGTTTGTTAGATGTTTTGGATGGATCACTTGACGAAATTGATGGAACATGGGCGAAGAAAACTTCTCAGGCTCGGAACACTGTGCGGCTGTGTCTCTGGGAGAACTTTGTTATATCACGTATAAAGATGAAAAAGGCGATTGATGTCTGGAGATCACTAAAGACCTCTTACGAAAAGGCGAATGTTCAAGAGGAACTTCTGCTGGCAGGGAAAATTTAAGACTACAAATACTCGGGAGTACAATGGTTGATTACACTGATAAATTTAGTGCTTTTATTGATGCACATGCATGTGCTGGTGGTACTTTTCCTGAATTTCAGCAGGCTGCATTGGTGAGTAGAGGTCTTCCTAGCAGTATGAAAGATGCAGCTGTAAAAATCTGAAAAAACATGACAAATCTAGGTGGACACCTCAATTAGCAATCAATATAATATTAGATGAGGAGCCTACATCTAAGGTCTTTAATGGAAAGAAGCAAGTAGAGGCTTTCAATACAGATTTTGACAGGAGAGGTCACTTTAATTAGCCCAAAATCAGTTTAACCCGCGGAGAAATCAATTTAATCAGAATCAAAATCAATTTAATCGGTTTAATCAAAGCCAAAATATATAGTCATCTGCTATATGTTTTTACTTTTCAAAAAAAGGTCATGAATAAAAGTAATTCCCTAAAATTAAAAAGGAAAATGAGACAGGATTGTACAGGCCAGGTTGGTACCAAAGTCAGTTTAACCAAGGCTATTTTGGAAATAAGTAACAAAACAATTCCTTGTTTTCTTCTTCTGTAATTGATGAAGATGAGACTTTGAGCTTAAATGAGCTGGATGAATTGGATCTATTTGCTATGGTGGTAGCTATGGAGGGCTCGAAGGACGCCGGATCGATCATGGACACCAAAGCATCGGCCCACATGTACTGGAATAAAGCGATATTTACCAATCTGAAATCAACACTTGCAAAGGTGTGGTATGAGTGTCTAAACATATGCCCAGGGTGATGTGTCCTTAATGGTAGATGTAGGAGGAAAGTCATTTGAAAAGACACTCGATACTGTTTTGTATGTTTCCGGATATTAAGAAAAATTTGTTTTCTACATATTTAGTCAAGAGCAAAGGCTTTGAGGTCAACTTTAGGGGGGGAAAGAAGGTTGTCAGTAAGCTAGGCAAAGTAAAAGTCACTAAAACAAGAGATGACAAAAAAATGTATCGCATGGATATGGCAAATTGTAAAGAAAATTATGTTATCTATTCAAGTGTAATGTTTGAAAATTAGTTATGGCATAAAAGATTAGGCCATGTTAATTATAATAACTTGAAAAATATGCTAAAAAGTTGGAAAAATAGAGGGTGTTTCTCTCACAAATCAGCCAGTTAAAATAAGTGATGGTTGCACTCTAGGAAATATTCACAAGCTACCATTCCCACAAGAATTGAAACACCATTCAGAAAAGGTGTTACAGCTCATGCACTCTGATGTTTTATGACCTGCACAGGTACCTTCTGCTAGGAGGGTTCGTTTTATGGGCACCTTTACAGATGATATCTCTAAATTCACAAAAGTATAATTCATGAAAGAAAAGAGTAAAGAAATCGGCCACTTCAAGCACTACAAGGCTTGGGAAGAAAACTACATGGTTTTCCGATTTTGGAACTCAAATCACACAACGGAGGAGAGTACATGTTGAAAGAGTTTGAATAGTTTCTTTTGGATGAAGGTATTAGTTGTCAGTTCACAGTCCCTTATACACCTGAACAAAATGGTGTTTCAGAAAGATTGAATAGAACAATCAGAATGCGTTAGATTTATGCTTGCAGGGTGTAGATCTGAAATTCTGGGCTGAGGCACTCAACTATGCAGTTTATATTAAAAATAGGATTGGATCAAGATATGTTAGCATTACACCTTTTAGGCTTTGGACAGGTAGAAAGCCGGAGGTTAGTCACTACAAAGTTTTTGGCAGTAAGTGCTTTGTTTTAAATACATCTCAAAATACTTGGAAAATGGAAACGAAAGGTTTACCGGGTATTTTGATGAGATATGATGATCACATAAAAAGTTTTAAAGTATATGTTCCAAAAAAAAAAAAGTCATTGTATTTAGAAACATAATCTTAAAAGATGAGGAAGAATTAGCTGACCTGTTCAGCATGACAGATAAACCAATCAGAAGAAAAATGACACGAATATGTCATTTTTGATAGAAAGAGGACGATCTACTTTCAAGTCCCTCAACAACCACTTGCGGAGGCAATTTTTTAAGATATCCAAGCTCCTCTCACGACACAATCGGAGCAAGCTGAACAGCTCCAAGATCAGACACAACAGGTTGTCTTGGATCAAACTCAACAGGTTGCAAGTTAGACAAAGAACGCAAGACATCCAACGGTCTCAGCCTCAAAATTTCCGGGGGAAGAAGATTCAGCAATCGTCTACAAGCCAGTATTGCACTTTGCTTACCCTCTCGCCCCACTTTGCTTACCATCTCACCCGAAAAGAGCCTCTGACCAACATGGAGGCATTCTCATCACCCCAAAGAACTCACTGCATCGAGGAGGCAAATGACAAAATGAAGTCCATAATGGAGGCTCAAACATGGGAGTTGGTCGATCTTCCTCCGGACAAGAAAGCCATCAACAGCAAATGGGTTTTCAAGGTGAAGTTAAATCCGGACGGCACCATTAAAAGGTAAAAGGCCAAACAAGTGGCCAAGGGGTATAATCAGAAAGAAAGAATTAACTTTGAAGAGACCTTCTCTCATGTGGTAAGGTTTCCAAATGTCCGAATTATGTTAAGTTTAGCTGCAATTGGAAATATGGAGGTTCATCAAATAGATGTCAAAACAACTTTCTTGCATAGAGTGCTTGAGGAAACCATCTACATGCAACAACTAGGAAAGGTATGAAGAGAAAGGAAAAGAAAAATAAGTGTGCAAACTGATGAAATCCTTGTATGGGCTGAAACAAGCCCCTAAACAATGGAACTTAAAGCTAGATGAATTATTAACCAAACTAGGCTTTAAAAAAGTTAGTTCAAATCACTATGTGTATGTTTTGCAAGGTGAAAATGGAGTACCATATATTGCTATATATATAGATGATTTGTTACTTATCATCAAATCCATGACTGAAATAAACCGCATTAAAGAGGCATTAAAATCCAAATTTGAGATAAAAGACCTCGGTGAGGCGAAGTATATTTTAGGGATACAACTAGAGAGAGACAAAAATAAGAAACAAATTATGCTAACTCTAAAGGAGGCTATAGGAAATATGCTTGAAAAGTTTGAAATGAAAAAGGTTAAAGGGTGTGTAACTCCTATGGAGTTTAGGCAAAAATTACAGGGAAGTGACTCTGATTCAAGTATTACAGTCAGTGAGAATCTAGAGTCAGGGGAGGAGGTTTTATGGCATCAAAACCATACGGCGGGTTGTTGGTAGCCTTATATATTTTATGAATTGAACGAGGCTCGATATTGCAGCAACTGTTGGTGCTCTAAATAGAAGTCCGCAGAATCCGAAAAAGGCAGGCAGGGAAGCTGCAAAGAGGGTTCTAAGATACTTGGTAGGGACTCGGAACCTCAAACTTTTTCGTGGAGGTGGAGAAGTGAAACTGAAAAATTGGTGCGATGCTAGCAATGTCGACATGCCTAGAAGAATATCGACGATTGGCTTTGTTTTGCAGATTGGATACGTAACCTGCTGCAGGAGCAACAAACTTCAAAAGGTCACTGCTCAGTCAACAATGGAGTCATAATACATGGCACCAAGATCTGCCCTCTAGGAACTCTTATGGGTGAAGGCACTTTTACAAGAACTTTAGTACATGCAGATTGGACCCCATGTCATCTGGTGCGACAACTATCTAACCATTGCCATCGCCGCCAATCCCAACCATCATTTTAAAAGTAAGCACATGGATGTTAGACTACACTTTGTTAGAGAAAAGGTGCTTGCCAAAGTCATAAAATTGTGTTTTTTGGCTGATGAAATGATGGTTCCAGATATGCAATCCAAAGCTCTGCCTACACCAAAATTACAGTTTTGCAAAGATGCTATAGGGTTAAGTGAAATACTGAGTCTAAAGCTTTAGAGGAGTCTTGAATTTAAAGTTTTATCTCAGTAGATAGGGCTCTGAGGAGAGGTTTAGGACATAGAATAGTTTTGGTCTAAGTCATCTATAATACATACCTCTATTAGTGTTACAGTAGTAGAAGGACAATAGAGTGTACTGTACTTCTATAAAGACACATGTCGACATCTAAGGCATATGCAAGTATTTCGCAAGGCGCCGACATTAACCTACACATGTCAACCATCGAACGAGCGGACTCTCATGATTAGTGAGACAGAGTCAAAAGCAATTATCCGAGAGATATGTTACGTATGGAACAAGACTGAATCATTGATACGAATCAAGTGAACGAACGTGATTTAAGCGGGGACCAGAAGTGATTAAGCGACACAAACATTAGTTGTACAGATTCTATTTTGTGAATACTAGAACACATACAACTGTAGTTTAGCGCATTATAATTTAGTTTTTCACTATTTAGATTACAACTAGCAGCAAATAGGGATTTAGAAGTACCTTGAGTACAGTGACGTACAATTTTGGTACCCTGTCGTATTTTAGTACAGTACTACAATGCCTAGTGTTTGGTTATGATTTGTTAGTTAGCTGTAGATATATTCTTAGTGTATAAAGTTTAAGACTTAGCTAATTTTGTATCATCCAGTTTGGGATTATGAAACTCTAAAAGGCAGACTTTGGGAAACTTGTTGTAGTCATATCTTATAGTTAAGTGGTTTAATTGTGCTGCAATTTTGGAAATTGACAGTGTGTATGGTGTTTTATGTGTATGCTGAATTTGATGTAATTTGGATCTATGGATCAAAGTTTATAGTGAGTGGAAAACTGGTATATGAAAGGATTATTGTTAAACTTATGTTTTAGTCATGTCTATTTCTACAACTACTGCTACAGCTCCACCTGCACCGGTAGTCATAAAACAACAACAGTAAGTACTATCACTGATCTTTATAATGCATCTAGTGGTAGAGCGTTGACTTGGCATATCGCCATAACTCGCATCGTTATAGGTGTTGATCTTCACTTCATCTCCTTTTAGAGAAAGTCGGAGATCCAGTTTTCTTACAAGATATTTAAGGTCTCGTTTTGCTTCCTCCCAATTTGATCTCTTTGGGTTCTAAAGGCTTTGACTCAAAGCTCCAACTGCCGCTGCAATATCAGGATGAGTGTAGTTCATGAAGTAGTTAAGCCTCCCAACAACTTGCTAGTAGGAAATTATAGAATTATGGATATGTAGTTTGACTCCCCTCGTTCCATGTCATCTTCGAGTATCATTCATCCATCTGTCTCTTTTCCTTCAACCTTTTGCCTGAACTCCATAGGAGTGGCACTCCCCTTTTCCTCTGCCTTGCCAAATCTTTATAGTATATTTCCAATTTCCTCTCTCTTAGTAAGATAAATCACCCTCTGATTCCTATCTTTCTCTCCTTGAATGCCTTGGATATCCTTTGCCTCACGTAAGTCCTTCATTTCAAACTTTGCATTCATAACTATTTTTATCTTGTTTATCTCATTCATAGATTTACTGATAAGCAGCAGATCATCCACATATAGTGCTACATAGATCACACCATCTTTTCCTTCCATAAAATAAACAGAGTGATGTGAGGTGATCCCTGTGAAACCTAAACTAGTAAGAAACTCATCTAACTTCATATTCCACTATCGTGGAGCCTGTTGCAATCCATATAACGAATTCAACAGTTTACAAACAAGATTTTCCTTCTTTATTTTTGCATACCTTTCATGTTGTTTCATATAAATCACTTCTTCTAAGACTCAATAAAAAAAAGCAGATTTTACCATCTATTTGATGCAACTCCATATTCTCAATTGCAAGTAAGGACAAGAAGACTCTAACAGTAGGAAACCTAACAATAAGAGAGAAGGTTTCCTCATAGTCTATTCCCTCCTTTTGACGAAAGCCTTTTCCAACTAGCCGAGATGTTTACCTTTCAATGGTATTGTCTGGGTTGAGCTTCACTTATGAGATCCACTTGGAGCCAATGGCTTTCCGATCTGGTGAAAGCTCCACAAGCTTCCACGTTTAAGCTTCCATAATCAACTTCATTTCATCATTTGTTGTTGCAATTCAGTGATCCTATTCAGGAATACAAATTACTTCCTAAATGGTAAGATGCTCCATAGTACTTGGAAAAAAACGTATTGAACTTGTTCTCCCCTCAAGCAAGGACTTTGTCTTCTTCCCACCGGAAAAATCTGAGGTTGGAATTGTTGGATGTTGATTTCAACTCTGAGGAAGAGGAAAATAAGGATATGAAGCTAAAACTGTTAGATGTCAATTTTGTTGTCCATAGCCATTTTTAGCCTTGGATTTACCCTCGGAAGCACCACAAACTACCCCAAAACAGAGCAAATCACAAAAGAGAAAACCCTCACTATAACCCACAAAAAGACCACCTTCACAATGAAGCCCCAAGAAAACCAGAAAGACATTAGGTCTGCAAATTTTCCACAATATAGATAATATAACCGAAAAACCACATGCAGAGTTTTACAAGGTTTTGCCCAAAAATCACAATGATCTTGCAATTCAAAAACTCCTAAAACTGCTTCGCAGTTTTCATTACAAGGAATTCCTAACTCCAAAAAAATATTCTAAGTCCTACATATGCAAGTGAAAAATTACATCTAATCTACACCGTACCACAATTCGGTACTCTTATCCTTATCAATCAAGAACCCCGCCGTCAACCGTACAGAATATTTACATCAACCTCAAAAAGGTCTGCTGCTTAAAATATCGCCAAAAATAACGGCAGCCTTTGTTCGCTCTCCATAGCTCTTATCGAGCACCGTTGATATTGCGCCGCGAGGTCCAAAAGTCCACTTTACAAAATGACGTCAAACCACCCTGATTTGTTCGTACTGCAACAATGTACTTTGTCATAAATGCGCGTGTCAAGCATAAAGTACACCTTTCCCAAAAATAGATTTTATGTACCAGCAGCGTCTTTTTTCATAAATGCCGCCTGTCGCATTATGTTTCGTTTGTTCGACGTACATACTCAAATATTTCGTACATTTCATAGCGAATTGCTTCGCGACCCGCCGTCCATTTCTCCAACGCATTCCATAAATAACGTGCGTTGGTTAGCGTCACTCAATTTGATTGCGTACGTTACAAAACAATTCGTATCATTACTCCCCCAATCCGCAAATTAATTTGAACCTCCACGGTAAATCTAGTAAGTAATTACGCATTAAAATTGCCACAAGTACACACGAAACGTTGCGTACGCATTAAACTTTGCGTACGCACGAAACTAACTTTTCAAAAAACAACAGATTTCAACTCTGAGGTAGAGGAGGATTTGAGGCTAAAACTGATGGATGTCGATTTCGGCCTAGAGCTAGAGGAAGAGGAAGACTAGTTGCTCTTGGCTGTTCAGTGGATGGTGGTACTCTAGTATTTTGGCTGTTCAGTGGATGGTGGTACTCTAGTATTTGGCACTCCAGTAAAAGAAGAAGGAGAAGCTGCCGAAGACTGGAAAGGAATCTGATCCAAGATGACATATTCTCGTAGTTTTTCCTTCATCTCAATTTCATCCATACTAAATACGTCTATCGACTCACTCTCATCCCTCACCTGAATATTTCTGGAAATCTGTATGGTTTGTTTTCCTGCACAAAAAACTCTGTATCAATCATCATATCCCATGAATATTCCAGGTATAGACTTTTCACTCAATTTCTAGTTTGGTAAGTTATCTAGTACAAAGCCATTGTTAACAAAAACTCTGAAGTGACTGACATCTGGTTTTTTTGCCAGTCCACACTTCGTAAGGTGTCTTTTCTTGAACAGATCTAGTTTGTAATATGTTCTTAATATAAGCTGCAGTTTGATAAGCTTCAGCCCAAAAATTAGTGTCTATTCCCTTATCAGCCATCATATATTTCACACTCTCATTTATAGTTCTATTAAGCTTTTTCAGTCTTTTTGAAACTCCACTCTGCTCTTAGTGTGCGATACCATTTTCTCTCAAATAAGCAGCAAACTCATTGAAAGTTTATTCACCTCTATTATCATATATTAAGGAAAAAATGGATCTGCCATGAAGCTTCTCCGCCCAGATCTGAAAGTGTTGGAAGTGGGTGAAGACCTTCTTTTTCTCTTTCATGAAATAGATCCTGCTAATTTGGAGAAGTCATCTGTGAATGTAACAAAGTATTTGCTGCCAGCAAGCGATGGTAATTTGTGTTGTTTTTGAAAAGTTAGTTTCGTGCGTACGCGACGTTTTGTGCGTATGCGATGTTTGGTGCGTGCGCGTGTTTGCATGCGTAGTTAATTACCGAAAGTATTGTGGTGGTGCGAATGGAGGTTCGAATGGATTTGTGGATTGGGGGAGTGAATGTATTAATAAAGTTAAAGGGACGTAAAGGACTAATTGAGTGGCGCAAAATGCGTGGAGAAATGGACGGCGGATCGCTTCGCGATCCAATGTTAAATATTCGAAATGTTTTAGAGTGTACGCCGGCCGTACGAAACATAATGCGACAGCATTTATGAAAAAGGACGCCGCTGGTACGTATAATCTATTTTGGACAGGTGTACCTTTATTTCGGCAGGCTGCATTCATGACGAAGTGCATGGTTAGGGTATGGCTAGATTTGGATGGTATGACGTCGTTTCGTCAAGTGGACTTTGGTACCATGTGGCGCGACATCGAGGGTGTTGAAAAAGAGTGACGGATGGTGGATATAGGCAGCCGATCTTTTTCAAGTAGTTGGGACGCGAACTCGCGTCAAATCACAAGATGTATATTTTGGACATCGCGGATTCTTTAACGAAAATCAAGAAGTTTCGTTGAGTGACTCAGCATGACTCAACATACGATTTTGTGAGATTGTGTGTACTTGTAAATATTTGGAACAACATTTTTTTGTCTTATTTGTATATTATAAATTAGAGTTTTTTATGACTTTATTATTTACGTGGTCAATTATGGTTTTGACAGTTAAATTTGTGTGTATAAAATATTGTACTTGTAGACAAGTGTACGCTTACGATTGCTTGACTCTCAGGTGTACGCATACGATTAGTTTATTCCTACTAAGAAGGTTATTATGCGTAAATAGGATTTAGTGACAGTTACGTAATTTACGTTGGTAATTTTGACACTTAGTGATTCATTGATAGCTCACAAATGTATATATAGGAATACGTTAATTAATCTTTGGTTAAAAAATAAGAACCTCATAATAGTATTTTAGGGTTTTCACAGGTGCTTTTGAATGATATATTGATTGGTATACTTTAATTATACATTTGTTATTGATGCATCTGTGTTACTTATATAAATGTTATATCTATATTTGTTAGCCAATGCTTTTCTAGGGTTTATTCGTGATGATGATATATATTACACCATGAAACCCTAGTTGTTAATCCATTCATCGTATCATTGCTCATTTTGCTTTCACGATACGTGTCGATTGTTGATGCATCTGTGTATGCATGTTTGTTGCGTTTGTGCACGCATGTACAGGATGCATTTCAAATGATTGTTAATTGGCCTAGCTTTGCTTACCTTTTTGGGTGATAGTTTGGGCGGCTTCTGCGGTCTATTTTATACCAAAGAACAACATTTTGGAGGGTCCTCACACATCTGAATAAATAAGTTTGAAGAGGTTAGCTGCTCTGATATCTAAGTTCGAAGAGGTTAGTTGCTCTGATATCTGAGGCTTGTGGTAAAGGAAGTTTTTCAAGCTTACCCAAAGCACACCCATCACAAATACTTCACTGTTGTTGACCAAGTTTAACTCCTACCATATCATTTTTTACCATTTTTTCCAACCTGTCAGTGTGTTCATGACCCAGCCTCTTGTGCCACAAAACATTATCAGATAAGACATTGGAGTATGTTGTTCAACGACCATTGGAGCAGGTGAAGCAGCAGCAGTAGAAGTAAAAGTAGACATAATTCACTCACAAAAGCTTACCAAGAATCCTAACAAACAACTGTTTTCTACAGCTCACCAAACCTGAAACAAAAGTCAAAACTGCTTCAAACTATACC
Source organism: Zygnema cylindricum (assembly GCA_037447655.1). Classification (NCBI taxonomy): domain Eukaryota; kingdom Viridiplantae; phylum Streptophyta; class Zygnematophyceae; order Zygnematales; family Zygnemataceae; genus Zygnema; species Zygnema cylindricum. The sequence continues at coordinate 52,322 of JBBHKE010001428.1, read as the reverse complement.
ACATTATATAATATCACAAATACTAACAACTCCCAAAGTTTCAGCCCAATTGATTTAACATACTTCAAGATATAGGACTTAGACGTTTCCCAAAAACATTTTGCAGATTCAACACTCTAAAAGTCTAGATAACATAAAATGTTCTAAGTCCTAAGTCTTATACTCGTAGTGAGCATCTACTATTATTTTTCCTATTACATAGTGTTGTACCTGCAATGCAAGTGTACTTGAGAGGTACGTCCAAAAACCAAAATGCCACTAAAATCTAAATACTCCTAATCACGCTAAAACTAATCTACCACTGTACAATCAATATTACTCAAAGATGTATACTAAGTGATTGTACAAATACTTGGCGCTGGCTTAGTTACTACTGTCCGGATATGTCCATGCAGTTGTTGCAAAAAACATCTGCCAACTAAGTCACCTGTGATCTTTTTATGAATCTCGTCAGTCGATTTGATTCATATTAACCGAGGCTGCGTTGCCCCGTACCGAATCATATCCAAAATAGCCGCTTTCCTTCTTGTCCTTCCGATTCTGAGATTCCACCCGTTCGATGTGTGACAAGCGTATATGGGCGTCGGCGCCATTCTAAAATATCTGCAGTGTCCTCAAATGACGACGCGTGTCATTGTAGACTTACGCTACACTTTATTATCTTTCTACCGTTGTCATACTATTGAGGTAACCATGACACGATTCTAAACATAAGACATTCTAACTCCTAAAACTTCCCCTCACACATCTGTTTACTAAGACTTAATGCTTTCCAAAATCAACACTTCTCTAAAGCTTTAGACTCAGCTAGTCACCTTGTCCCATTGCATCCCTACAATACTTCAGCTTAGAAGTAGGAAAAGCTTTAGTGAGCATATTAGCAATCATTTTTGCATCTGGAAAACAACATTATTTAATCACCCCGGAAAACACTTTTTCTCTTACACGATGTAATCTTACATCCATGTGCTTACTCTTGAAGTGGTGACTCGGGTTAGAGGCAATGGCAGCCTGGTTATCACACCAGATCACCTGTGGACCAACCTGCATGTATCCCAATTTTTGCAACATGGATTTTACCCATAAGAGTTTTTTAAGGGCAAAGCTCGCTGCCATGTACTCGGACTCTATTGTTGACTGTGGCGTGACTTTATGAAGTTTGCAACTCCCGCAGTAAGTCTCGTTCCCAATTTGCAGAACAAATCTGGTGCTGGATTTCTGGCTTGGTATGTCGCCATAGCTTGCATCACTCTATGTTTGCAGCTTCACTTCTCCTCCGCCTAGTGTGGGTTTGAGGTCTTTTGTTCTTGCCAAATATCTTAAGACTTTCCTTGCTGCATCACGCTCAGATTTTCTCGGATTCTCGAGACTTCTGCTTAGTACCCCAACTGCTGCAACAATATCAAGACGGGTACAGTTCATGAAATATATTAAATTTCCCACTATTTGTCTGTAAGGTATTAGTGTCAAAGGATCATCCTCCCTTGACTTTAAATACCCACTAACAATAACACCAGGTTTTGTCTCTTCTCCCTCTATTTTCTGCTGAAACTCCATTGAAGTTATACACCCTTTTGCCCCCGCATTCCATACTCATCTTATATGTCTCCAATAGCCTCTTTTTATGTCAATTTTGTTAATCTCTTATTTCTATCCCTTTCTATACCCAAAATATATTTGGCCTCACCGAGGTCTTTCATCTCGAACGGTGAATTTAAGGCAGTTTTGGTTTTATTACTTTCAACCGTTGATTTGTTAATTAATAGTAAATCATCTACATATACCGCTATATACACTGTCCCATCCTCACCCTTTAGAACGTAGACAGAATGATCATAGCTTATCCTTTAAAATCCTAGGCTAGTTAAGAATTCATGAAGCTTCAGATTTCATTTCATATTTTAGACAGGCCCTATTTTAGACAGTACAGAGATTTTAACAATTTGCATACTAAGTGCTCTTTTCCTTGCTCTGTATACATTTCAGGTTGCTGCATGTAAATGAGCTTTTCTAGCTCTCCATGCAAGAAGGTTGTTTTTACATCTATTTAATGTATTTCCGTATCTTCTATAGAAGCTACGGACAACAAAATCCTAACATTCGGAAATCTTACAACCGGAGAAAACGTTTCTTCAAAATCAATTCCTTCTTTTTGATTATACCCCTTTGCCACAAGCCTAGCCTTGTATCGTTCAATGGTATTATCGGGATTTAACTTCACCTTGAATACCTTTTTGCTTCTGATCGCTTTTCGGCCCGGAGGAAGATCCACAAGCTCCCATGTCTGAGCTTCCATGATCGTCTTCATTTCGTCGTTAGCTGCCTCGATCCATTGATGTCGTTCTGGTGATGAGAAGGCTTCCCGAATAGTCAGAGGCTCCCTTGAGGCCGCAGAGTAGGCAAAGTGGGAGTTTACTTTTAGCCAGCTACTGGATCGTCTTCCCCCCAAAAATTATGAGGTTGAAATTGTGGGATCCCTCGCATTTCTCTTTTGTCTCTGTGCACAATCTCTAGGATTCAAATTCTGGTCACCGGACTGAAAGTGAACTTGTTGAGGAACTTGGTGGATTTGAGACAACGGTGTCACCACCGGAGGCCTTTGCATCTGTGTGACAATCTCTTGTTTGCAATCGAAAATGACATATTCCAGTATTTATACTTGCTTTTGTTTGTCTGTCATTTTGAATAAATCTATCGAGTCAAGCTCATCCTTTACAATAATATTCTTTGCTACAATTGTTTTCTGATTCTCAAATACAAAGACTCTATACCCTATAGAGTGGTTATCTTACCCCAACAAAATACCAGGTAATCCTTTAGGTTCCATTTTCCATCTGTCTTTAGATCTATCTAAAATAAAGCATTTGCTACCAAAAACTTTGAAATGACTAACATCTGGTTTTTTACCAGTCTAGACCTTGTAAGGAGTAGCCGCTACCGATCTTGACCCTATTCTGTTCTTTATATAAACAACATAATTCAATGCTTCAGCCCAAAATTTCGGATCCACATCCTTATCTGCAAGCTTCGACCTTGTGCTCTTTGTGATAGTTCTATTTAGTCTCTTTGAAACCTTATCTTGTTCCAGTGAATATGGAGCAATTAGCTGATGACTAATACCTTCTTTAAGTAGGAAGTGTTCAAACTCTTTTGACGTATATTCACCGTCGTTGTCCGATTTGAGGTCCAGAATTGGCAGACAATGTAGTTTCTCCACCCATGCTTTGTAGTTTTGGAAGTGGCTGAAGACATCACTGTTGTCCCTCATGTAGCAAACTTTAGTAAACCTCAAAAAATCACCTGTAAATGTAACCGTATATTTCATCCCCTTGGCATCCCCTTGGCAGATGGTACCTGTACAAGGCCGAAAACATTAGAATGAATTAGTTGCAAAAGTTTAGTGGACCGGTGTTCAAATTTTTGAAGAAACGGTAATTAGCTGACTGATCCGAAAGAGTGACTCCTTCTAATTTACCAACATGTACCATTTTTTTCAAACTGTCATAGTTCACATGGCCTAACCACTTATGCCACAACTCGTCTAAAGAAAATGCCTTAGAATACAAAACATTATTTTCTTTCTAATCACACATATCTTTTCGTTACATTTTGTTGGCATCTCTAGTGATTGTGACCGCGATCTTTCCATTCTTGCAAACAACCTGCCGACCATGTTTCAAATTGACTTCAAACCCTTTACTTTCTCCCAAAGAAGTCGAAAACATTTTTTTCTTGAAAATCAAGAACATAGAGAACATTGTGAAGAGTTCTCTCAACTGCCTTTTTTTCTACATTAACTATCAAGGAGACATCACCAATACCACATGTTTGTACACTCATACCACAATCATAGTACATATTTTTCTCGAGTGTGGATTTCAAATTTTTGAAAATTGCCTTGTTCAAGCACATGTGCGTGCAATTCCGTGTCCTCCATTGGACCACAGAATATAGAAAACCTCTAGATAGTATTTAACTAGCCCACTTCAAGCCACAACCACTGCCGTCCAGGAAGGCAAAATGGCAGTTTGACTGCACCTCTTTGCAACCTGGACTCCCCTGAGTCCGTAGCAAAAAGAATCACTGAAAACGGCCAACCAGCCGATTAGTTATGAGCTGACAAAAATGCCAATTTATACAAAACTCTCTTAGAGAGAGAGGTGACTATCTACCAAAAATTTCCTAAGTCCTAAACCTCTCTCACAACCCCTATCTACTGAAGTACAAACCAATCATATAACTGTAAAGTACAAAAATGGTACTACGGTCGATGTACTTTCTGTACGGCCAGTGTACGACAAGGCTACTGAGTGGACTCTTGTCACTTTTCCACTCGTTCGTATATTCTCCAGAATTCCCGCGACCGAATGTCATCCTTCCACACGGTGCCAGGTCATGCCACGTCTATAAAAGCCAAAGTGACCATTCGGCGATCTCGGCGATGACGTGCGCCATCGGATTAAATCCGACATTAAATGTCGACCGTTGAAACAAATGTCCGATTCATTTGTTTCGTGCGAAATGACGTTCGCACTAAACCTTAACAAGTTCTATGTTCATTCGTCCACATTTTAGTTAAATGATTTCAGTATTATAGAATAGTTTAGATAGTTATCAAACCCTGTATCTTCTAACGGACTTCTACGACAAACTAGTTAGAGCTAACGGTTACGTCGCGCTCTGCCGGTCGAAGGTTCGAGTCCTACCGGACTCAAACTTTTGTTGAGAGTGACTTAAGTCACTCTTTAGTCCATCCTATGGAGCTGAGGCAGCCATGGCCCCATCGCTCTCTCTCTCCTTCTGTGACTACAACAAGTATGGGGGCAAAAGAGAAGAGATAGAGGCAGGTTGCCTGCATTTTCTTTATCTGTTTCCGCTAATTATTTTAGACCTAGACAATACCAAAAAACTACTTATTTCAACACTCCTTTTATTTTCTAGTCTAATTTTAATTTTTCTTTTAATCCACATTTTTCCCTACAATATATTAACTTTGGAGAAGGCACAGGTTTGGTCATCATGTCAACCACCATTTCTTCATCGGATTTATACACAAGATTTACAATTTTATTTTCAACTTTTTCCCTCACGAAGCTCAATTTTATGTCCATATGTTTAGCCTTAAAATGATGTTTTGGATTGGCTGCAATGGCAATGGCAGCCTGATTATCACAAAAAACTTCATGCACTCCCTCCTTCATATACCCTAATTCTTGCTACAAGGATTTCACTCACATCAACTCTTTATAGCCGAACAAGAGGCCATATACTCAGCCTCCATAGTAGACTGAGCAACCACCTTTTGTTGTTTACTACTCCAACAACAAGCACCTTCCCCCATATACAACATATACCCAGAAGTGCATCTTCTCATAGGTGCATCCCCATAATTGGCATCACTCCAAGTAGTGATATCAGTGTGCTCCCCTCCCAAATGTAACCATAACTCTCTAGTTCCCACCGAATCTCATGACTCTCTTGGCTGGCTCCCAATCTCTCTTCCTAGGATCATTAAGACTCCTGCTGATGAGTGCTATTGCTGCCGCTATGTCCGGCCTGGTACAGGTCATAAAATAGATCAAATTTCCTACGACTTGTCTACAAGAGATAGACTTCATAAACTCTCTCTCTTTTGGACTCATCTGATCATCTAAGATCATCATTCCTCCTTCTACACTCCCATCACTTACTTTTTTCAAGTCCGTGGGAGTGGTACAACTAATAGCCTTTTCCATTTAGAGCTTTTCAAGTATATTACCTATTGTTTTTTTTTGAGTAAGTTTGATAATCCTTTTCCCCCTATCTTTCTCCATTTGCATCCCCAAAATATATTTTGCCTCACCTAAATCCTTCATATCAAATCTGCCCCTAAGATCTTTCTTTAGCCTATTGATCTTCTCCAAAGATTTACTCAATACAAGCTAATCATCCACATAAATTGCAATAAAATGACACCATTCTCATCTTCAACCATATAGGTAGAATTGTCAAAGATGATCCGGATATATCCCAGACCGGTGAGAAACTCATATAGTTTCTTATTCCACTGTCGGGGAGCCTGCTTCACTCCATATAAAAACTTTATGAGCCTGCAGAATTTTCCCTCTTCTCCTGCCTCCACGAACAAACCCCTCTGGTTGCCTCATAAAAATTTCTTCCTCTAACTCACCATTAAGAAATGCAGTCTTAATGTCCATCTGGTGTATTTCCATGTCTCCAGTTGCTGTCAGACAAAGGAGAATCCTTACTGATGGGAACCGAACAATTGGAGCAAAGGTCTCCTCATAATCAATCCCCTCCTTTTGGGTAAATCCTTTCGCTACTAATCGAGCCTTATATCTCTCAATGGTATTATCTGGGTTCAGTTTTAGTTTAAATACCCATTTACACTCAATAGGTTTTCTGTCTAGAGGACAATCCGTTAGCTCCGAAGTATTTGCTTCTATGATCGAAGCCATCTCATCATTTATGGCTCTAATCCACCTTTCTTTCTCAGGACTATTTACTGCCTCCGAGTAAGACTGAGGCTCATCTGGGTGAGATAGCTTAGTTACCTTATGAGCGGCCTATTTTTCTTGTATCCTTTTGCTGCTCATTCTTTCTCCCTCAAACTCCGAAACTGGAATGGATGGAAGTCTTGGATTTCTCCTAACTTTTTCATCGGCTCCCCTATCTATGGGAGCCGGTTCAGGTCCCACTTCTTCTATCTCCTCGAAGTCCATAAGAGTATGTGAGATTTCCGGTAAGTCTGCTGTATCTCGCATCTCCTCGAATCTGCAATCACGGTTTCATTCATTTCCTTTTCGGGAACGATCGAGTTCTCTTCACTCTCGAACTCAAATCTGATTCTTATCTTCTTTGTATATTTGAAAGGGTCAAATGACTTCCTTTCATCCATGACAACTAGGTGTTTGACCAGAATGATATCTTTATTTGCTAAGTCATAGACTCTATATCCCTTGACATCCTTATCATATCCCACAAAGTATCCAGGTTTTTCCTTAGCATCTAGTTTCCAGTTTTTCCTATCCCTGTCAAGATTGTAAACTTGGCTACCGAATACTTTAAGGTGTGAGATATCTAGTTTCCTTCCAACCCATCTCTCATAAGGTATCACTCCCTTTACAACTGATGTAAAGACTTTATTCTTAATGTAATTGGCACATTTCATTACTTCTGCCCAAAATCTCTTTCCTATTTTCTTGTCGGCCAACATACTGCATGCACTATCTCCTAGTGTTCGATTCAACCTCTCAGCTACCCCGTTTTGTTCAGGGTTATATGGTACAATTTTTCTGGTGCTCACTCCCTCATCTCTCAGATATTCCTCAAACTAGTAAGAGGTATATTCCCCCCCTTATCACTTCTTATCCTCTTAATAGGAGTTTCTTGCAACTTCTCACTCCAGGCTTTATATATTTTGAAGTAAGTAGATGCTTCAGGTTTTGTTTTTTGAAAGTATACTCTAGAGTATCTAGACCAGTCATCCTTTATTGTCATCATAAATATTTTTCCTCCAACCGAAGGTACTTTTGCACGCTCTCAAATATCTGTGTGGACCAAGTCTAATACTTTCTCTCCTCTACCTGTGGCGGCTTTGGGAAAGGGAAGTCTGTGAGCCTTACCTTGAGCACAACCACTACAATCATCCATCATTTTATTATCCCCAAACTGAATGCCTTCTACTACCCCAAGGTTTTTCATTTCCCTCAACCTATCAAAATGCACATGCCCCAACCGCTTATGTCAAATCATCACCTTAGGAACACCAACATAGTAAGCATTCTTCTCTTCATTACTCAAGTTAAGCCTAAACATTCCTTGGCTACCCTTATCTGCCGTGAAGTAAACTTTATCCCCATACTTAGCTGTAAAGACTCCCTTTCTAGTGAAGGTATCAAACTCTTTCTCATCTAACACAAACGTAGAGACAAGATTTTTACACAGCTGAGGAATGTAGAGTACATCTGAAAATCTAAGTATAGAAGTCTTACCCTCCACTAAGACTTTCAGATCTACTGATCCCACTAGATCTGTAGTAACCACTCTCCTATCCCCATACTCTATCTCTACAGTAGGGATCTTTCTTAGCTTAGTGAAGAGTTCTTATCACGACACATATGCATGGATGCACCTGAGTCGATGATCCATCCTTCCTGTGGAGCCTCCCGAATTGCTCCAAGGGCACATTTTTGTCTACGAGGGATCTCCTTCTCCTCCACATTCTCTCAAGAAGAAGCTCCCCATCCTCCTCAGAAGACTCATCCAAGGTTTCTCTTGTCACTTTTGTAACCACAAGTATCTTTTATTTCCCTCCGAAAGAACCCCCTCCACGGTTCTCTTGGAGCCTCAGCTCCGACAGCTTGACACAATCTGCGATGAAGTGTCCCGACTTTTTGCAAAAATGACAAAGACCCTTTGGGGGCCTCGGTCCTCTAGAATTATCTCTTTCCCCTTTGTACGATTTCTTCGGGTCCTTCCCCCATCGGTCCCCTACTGCTGGTACAGCTTGAATGCTCTTTCCTCCTCTCCTAATCTCTATGGTGTTTTCCTGCACAAGTATCATCTTGACCACTGTGTTCCATTTCCATGAACTATCAGCCATTTCCTACACTCGGTACACTATGTTCTCGTACTCATCTGGTAACTTCATGATAAGGGTGTTAACTTTCATTTTCATTGTACCTGTCCACCCGGCACTTTCCATCTCCATATAGAAACAAAAAAAATCATTACAGTAATCTAACGTCTTTCCTCTTTTGTAAGTGTAACTCACTAGTTTTTGCACAACCAACTAGAGCTCCTGAATAGTTCCAGCTCTAAAAATCTCCACCAAACACACCCACAACTCCTCAGCCTTGTAAATGTGAAGATGGGGGGTGGCCAAAGCTTGAGTGAGGTGCCTCAGAATGAAGTTCTTGGCAACCATGTTTACATCCTCCCACATTTGATTATCGTTCTCCACGGTCTTCACGGTCACCGCTCCCGGTACTGTGGCAATAGGAGTAAGGGGTGTCTCCTTCCCTTTCCCTTTTTTGTACACAATGTTGTCCCCATCTCCTTCCTCCTCCGCTGAGGCAGCAGTTGCTACACGAAACATTACTCCTCCAAATCCTGGTGGAGTTCCCGAAGGTGGACGTTTCACTTGTCCACTGACGATACCCTAGTATCTTTTTCCGCACAAAGCTCCCATCATCATGGCTTCCCAATAGATGAACCTAGATCCATTGAAAGTGGGGACCTTAGAGGATGGGCCCATAACCTACAATTCTGTGTCCTCCATTGGACCACAGAATACAGGAAGCCTCTACATAATATTTAACTTACCCACTTCAAGCCACAACCACTGCTGTCCTAGAAGGCAAAATGACAGTTTATCCGCACCCTTGTGTAGCATGGACTCCTCGAGTCTATAGCAAAAAGAATCATTTAAAACGGCCAACTAGCGATAAGTTATGAGCTGGCAAAAATGCCAGTTTATATAAAGCTCTCTTAGAGAGAGAGGTGACTATCTACCAAAAATTTCCTAAGTCCTAAACCTCTCTCACAACCCCTATCTACTGAATTTCGAACCAATCATAAAACTGTAAAGTACGGAAAAGGTACTACGGCCGATGTATTTTCTGTACGGTCGGTGTACGACAAGGCTACTAAGTGGACGCGTGTCACTTTTCAACTTGTTTGTAAATTCTGCCGAATTCCCGCGACCGAATGTCATCCTTCCACGCGGCGCTAGGTCATGCCTCGTCCATAAAAGCCAAATTGACCATTCCGCGATCTCGGCGATGCCGTGCGCCGTCGGATTAAAATTCGACATTAAATGTCGACCGTTGAAACAAATGTCCGATACATTTGTTTCGTGCGTAATAACGTTCGCTCTAAACCTTAACAAGTCCTATGTTCATTCGTCCATATTTCAGTTAAATGACTTCAGTATTATACAATAGTTTAGATACTTATCAAACCCTATATCTCCAAACGGACTTCTACGACAAACTTTCCTCTGGTTCACCATTGAGGAACGCAGTCTTAATATCCATCGGGTGTATTTCCATGTCTCCTGCTGCCGCTAGACTGAGGAGAATCCTTACTGCTGGGAACCGAACCACCAGAGCAAAAGTCTCTTCACAATCTATCCCTATTTTTTGGGTGAACTCCTTTGCTACCAACCAAGCCTTATATCTCTCAATATTATTATCTTGGTTCAATTTTAGTTTAAATACCAATTTGCACCCAATCAGTTTTCAGTCCGGAAGACAATCCACTAGCTCCCAAGTATTTGCTTCCATGATGGTGGCCATCTCATGATTTATGGCTCTAACCCATCTGTTTTTCTCCAGACTGTCCATTGCCTCTGAGTATGACTGGGGCTCCTCAGGGTGAGACAACTTAGTTATCTTATGAGCTGCCTACTTTTCCTGTATCCTTTTGCTGCTTTTACATCCTCCCTCAAAGTACGAAGCTGGAATGGAGGGAAGTCTCGGGTTTCTCCTAACTGTCTCCTCGGTTCCCCTATCCGTCGAAGCCAGTTCTAACTCCTCCTCCTCCTCAGTTTTCTTAGAGTGTATAGAGATATGGGGAGATTCGGGTTTACCTCCGCAATCTTGGATCTCCTGTAAATCTACAATCACTTTTTCACTCATGTCTTTTTCGAGAGGATCCGAGTCCTCCTCCCTCTCGGCCTCAAAATTGATTATTATTTTCTTGGTATATTTAAGGGATCAAATGACTTCCCTTCATCAATGACAAATTGGTGTTTTACCAGAATGATATCTTGTTTTGCTAAGTCATAGACTCTATATCCCTTGACATCCTTATCATATCCCACAAAATATCCAGGCTTCCTTTTGGCATCTAGTTTCCACTTTTTCCTATTCGTATCAAGACAGTAAACTTCACTACCGAATACTTTTAGGTGAGGGACATCTGGTTTTCTTCCAACCCATCTCTCATAAGGTGTCATACCTCTCACAACTGGGGCAAGGACTCTATCCTTAATATAGTTAACACAGTTCATGGCTTCTGCCCAAAACCTTTTTCCTACCTTCTTTTCGGCCAACATACTACATATACTATCTCCTAGAGTCCAGTTCAACCTCTCAGCTACCCCATTTTATTCTAGATTATACGATACAGTTTTCTAATGCTGAACTCCCTCATACCTCAAGTATTCCTCAAACTGGTTAGAGGTATATTCTCTCCATTATTACTCTTTAACTTTCTAATGGGGGTTCCGTGCAACTTCTCACTCCAAGCTTTATATTCTTTGAAGTAAGTTGGTGCTTCAGACTTTTTTTTTATAAATAGACTCTAGAGTATCTAGACAAGTCATCGGTGATTTTTATCATATACCTCTTTCCTCCGACCGAAGGAACTTTTGTCGGTCCCTAGATATCTGTGTGGACCAGATCTAGTACTTTCTCACCTATATATGTGGCAGTTTTAGGAAAAGGGAGTCTATGAGCGTTTCTTTAGGCATAAGCACTACAATCATCCATCATTTCATTGTCCCCAAACTGAATCCTTTCTACTTCCCCAAGCTTTTTCGTTTCCCTCAGCCTATCAAAATGCATATGCCCCAACCGCTTATGCCACATCATCAAGTTTGGGACACCAATATAGTAAGCATTTTTCTTTTCATTACTCAGGTTAAGCTTAAACATTCCTTGGCTACCCTTATCTGCTGTGAAGTAGACTTTATCCCCATACTTAGCTGTAAAGACTCTCTTTCTAGTGAAGGAATCAAATTCTTTTTCATCTAATACAGACGTAGAGATAAGATTTTTACTTAGCTAAGGAATCTAGAGTACATCTGAGAAGGTGAGTATAGAAGTCTTACACTTTACTAAAACTTTCATAAATACCGAACAAACTAGATCTGAAGTAACTACTCTCCCATCCCTATAGTCCACCTCTACAGTAGGGATCTTTTTTAGCTTGGTGAAGAGGTGTTTGTCACAACACATATGCATGGATGCATCTGAGTCGATGATCCAACCTTCCTGTGGAGCTTCTCGAATGGCTCCACGGGCACACTCTTGTTTTCGAGGGATCTCCTTCTCCTCCAGGTTCTCGTCAAGAAAGAGTTCCCTGTCTTCCTCGGAGGAGGACTCATCCTTCTCGGTCTCTCCTTTCACTTGTGTGAACACCAGTGCTTTCTTCTTCCCTGTGAAAGAACCCCCTCCATGGTTCTCTTGGAGCCTCAGCTCTGACAACTTGATGCAATCTGCAATAAAATGTCTTGGCTATTTGCAAAATAACACAGACCCTTTGGGGGCCTTTGTCATCCAAACTGATCTCTCTCGAATCCTTCCCCCACCGGTTTGTACTGGCAGCTAAAGCTTGAACGATCTTTCCACCTCTCCGAATCTCAATTGTGTTCTCTTGTAGAAGTATCATCCGGACCACTGTTTTCCACTTCCAAGAACTGTCATCCATTTCCTGCACGTGGTACACTATGTTCTCATATTCATTAGGCAATTTCATGATGAGAGTGTTGACTTTCATCTTCATTGTACCTGTCAACCCGACACTTACCATCTCTATAAAAAGCAAAAGAGATCATTACAGTAGTCTAAATTTTTTTCCCCTTTGTAAGTGTAATCCCCTAGACATTGCTAGGCCAGTTGGAGTTCTTGAATGGGTTGAAATTGATGTATTTTCAAGGTCTGTATTGGAAAAATAAATAGAGTAAGTTAGCAAAGGCAGCATGTTTCTCGCTCAAACTCCCCAGTCCCCATACATGTTGCAGTCACTGAAGATCGGAGAGAGAGCTAGGGCTATGGCTGTCTATAATGTCCAAAGAGACAGAGAATAGGCTAATACTTAGTTTGTACCAAAAAGATTCTGACAAACTAGGATTTGATCCTGGAACCTACTAGCTGTTGAAGGAGTTGGCAGCGGACTAAATCAACCTTGAGATATAATTAGTGCAATAGGTATTTAAAAGTGTTCAGTTAGAGAATTCCCAGACAAACTGACAAATAACTAAAAGCTGCTCTAGACCGGATTTAAGCCTGCGACCTCTAGTTTCCCTACAGCCGGGCGCTTTAACCATTAAGGCGCTACGAAACGATACATATGATAGGTTTCAAAGAAATATAAACACTAACGTGACATCTAATTAACACCAGACCAACGAAGAGAAATAATTCATGCATCTACGCGAATCTGAACCTTGTAAAATATGTTTTGATCGGACGGCCAGCATTGTAGCCGCCACGCGAAGTGAGCTTTTGGCGGCATTCGGAGATAACGTCATGTGGTGCCACGTGGCGTCATATTATTTGATACCGGAGAAGATGGGAGGAGGAACCATGGCTCCCAATTTGACATGTGTCATCTTGTAGACCATATTCTACAATGGCCGTACAATAAGTACATCTCCCATTGTACCTTCTTGTACTATATAGTGTTCCTACTGGACTAGGGTTTAGTAGTAGGTAGTCGTGAGTAGGCAGATCAAGACTTAGTGATATTTAGGTACCTCATTGTAAGGGAGCTTGTAACTATAAAGGTCATCTTTGACCAGCCATAACTTAATGATCAAGGGAGCAAATTCAGTGATTCTTTTTGCTGCGAACTCAAAGGAGTCCAGGCTACACAAGGGTGTAGTCGGTTAAAGTTTTTTCTTGGCTGGGTGGCTGCATTTCTAAGGGAAAGTCAAAGTGGGTGAATGTGTCCAAAACTCAAATTCTAACTTTGCATTCTGTGGTGGAACTAAGCACACAAAAAGTCTTTTTTCACAAGGTTGAGGGTCTAATGGGGTTTTGATTGTTAAGGGGTCAATCATTTGGGTTTATATCAAATAAGAGTTGGCACTATCTAGATTAGCTTCTTTTGGATCTGCGATTTCTGTGAGCAATGGAGTACACAGAGTTTCAGTACCAGCTCTATAGATCTCAACTAAAGTCTCCCACAACTCCTCGGCCTTGAGAATGTCAAGATGGGAGGTTGCCAACGCTTGAGTAAGGTTCTTCAGAATAAAATGTCTGGTAGCCATGTTGGTGTATTCACACATTTGAATATCGCATTCTTCGGTCTTTAAGGCCGCCGCTCTTCATGCCGTGGCATAGTAGTGAGAGGTGTCTCCTTCCTTTTCCCTTTTTTAGACACGTTGCTGTCCCCATCGTCAGCCTCCTCCGTTGGAGCAGATGCTGTTGCTGAAAACCTCACTCCACGAAACCCTAGTGGGGTTCCCTGATGTGGGCGTTTCACATGTCCACTAACAATATCCCAGTATCGTTTTTCACACAAATCCCATGTGATTATAGCTTCAATCCTTCTTCAACTAGGACCACTGCTACACAAGCACACAAATAAAGAGTCAGACTGCACCCTGTGCAGTCTAGACTCCCCTGAGCATAGAACAAAAAGAATCACTTAAAACGCCCAACCAGGCAATTAATTATCAAGTGGCGAAGATGCCAATATTTGTACAAGATCATTGGGAGAGAGGCGGCTACATCCTCAATACTATAAGTCCTAAACCCCTCTCACAACCCCTACCTACTGATATATGAACCTATCAGAGGACTGTACAGTACAAAAAGGTACTATGGTTGATGTCTTTTTTGTACGACCTGTGTACGACAAGGCCGTGGAGTGGGCATATGTCTTTTTCAGACTTGTTCTCATGCTCTCTATGATTCCTCTTTTCCAATTCTATCATGCCACGTGGCGCCGAATCATGTCACGCTCGAAAACCGCCAAAGTGGCCATTTAGGGATCTCGGCGATGATGCGTGCCGTCGGATCTAAACCGGCTTCTAATATTAGCCGTTAAAACAAATGTCCTGTACATTTATTTCGTGCAGGTGTTTTTTTGCACTATATTACAACTAGTCTCTATGTTTGTTATCTCTAATTCCTTTAATCGGATTAAGGTTCCGTAACAATTTTTAAATACCATTCAAACCCTATATACTCTAACGAATTTCTACGACACACTAGTTAGAGCTGTCAACTACGCCTCGCTCGGCCAGTCGGAGGTTCGAGTCTTACCGGACTCAACCTTTTTGTTAAGAGTGACTTATGTCACTCTACAGTCTTGCGTGTGTAGCTAAGGCAGCCATGGCTCCACCGCTCTCTCTCTCAACTTCAGTGACTTCAACAAGTATGGGGGTTAGCGAGAGAAGGTGGAGGCAGGATGCTTGCGCTTTTACTTCATCTATTCAAACTTAGAAAATACACCCTAAATCTAGTGATTTCAACACTCCCTTTATTTTCTAGTCTAATTTCAATATTTGTTTTAATCCACACTTTTGTCTACAATATTTTTAACTTGGGAGATGGCACAGGTTTGGTCATCATATCAGCCACCATTTCCCCATCACCTCTATACACAAGATTCACAATTTTGTTTATAACCTTCTCTCTTACGAAAATTAATCTTATGTCCATATGTTTATCCTTGAAGTGATGTTTTAGATTGGCGATAATTGTAATGGAACCATATTATCATAAAAACTTCATGCACACCCTCTTTCATAAACCCCAATTCTCGGAATAAAGACTTAACCCACATTAGCTCTTTCACAGCAGAACATGTTGCCATGTACTCAGCCTCCATAGTGGACTGAGCAATCACCTTTTGTTGCTTGCTACTCCAATAGCAAGCACATTCCCCCACATACAATACATATCCAGAAGTGCATCTTCTCATAGGTGCATCCCAATAACTGGCATCACTCAAAGTAGTGATGTGAGTGTGATCCCCTCCACAATGCAACCATAAATCCCTAGTTCCTACCAAATATCTCATGACTCTCTTGGCTGCCTCCCAATCTCTCTTCCTATGATCATTTAGACTCCTATTGAGGACTCCAACTGCTGTCGCTATTTCGGGCCTTGTATAGTTCATAAATTAAATTAAGCTTTCTACAACCTGTCTGTAAGGAATAGACTTCATAAACTGTCTCTCTTCTTAACTCATCTGATCATCTAAAGATATCACCCCTCCTTCTACACTCCCATCTCTTACTTTCTTCAAGTCCATGGGAGTGTTACAGAAGTTTGCCTTTTCCATTTGGAATTTCTCAAGCATATTCCCTATAGCTTCTTTCTGAGTAAGTTTGATAATCTTCTTCCCCATATCTCTCTCCATTTGAATTCCCAGAATGTATCTTGCCTCCTTTAAATCCTTCATGTCAAACTTGCTTCAAAGATCTTTTTTGAACTTATTGATCTTTTCCATATGCTAACTTAATACCTACAAGTCTTCTGCATAAATTGCAATGAAAATAACACCATTCTCAACCTCAAACATATAAATAGAATGGTAAAAATTGATTTGGATATATCCCAAAACGGTGAGAAACTCATCTAGTTTTTCATTCCATTGTCTGGGAGCTTGCTTTAGTCTATATAAGGACTTTATGAGTCGGCAGACTTTACTCACCTCTCCTTCCTCTAAAAACCCCTCTCGTTGCCGCTTGAAGATTTTTTCCTCTCGTTCACCATTGAGGAAGATAGTCTTAATTAATAACTGGTGTAATTCCATGTCTTCTGGTGCCGCTAGACTGAGGAGAAGCCTTAATGATGGGAACCGAACTACCGGAGCAAAAGTCTCCTCATAATCTATCCTTTCTTTTTGGGTGAACCCCTTTGCTACCAACCAAGCCTTCTATCTCTCAATAGTATTATCTTGGTTCAGCTTGAGTTTATATACCTATTTGCACCCAATCGGTTTCTATTCGGAGGACAATCCATTAGCTCCGAAGTATTTGCTTCCATGATGCAGGCCATCTCATCATTTATGGCTCAAACCCATTTGTCTTTCTCCAGACTGTCCATTGCCTCTGAGTATGACTATGGCACATCAGGGTGAGACAGCTTAGTTACCTTGTGAGCTGCGTGTTTTTCCTGTAGCCTTTTGCTGCTTCTTCGTCCTCCCTCAAAGTACAAAGTTGGAATGGCGGGAAGTCTTGGGTTCTTCCTAACTGTCTCCTCGGCTCCCCTATCCATAAAAACGGTTCTAACTCCTCCTTTTCCTCCATCTCCTCGAAGTGTATAGAGATATGGGGAGATTCGGGTATACCTCCCCCATCTTGGATCTCCCCTGAATCTGCAATCACTTTTTCACTCATGTCCTTTTCGGGAGGTTCCGAGTCCTCCTCACTATCGTTCTCAAACTGATTCTCTTTTTCTAGGTTTATTGGAAGAGATCAGTGAATTCTCTTCATCCATGACAACTAGGTGTTTTACCAAAATGATATCTTGTTTTGCTAAGTCATAGTCTCTATATCTTTTGACATCCTCATCATATCCCACAAAATATCCAAGTTTCCCTTTGGCATCTAGTTTCCAGTTATTCCTATCCGTATCAAGACTGTAAACTTCACTACCGAATTCTTTCAGGTGAGGGACATCTAGTTTCCTTCCAACCCATCTCTCATAAGGTGTCATACCTTTCACAGGTGATGTAAGGACTCTCTTCTTAATGAAGTTAGCACAGTTTATGGCTTCTCCCCAAAACCTTTTTCCTACCTTGTTGTCGGCTTAATACTACATACACTATCTTCTTGCGTGCGTATAAACCTCTCAGCTACCCCATTCTGTTCTGGATTATACGGTACAGTTTTCTAATGCAGAACTCCCTCATCCCTCAAGTATTCCTCAAACTGGTTAGAGGTATATTCTTCTCCATTATCATTCCTTATCTTTCTAATGGGGGTTCCGTGCAACTTCTCTCTCCAAGCTTTATATTCTTTGAAGTAAGTTGGTGCTTCAAACTTTTTTTTATGAAGTAGACTATAGAATATCTAGACGAGTCATCAGTGAATTTCATCATATACCTCTTTCCTCCAACCGAAGGTACTTTTGTCGGTCCCCAGATATCTGTGTGGACCAAATCTAGTACTTTCTCACCTATATATGTGGCAGTTTGAGGAAAGGGGTGTCTATGAGCCTTTCCTTGGGCATAAACACTACAATCATCTATCATTTCATTGTACCCAAACTGAATGCTTTCTACTACTCCAAGCTTCTTCATTTCCCTTAGCTTATCAAAATGCACATGCCCCAACCGCTTATGCCACATCATCAAGTTTTGGACACAAATTTAGTAAGCATTCTTCTTTTTATTACACAAGTTAAGCCTAAACATTCCTTGGCTACCCTTATCTGCTATGAAGTAAACTTCATCCCCATACTTAGCTGTAAAGACTCCCTTTCTAGTGAAAGTATCAAACTCTTTGTCATCTAACACAGACGTAGAGACAAGATTTTTACTCAGCTGAGGAATGTAAAGTACATCCTCACAAGGTGAGTATAAAAGTCTTATACTTTAGTGAGACTTTCAAAACTACAAAACCTACTAGATCTGTAGTAACTACTCTCCCATCCCCATTCCTATCTCTACTGTAGGGATCTTTCTTAGCTTGGTGAAGAGGTGTTTATCACGATACATATGCATGGATACACTTGAGTCGATGATCCAACCTTCTTGTGGATCTTCCCGAATGGCTCTAGGAGCACACTCGTGTTTATGAGGGATCTCCTTCTCCTCCAGGTTCTCGTCAAGTAGGAGTTCCCTGTCCTCCTCCTCAAAAAACTCGTCCTCCTTGGTCTCTCCTTTCACTTGTGTGACCACAAATGCATTCTTCTTCCCTCCGAAAGAACCCCCTCCATGGTTCCTTTCGAGCTTCACCTTCAACAGCTTGATGCAATATGCAATGAAGTGTCTCGGCTTTTTGCAAAAATAACAAAGACTCTTTGGGGGCCTTGGTCCTCTAGACTAATCTCTCTCTCTTTTAAAGCCGTTTTCTCGAATCCATCCCCCACCGATTTGTTCTGGCAACTAAAGCTTGAACGCTCTTTCCACCTCTCTGAATCTCAATAGTGTTCTCCTGTACAAGTATCACCAACTAATGTTCCTTCCAGAACTATCATCCATTTCTCTGCCGGTCACTATGTTCTCATATTCATTGGGTATTTGATGATGAGGTGTTGACTTTCATCTTCATTGTACTTGTCCACCCGGCACTTTCCATCTCTATAAACAAGCAACAAAGATCATTACAGTAGTCTAACATTTTTCCCCCTTTGTAAATGTAATCTCGTAGCCATTGCTAGGCCAGCTGGAGTTCTTGAATGGTACCAGCTCTGTAGATCTCAACTAAATTCTCCCGCAACTCCTCGGCTTTGAGAATGTGAAGATGGGAGGTTGCCAGAGCTTCAGTAAGGTTCCTCAGAATGAAATGTCTGGCAGCGATGTTGGTCTATTCCCACATTTGAATATCGTTTTCTTCCGTCTATACGGCCACCGCTCCGGGTGCTCTGGCAATAGGAGTGAGAGGTGTCTCCTTCCTTTTCTATTTTTTAGACACGTTGCTGTCCCCATCATCAGCCTCCTCCATCGGAGGAGATATTGCTGCAGAAAACCTCACTCCACCAAACCCTGGTGGGATTCTTTGAGGTGGGCGTTTCACTTGTCCACTACCAATACCCAGTATCATTTTTCACACAAAGCCCATGTAATCATAGCTTCCCAATAAATGAATCTAGATCCATTAAAGATGGGTACCCTAGAGGGTGGGTCCATAACCAGCAATTATGTGTCCCCGTTGGACTACAGATTCTAAGAAGCCTCTAAAAAGTTTTTTACTTACCCTTCTTCAACTAAGACCACTACTACACAAGCAAACAAATACACAATTTGACAGCACCCCTGTGCAGTTTGGACTCCCTTGGGCCCATAGCAAAAAGAATCATTAAAATCGCCCAACCAGGCGATTAATTATCAAATGGCAAAGATGCCAATATTTATACAAGCTCATTGGGAGAGAGGTTGCTACCTCCTCAATCCTCTAAGTCCTAAACCCCTCTCACAACCTCTTTCTACTGATGTTCAAACCAATTAGAGGACTGTACAGTACAAAAAGGTAATATGACCGATGTCGTTTTTGTACGACCTGTGTACCACAAGGCCATGGAGTGGACGTCTGTCTTTTTCATTGTTCTCATGCTCTCCGGGATTCCCGCTTTCCAATTCTATCATGGCGCGTGGCGCCAAGTCATGTCACGCCCGAAATCCGCCAAAACGGCCATTTAGGGATCTCCTCGATGATGCATGTTGTCGGATGTAAACCGGCTTCTAATATTAACCGTTAAAACAAATGTCCGATACATTTGTTTCGTGCGGGTTTTTGTTCGCACTATATTGCAACTAGTCTCTATGTTTGTTATCTCTAATTTGGTTAATCGGATTTAGGTTCCGTAACAATGTTTAAATACCATTCAAAGCCTATGTACTCTAACGAACTTCTACAATAGACCGGTTAGAGCTGACGGCTACGCCTCGCTTTGCCGGTCGTAGGTTCGAGTCCAGCCAGACTCAACCTTTTTGTTAAGATTGACTTATGTCACTCTACAGTCTTTTCTATGTAGCTAAGGAAGCCATGGCTCCACCACTCTCTCTCTCAACTTCAGTGACTACAACAAGTATAAGGGTTAAGGAGAGAAGGTGGAGGCAGGCTGCCTGCGCTTTTACTTAATCTATTCGGTTGAGCCGAAATGACACACTCATTTTTTTTTTTAAAGATTTGAGCAAGTTTGGCGTACTAGTGTGGATTACACACTTTATAACATGAACCATAACATGATTCAATGAACAACACAAACACACCACAAACTCTTTCAAATTACAAAAGTGAATTATCGCACGTTGAGTGAATTAATGTACGCTACTCATATTTATACATTTTGCACCATTTTTATGAACTAACAACCATGAACCATAACATGATTCAATAAATAACACGAATGCGTCACACACTCTTTCTATTGAAGCCGAATGCCACTCCTGAACCTATACCTGAAAGTTAAAAGCATCATACGTTTTATGTGTTGGTTAACACTGTCGGTTTATGTTCAATTGAAATGCGTACTAACGTCTGCACACGTTACACCATCAACCATAACATGATTCAGTCCACAACACGAACACATCACAAACTCTTTAAAACTTAAAAAGTGAATTAACGTACATTAAGTGAATTAAAGTACACTACTCATATTTACAGATTTTGCACCATTTTCATGAACAGACCCCACTTTGAAACGGGAAAGACATTTTTTGTCTACACAGTTTACACTATTTCCGGGAAGTGATTCCACTTTCAAACGGGAAAAGCTTTTTCTTTTTAATTCTAGCTCTACATCGTTCATCTGTATACAAATCAACTTACCTTAGTAAAATTGTCTTTGAACACTTGTAGGTTTAAGCGTCAGTTGAGCCGAGATGGCACGGCGGTTCCATAGTTGAGCGAGTCAAAAAATTATTACTTTTCAGCTCGAGTAGGCGTACTAATGTTATGAATGTCTTTTTGTTTTTAGTTCCTCAATACTACGGATGCACAAAATCAATTCTGACATATGCACAATTTGAGCGAGCGTATTGGTTGGAGCTTTTCGCAATGGGGCATCTACACGCTACGCGCCACTTTTGGCGGACCGTGCTTACTTTTGAAGCTACCCGGGTCGGTGAGATCGCCCAAAAGATTTGCAAGAGATATTGTCAGTTCGTAGGTTATCTTATTCGATATACGGTTATACTACAATTGTCGGTTCGTATATTGTCCTTCGCGATACAAAATTGTTTTGTTAACGACCTACTTTAGAAGTTTGACAACCGGTTTCAAAACATTTTTCGGCAGTTCTTGTTCGTAAACTCAATCGACGTCGGTTAGTGGCTGGTTCCGTAACGTAAGACTACGCGCAAAAGTAATACAAACACACATCCTATATAAAGGTTTTGTGGAAGGCGACCAAACGTCTAAAATTTATAGATACAGATGGGCTTCACGAGATGTTAAAGACTTGTAAGTTCTTCTTGGAGTTTGTGCTCAAGGATTTCTATAACATTTCTTATCTTTTGTGTCACCTAGGAAAGCATCAAGTTATGCCACTTGATTGAGCATGGATTTTGTAGGCTTTGGGTTCGAACTATTTTTGTTTCCCTCTACCTTGCTCTCTCAATTTCTCCCTCTTCCTTTCTATCCTCTCGTGTCTCTTTCTCTAAGGATTGTTGATAAAGATGGATATATAGTCCATATGAGTGGTGGTAGATAATGTCATGTTATGTTTGAGATGTGATACTTATTTTTTCTTTTTCTACATTATGTGAAAAATCAAAATACGTTAAGCTAAAATAAATATATGTTAGTTATCGATCATTATCTCGTTGTTGATAGTTATCCGAACTTTCATATTTCTTGATATTACAATATATACCAAAGCCACGATAATATTTTAAGCTAAAAATAAGAACCCTAACATTAAGGATTATGTTTATCTTTATTTGAGTATGTTCATTTTGTTAGACATTCCTTATTTGTTTTTCTGTACCAATTTTCGTTCCTCATTTTTTGTTTGGAACGCTTGATCTCTTTTTCTATTGTTATTTTTCCTTTTTTTTTTCAGCGTCTGCTTTATATCACTGGTTTTGTTAGGCTAGGAAATTTGTTACGGATAACCTTAGGGAAAGCTTAGGTTCAATCTGGAGATCTTAAACAAACTTTCCTGAATTGTTTTTTCTTGGGCAGTTTGAGACTGTGGTGGATTCTTCTTTCAATCATCGATTTGCTTGTTTGCTTCCTTCCAAGGCCACTTTTATGGTGGATTTACCCGATTCGGAGATTTTTTGGATGTTGTTTGGAGTAATGTGGTTGTTGATGAGGAGGTGGTGGATAGGATTCTCGCTATGGCTACGGAAATGTTTGTTGAACGCGATCCTTACCTCTTTTTCGATCAATATGGAAACGAAGTTTAGTGAAAACTACTATTTGAAGATTTATTCATTTATAGTGTATTCTTTTTATGAGAATTTAGTGTATAAAGTATTTAGGGGCTTTTTGGAAGTTTCAAATTGGAATGGTTTTGGAAGGTTCTCAAGCTCTACATTTACGGCAATTTAGGGTTGTTGGGAAGACTTGTATAGTTTTGTGTAAATTGGTCGATGCTTTCAGTGAAGGAAAATAATAACTCGAGTAGCGGTTTACTTTTAAGATGCCTTTCTCTTTTCACCTGTTTTTTAAAACTTGATAGCTTTATGACACAGAGATGGTTGCAATATTAAAAGTGACGTCACACATTGTGCCAAAATGGCTATTGAAGGATCTAAATTACAACGAAAACAAGATAACATGGCTTGGTATTCTACTGGAGCTTTAATTTTCTTTTCCTTACTTCCTATCTTTCCATTCCACTCTCTCTCTCTTTCTCTCACTTTGTTCTCTCCCTTCCCCTCTTTTCTTTCTCTCACTTTCTTTTTCCCAACAGGATGAAATTGATTTTGTATATCTGTTTAGTATACATTTAATAGTTTTGGTTCTTTATTCAACAAAAAAACTGACTAACATATCAAAACAAATCATAATTTCACTTTCCCGCTAAACTAGTTAAATACATTTCCGTTGACATAGAACTGCCAAGCTATTCCTAAAAATTCGTTGTGTTATAGTGAATTTCGATTTGTATGGTTTAATGCCTAAGCAAATTGAATCGCCTTTAACCGCGGGTTGAAGTGATCGACGACATTCCTTAGTTGGAAAGTTTGATTGTCGCTTTCTCATGTCAATACATCTTTTTTTTTTAGAAAACAATTAGTTAGTCCACGTCATCCAAGCCTGGTCGATTTCGAATGACACCACATCCTCGACAATCTTTCGAACCTGGCTTCACACGAAATCTGTCACATATTTTTTTTGTACGAACATAAACATCAATTGTACGAAAAGTCATACCTTATGGTTGCATTATAAATCATCGTACGACACTATGGATGTCAATCCGCTAAGTCCTATGTTGAATTTCAAAATATTTCCAAATTTTGCTGTGCGCCAACATTTAAAACTCCAATCCCGCTCTTCTTTCTCTTTCTGTTGTACGGAGGCATGCTAGAGCTTCTCCCAGAGATATTATGTGCCACGTGGCGGCAGTGGACGGATGGAAACCGTCTCTCATAGCATCGATGGCCATTTTGTTACGTCACATGGCAGCCATGACTCATTGACACATGTGGCGCGCTTACTGCTATTTGCGGTCAGCGGATGTCACGCAGGAATTGATGGAGGAGGGAGAGAGATTAAGAAGGAAAGCGAGGGAAATATTTGAAAAGGAACTTGTGAAGGAGAGTGATGCTGAAAGCGATATGGAGAAGAAAAGTCGAAACGCGATGGGGAAAGGAGGCCAGTGGGAGAGAGAAAGAGAGGAGAGGGAGAGGGAGAGAGGAGAGCCTCCGAGAGTTTCGATAGCTTTGGGAAGGCTTCTCAGTTTCTGTCCAATTGGACCCATAGGTCATGTTACGTAGAGACTCCGTAGGAGTAGAAAATCTTTATTTGATGATGTGCAAAAATTCCACGTGGATACTTTCGTTTTTAAAACGTGTGAATGAGGGAGAGGGATTGCTCTTCTATTCTTCCGATGTTATTTTCCAGTCAGATTTTTGTGAACATAAACAACATTTTCCCATCGCATATGATCCTGGCGCTCACACGTATGTTAGAGGAATCATCAAAGATTTTGGCAAATCGATGTACGTCTTTTAGGGTTGTAGTTGATAACTCTGTTTATGCTTTATTTTTTCACTCATTATTTGTTAAGGGTCATTTAGCGTCGCCCACACGTATGTTAGAGGAATCATCAAAGATTTTGGCAAGTCGATGTACGATTTTTAGGGTTGTAGTTGATAATTCTGTTCATGCTTTATTTTTTCACTCATTATTTCTTAAGGGTAATTAGCGTTTGTTCACTTTTTGTCACTTTTGGTCTTGTTTGTACCTCTTATTACATGAGTAGGTCCACTCTTACTGCCCTACATACAAGCCTTTTGGGCGACAATCTCTCTATTGGTCCTACGTATGTTTATCTCTCCTTGTCGTGATTCTCTTTTGTATTGTGTTTGTGTCGTCGTACTTTTTGTCGTTTGACTCTACGTAGTTAATTTAGGTCTTAATTTCTTCTATACATTGCCGCCATAAATTCAATCCTTTATACTTTAGACTACATACATCAGAATCTAGTCATAACCTCAATTACATAAAATCTCTAACACATTAATTAGAATCTAGACTATGATCCTTTTTGTCACAGCGCACCAAAGAGCACTTTGACTCCACAGTAATTAGCACTATGTATTTTGTATATCATCCCAAATACAAATCAATTTTTATCTCTAATGCATTGATCTTTCTCTTGCGTATAATTTCATGGCTTCCGCCAATCCACCTCCAATAGGTTATTGGCCCACCATTCCACTTCTATTATCATCCAGAAGTTTGATGGCCAAAGCTTATATGAATGGTCTATTTATTCCATGCATTTTTTCAAACACGAGAAGATTTTGGACCACTTTATAGGAATTTTAAAACCTTTTATCGATATCATACCGATATGTACTTCAACTGCAATAATTGCTTAACGATATATCAATTCGATGTATCGATCATCTGCAGCAGAGGTCGCAAACGGTCAACCGAAACCGTGACCGACCGTTAACCGACCGCCCGCGCCGGATCCGGAAAGGATTCGGTTGCCAAATTTTGGGGGTCGGGCGGTTACGGTCGGTTGACTCACCAAGAAAAAAAAAACGGTCAGTTACGGTCGGTCAAACAAAAAACCAAAAAAAAAGAAAAATTTGTACTTTTTAATCCAACATTCATGTACTTTGTACTCTTTGGCATCGTGGAAGTACGTGACATCATGATTTGCGTCGCAAATCTGACACGGTACTGTAGTTAGCTATTTATTTCGCAAATCAAAGGGAACGCGACAAAGCGTCGCAAATCTGACACGGTAGTACACTATTCATTTCGAAAATCTTAGGGAACGCGACAAAGCGTCGCAAATCTGACACGGTGGTACAGTATTCATTTCGCAAATCTTAGGCAACGCGACAAAGCGTTTCAAATCTAACACAGTAGTACACTATTCATTTCGCAAATCTTAGGGAACGCGACAAATTGTAATTATTGGCTTATTCCGTCGTACATTGACTAATTTTGTACTTTTTCGGTTACGGGCGGGCACGGTTAGTCGCGAAAAATTAAGATTCGGTTAATTTTTTTTTCGTAAACGACGGTCGGTTAACGGTTAACAATTTTGGAGCGTGACAAAACTCGGTCGGGCGTCGGTTACTCAGATTTTGAAAAAAAAAAAACGGTCGGTTTCGGGTATGAAAATTTTTGACTTTTGCGACCTCTGATCTGCAGGTACCTATTTTATTATCAATAAGAGGCTATCGATACACAACTGTAAAAACATCTATTGGAACGGAAAGTCGTACTTTATGATCGCATGTCAAAGTATAGTGCGATACAGGACTGTGGACGCCGTTGAAAGAATTGTCTCGGAGCAATCGAACCGTCTCGACGAGGGCCCTACGGAAGTATGACGTGGATTACTTTTTTCTCGTGAAATGTTTTGACGAGGTGCGAAAGTGCGTACTTACAAGGAATGCCGTCAATCGCTCTAATCTAACGGTCAAGGGTGATTCCGTTTAAGTTGAACTAACAATCGGGAGTAAACAAACGGTTTGACAAACTACCGTCAATGTCTTCTTGCCACTGTGGGTAAAACTTTGAAATAGTTGATGTACAATGATCGATAAGTCATCAATACAAAAAATTAAGCGTTAAAAGGACGTCATAATATACTATTTGATACATTGTTCGTTTTTGTGGTGCGAAAGAACTTCAAGATAGTTTGTAAACATCTTTTCAAGACAAATTTATCTAAAAAGTTGAAGGAAACCAATTTCCATTACACTCAACATTTAGGTACACACGGAAAATAAAATTTGTCCATGACTTTTATTATTGCAACCATCTTCGTGTCACAGCTACCATGTTTTAAAAGGAAAGAAGTTCAGAAAACAAACCTGTGTTCCGTGTTATTATTTATTATTTCAAGTTTTTTTTCTTACATTGGAATCCTCAACCGATTCATACAAACAGTACTACTCCACCTCCATCTCGTCGCATGCCTTATGCCGTGTCGTGGAGAACATTCTACAACCATCCAAGTTTGAAACTTCCCAAAAGGACCTAGGAAACACTCTACACTAAAGTCTCTCTAAATGTACAATGAACTCTCTCTATATGTACAATGAAGTCTCTCTCAATGTACACTAAAGTCTCTCTCAATGTACACTAAAGTCTCTCTAAATGAACAATGGAGTCTCTCTATATGTATAACAGAATCGCTCTAAATGTACTGCAGATTCTTTCTAAATGAATACGATTCCCGAACAAGAACTTTAGTCAGCCCAGTCAGGATAACGGAGATCATCGAACAGACAGACATCCCTGTCATCGTCATCGTCATCCTCAAGTTCGTAAACGACATCATCATCCCAATCATCATCCAAATCATAATCCTCAAAAGTGGTGGTGTCGACTTGGGTAAACCCACAATAAAAATGGCCCTAAAATAAACAAAGCAGTGCGTGTTCAGTGCGTGTTAGGAGCATCGATTTATTATTATTAATATTTTAAATCGTCGATGTTTGAGTCGAGCCTCAAATGATGAGCTTAATCCTCCACTAAGGTTACCAATAACAAAACCCTAAAACCGGTGACAAAAAACACTTGATTGAAATGAGAACAACATGTTAATGAAGAAGGACAGGATTTGCAAACATAAAATGGAAACCAAAAGGGTGAAAACTCTACTAAAAAGCGGCTAGAGTGAAAGAGAACAACCGAAAACACTCTTTTCATTCTTGAAAACAAAAACAAAAGTAGCAGTAAAGTAGTAAGAGTTTTTCCTTCAAAAGTTCTTTATGATCAGGATCCTAAGATCTTATCGGATTCATCAGGCAAATGATCAAAAAAATCAAAACTTTTTTTTCCTCACCAGAGAGACCAAGGGGAGGGAGAAAGATGATGTGGGTAGAATAATCATAAAAAACATTGAATAGAAAACCCTAAGAAATTCCTACAAGTCCATATCATTAAAAAAAAAGGAAAAAACATAAAGAGTAAGGTTATCTCGAAACGAGTACCTTGGGACACAGAAATGCGACTCCTGGCCCCTTAAACCGGCTCCTCATTCCCCGGTAGTTTTCGTTCCTCTCCATCACTTCATGTACATCCCAAACCTGCCCACAAAGTAAATAGTGTGGATGATGTGAAAAGATCATTCGGTCCAAAGTTCTGCATGCACCTAAAATAGTGTGGATGGAATGTTCTCTACTCCAAATTGTAGAGTTGATACTCCCGGTCGAAAAAAAGAATCAACCAGACGACACTAGTTCGAATATCAATCGGTCTTAACAACAAACACCCAAAATAGTGTGGATGTTGTCCACAAAAAACTGAAGAATGGATATCATCCGGTCCAAACTGCTTAAGCCTAGAATAGTGTGGATGTTATCCAAATAAAAAACTCAGGTACATGTATAATCGGGATAAAACTGAGTATACATAAAATAGTGCGGAAGTTATCCACCCCAAACTGTAGATTCAATACCCCCGGTCCAAACAACATACACTTAAATAGTGTGGACGTTCAAACCGGAGAGTGAAGGTCATCCGGTTCCAACTGCATATACCTTAAATACTGTGGATGTCATCTAGTCCAAACTCTGGTGTGAATGCCATCCGATTTAAACTGCACTCACTGTAAATAGCGTGGATACTATCCTGTCCAAACTGCTTACACCATAATTAATGTGGATATATTTGTCGCAAAATTCTTGCTTTGGATTCCTTTGTTAAAATAGATACACGTGACAGCAACCATAAAAAGATTGAAGGAACAATAGAAACATTAAAACAGAAGGGCACTCGTTACAAAAAAGAGTAGGCGAGATTGGGGGAAAGGAAAACAACAAAGAAATGTGAGGTCCAAAAAAAAACAAAATATGCAATAGTCGCCATTTGAAAATACAAAAAAAAACATGCCCACATGGAAAAGCAAACTCCTTACTGCAGGTATAAAGTCTAACTGAAACAAAAAAGAAAGACAAAAAACAACGAAAAGAAAAAACAGATACAGAATCCAATGAAACGAGTGCTCACATATTAATGCAATGGACCATAAAAATGCAATACGAAATTATATAAAAACAGAGATATAATGACTTGAAAAAAAGGTAGAAAAATAAATAATGCAAGAACTAACTGAAAAACATAACAACGACGACTATAACCTCTTACCCGTGAAAAACAAAAAGGACATTTGACTTTTCTTGAAGAATCGGCTTCATCATTACAATCATTTTCTTCCGCAAAGTGGCCCTCCCTTCTTATCTGCTCAAATAACGTTTGTCGAAAATACTGAAACACACAAAAAGATAATGATAAAAATAAAAACAGTAAGCTCTTAGTCATTGAGTGTTTTAAGTATTTGATATTTCATTTGATTGAAAATACTGAAACACATAAAAAAAAACAAAAACGATGACAAAGGTTAAGTACTTTAAGGAAAAAGAAAAAAATACAGAGGGAAAAAAAGGAGAGGAAACAATGAGGGAAAAAAGTAAAAATGAGCATACATGCCGAGATATATTCAACTGTTACCCTAAAATACGTACATTGATTTGCCAAAATCTTTGATAATTCCTCTCACATATGTGTGATTGCAAGGATTATGTGCGGTGCCAGGACGTTGCTTATGTTCGCAGAAATCCGACTGAAAAATAACATCGGAAGTATCAAATAGAAAATCCGCTCCACTCTTCAAAGAAGGACTATTATCCACGTGGCATTTCTCGGCATAATCCAATAAAGGTCTTCTATCCACATCGAGTCTCAACACATCATCAACTATGGGTCCACCCGGACAAAAACTGAGAAGCCTTGCCAAAGCTATCCATCCTCCAGGAGGCTCTCCTCTCTCCCTCTCCCTCTCCCTCTCCCTCTCCTCTCTCTCCTTCTCTCTCTCTCTCTCCTTCTCTCTCTCTCTCGCCCACTCGCTTTCCTTCTCCATATCGCTTTCCGCATCACTCTCCTTCACAGTTTCCTTTTCACACATTTCCCTCTCTTTCCCTCCCTTCCCTCCCTTCCCTCCCGAACTCTCTCCCACCTCCATCAATTCCCGTGTGACATCGTCTGACCGCCAATAGCAATAAGCGCGCCAAACGTGACAGCGAGCCATGGCTGTCATGTGACGTGACACACTGGCCATGGATGCTATGAGAGACGGATTCCATCCGTCAACTGCGGCCACGTGGCAGAGAATGTGTTCCGGCAGGTGCTCTAACATGGCTCCGTACAAGAGAGGGAGAAAAAAGGGCGGGAACGGAGTTTCAAATGTTGAAGCAAAACCGACAGGCGAAAGGATTTAAAACCTTTGTAGGAATATATGAGTCTTGAAATGAGGCAAATTCTGGACCTGGCCGTTTGCCAATATTCTTTGCGAAAAAGTTATCTAACACAAAATCTGCAGAATCCTGTCCATTTCTCCAGCTGGCAACAGCTTCACATGCATAACATGTGGACATGCCAGCTGTCGCAGTCAAGGTGGAAATTCTGGTGCTGTTAGGTTATTATTGCTTGATTTGGAGGGCAAATGCAACACTTATCAATTACAGCTTCTTGTCAAATGTTGTTTGGCTTTTAACTTGAAATTCAGCTGCTTTACTTAAACCTTTAGTAGGCTATACTATTAGTAGGCAATTGAAGTCTTTTGTAAGTTATGAAGATGACATCCTTACGACCTTAGTTCGTCACAGTTTGTGGAAATGAGAAAGGATCACGAAAGGCGTCTCATCAGGGTGTGGCCACACGAAAAGTGAGGTTCGTGCCGTACTATCTTTTCGTGAGTTTACAGAAATATTGCTGTCCGTACTATTACAGAGACCTCCTGTTGTAACCACAGTACCACACCCTTAATATCCTTTGAATACATGGCGGCGTAAGTGTTTTGAAGTCGAGTTGTTACATGCATGAGAGGCTTCTCAATATGAGTATCTATACATGTCTTATGGCAATAAGTCAAACACAATTTGGTACACTGCAGCACATCAAAAATGAGGGATTCAGTTGTGACCGTCAAGATCAAAATCCTACGGTCACGACCTGCACAGTCATTGGTAATGACCGTGAAATGATCCCTTTGGACACTTGTTGGTTCAATCTGATACGCGAAAATCATGAATCACTATTACAGTAATGTACTTTAGTGGAGTGGAGTCCGTAATACAGTACACCATCAATCGCTATTAGAGTAAAGGATTAAATAGCGAAAAAAAAAATTAGTGTTATTAACACTAATCGGGAATTAATTTTTTTTGAAAAAAATATATATACTAATTAATCCCTAACTGTAATTTGGGTTGTCCTTAATAATAAATACCCGCCCTTTCGATGTCTACATTAATATGTGAATTCGTACAAAATCTGACAATTCGTATGCCGTAGCGCTGTTCACATGGTCGACGGACGAACATATGAAAACGTGATTTTTGTCGACGAGTTTGCATCTATTTCTTCCAGTGCACATTCACATGTGTGCGCAGTAATGTTAAGTGTCTTTTTATGCCTTTGTAATTCAAAAAGTACCATTTCGTACAAAAATATCTTGTCCGTACGCCATGCTATTTCCATTGCAATGTACTTCCATTATTAACGCTAATTGAAAAAAAAACCCTAATTAGAATAATGGAAAAAATAGAATTATGGATTGTATTTCGGGTTTTTTTTTTTGAAAAAAGGGCACCGAATTGGCGTTATATACTCTAATAGCGATTGACAGTGTACCGTATGCGCTCATAAGGTACGACATTCCTGTCACATGGATGTTTTGATTGTTTTCGCTCGCACGAAATACAATACGTGAGCGATTCCATGCGAGTCTGGCTCAAAGGATTGTCGCGGATGTGCCATCGATCGAATCGTCTCCAAAAGGTTACGACCGGATGACGTGGATGACATGATGACGTGGATGCAGGATGACGTGGACAGCAAGGTGACGTGGACATTATTTTCTGAACAAAAAAAGTGTTGACAGGAGAAAGCGACAAACGAACGTTCCAAACTTCCAACGAGGAATGCCGTCGGTCACTTAGCTGCGGTAACACGCGATTCAATTTGCTTAAAATATAAATTCACTGCACAAGAAAAGCTTACAGTGAACAGTCGCGGCAGTGACGTCACAGGAAATGTAACTGAACTAGTTTAACGGGAATCGCGAGGTTCTAATTTATTTGTGCATATGCTGTAGGACTTTCCCGTTTTCGTTCGGAAAAAACAAGCAGACGTATCGAAACTTATAATACGATGCGAACTGAACTGAATACATATTCGAATATGATTCTCTGTTGGGAAAGAGAGAGAGAGAGAAAAAAAAAAAGAGAGGAAACCAGAGAGCGGAGCAACAGAGGCATGGAGAGTGGAAAGAACATCCAAAGAAGGGGAGACGAGAGGGAGGCAGCAAAAAGAAAGCGTTAAGAGGGAGAGAGAAGGAGAGGGAGGAAGTCATTTTTTCTCAACTAAAGACCACCAAGTAAAATTGACAATTACTAGTGTTTCTTTGATAATAAATAATTTGACTTTTTATCACTATCGGTAAACTTCTTAATAACTGATAGAAAGTTATGTTCAGTCGATTCAAAAACTCAAGCTCCAGTATAACACAGAGCCATGTTTTTCGTATTTTTGTGGAAGATATTTTCATCGACATCGATGTTTCCACATTTTTGCCATTTTGGCACACACGGCCAATCAAAACTGTGACGTCACTTTTATTATTGCAACCATCTCCTGTGTCACAGAATTACCTAACTCTGAAAAAACTGCTGAAAATGGAAAGAAGTTCAGAAAACAAACCAGTGTTCCGTGTTATTATTTATTATTTCAAGTGTTTTCCTTAAATTGGAATTCTCAACCAATTTCCACAAACAGTACTACTCCACCATCTCTTCGCATGCCTTGTGTCGCGTCGTGTGACAACATTTGACAACCATTCAAGTTTCAAAATTCCCAAAGCGCTAAGGAAGCACTGTACACTAGTCTCTCTAAATGTACAACGAAGTGTCTCTAAATACACACTAGTGTCTCTCTAAACACGATAAAGTCTCTCTAAACACACACTAGAGTCTCTCTGAATACACACTCCTATCGAATTCTATCAAACCGTTGAAAAGGGAAAGGCATCCAGAAAATAAACCGCTACTGGAGTCATTATTTTCCTTCACTGAAAGCATCGACCTATTTACACAAAACTGTACAAGTCTTCCCAACAACCCTAAACTGCCGTACATGTGGAGCTTCAGAACCTTCCAAAACCATTCCAGTTTAGAACTTGCCAACATCCCCTTTAAAACTTTATACACTAAATTCTCTCTAATAAACTCTCTCTACATGTACAACGAAGTCTCTCTAAATGTCCAATGAAGCCTCTCTAAAGGTACACTCGACTCTCTCTAGATGAAAATATCTCCCAAACAAAAATTTCAGTCAAGCCACGTCGGGATCGTCAAAATCTTCGCCTCCATAGTAAGTATCATCGTCATCCTCAAAAACGTCACCGACACCATGATCCCCATCGTCGTCATCCTCATCCTCCAAATAATCATCCCAAACATCATCCGAATAATCACCCTCAAGAGTGGAAGTGTTAACGTGGGTGAATCCACAATAAAAATTACCCTAAAATAAAACAAAAATAAAGTGTTAGGAGCAAGTGAGGGAGAAAGGGAGAGAGGGAGAGAGGGAGAGGGGGAGAGGGGAAGAGGGGAAGAGGGGGAGAGGGGGAGAGGGGGAGAGGGGGAGAGGGGGAGAGGGGGAGAGGGGGAGAGGGGGAGAGGGGGAGAGGGGGAGAAGGGGAGAAGGGGAGAGGGGGAGAGGGGGAGAGGGGGAGAGGGGGAGGGGGGAGAGGGGGGAGAGGGGGAGAGGGGGAGAGGGGGAGAGGGGGAGAGGGGGAGAGGGGGAGAGGGGGAGAGGGGGAGAGGGGGAGAGAGAGAGAGAAAGAGAGAGGGAGAGGGGGAGAGGGGGAAAGAGGCAGAGAGGGAGAGTCGGAGGGAAGTGAGAGGCAGAGTGAGGGAGAGAGGGAGAGGGTGAGGGGGGGCAACGAAGAGATAGATGGAGAGGGGAAGAAAGGGGGTGGGGGAGAGGGAGAGAGGAAGAGAGGGAGAAAGGAAGAGAGGGAGAGAGGGAAAGAGGGAGAGAGGGTATCGATGTATGAAAGTAAGGGGTAAGGGGTAAGGGGTAAGGGGTAAGGGGTAAGGGGTAAGGGGTAAGGGGTAAGGGGTAAGGGGTAAGGGGTAAGGGGTAAGGGGTAAGGGGTAAGGGGTAAGGGGTAAGGGGTAAGGGGTAAGGGGTAAGGGGTAAGGAGTAAGTGGGTAAGGGTAGGAGTGGGAGGTAAGGGGCTAGTAAATGAAGGTAGGAGTAAGGTTGTAGAGTTAGGGGGTAGAGGGTAAAGAAGTAGGGATGGAGAGTAGGAAATAGGGGTAGAAGACAGGGGAGGAAAGTAAGGAGAGTGGGTAGGGTTTAAAAAGGAGTGTGAGTAAGGAGATGGTAGAGAGGGATAA
The DNA here is from genome assembly GCA_037447655.1 of Zygnema cylindricum. Classification (NCBI taxonomy): domain Eukaryota; kingdom Viridiplantae; phylum Streptophyta; class Zygnematophyceae; order Zygnematales; family Zygnemataceae; genus Zygnema; species Zygnema cylindricum. The sequence continues at coordinate 17,849 of JBBHKE010001428.1, read as the reverse complement.
GAAGGTAAGAGGTTGGGGACTAGTTGATTTGAAGACTGGAGGTAGGAGAATAGGGGAAACGGGAAAGGCGGTAGAGGGGTGGAAGGATAAGACAAAAAGTGCATTATAATAAGACAAAAGAACAAGGGAAATCACGCAAAAAAGAAAGTAAATGTCATCAACATGTCATGCCGCATCGTGTCGGTTGCCCGCGCGCACGATATTATCCACGCACGCGCAGTATTTTGCATGCATGCGTAGTATTTCTCACGCACGCGCGGTATTTTCCACGCTCGCGCGGTATTTTGCACGCACGCGCGGTTTTCTTGCATGCACGCGTAGTATTCCGCACGCACGCACGGTTTTGGGCACGCGCGCGAGATTTGATGCATACACGCACGATTTAATGCATGCACGCATAATTTTCGCACGCATATATAATTTTCGTTCACACGTGCGATTTTGCGCCGATTCATTTATTTATGACGTGTACGCGATTCGCGTGCACGTTTCGTTGAATAGTACTCATTCCGTGCGATATGTTTTATTTCGTGCGCAGATATGTTATTTTTGAAGTATGGACGCGAAGTATCGTTTTGGCGACGCATCGCAATTTCCAGAAATAGTTAGTGCGATGGTTTTCGTTTCGTGCGATATGTTTCGTTTCGTGCGTATGCACGCAATTTTGGGAGTATCGACGCGAAGTATCGTTTGGCGCCGAATCGCGATTCCTGGTAGTATCGGCGTCGCTTCGATACCTTGTATTTATTTAAGTCGCGAACCCATGTAGGTTCGCGCACATGTAGTTAGGGAGGGTTTTAACCCTCGGATTGTGGATTTTGGCAGGCGTACGGCAGACGATGTTGGCGGCATATTGGCCAACATCTTTAGTAGTTTCATGCATGTAGAGTAGACTAGACGTAGGCTAATTTTGCTTAGGCCTAGTGTAGCTCTTACTTAGCCTAATTCTCAGACTTGGAGAATTTAGCTTTCGGACAAGAATTTTCTCTTGGCAGCGGAGCTTTTCTCTTGCTCTCTCTCTCACCGATTGCTCAAGTTTCTTCCTTTCTTTTGCTAGCTAGCTGTAGAGGCTAGATAGTTTACGTACATTCTTCCTTGTAATTCTGCCCACGCTTTTAATCCACGCGGCTCAAAGCCAAGTCCGGAAGGTTTCCCTCCAACTTGTGTCATTTTTGGGAAGTGGTGGATTGGAGTTCGTGTGGAGAAGCATCCGGATCCGGCTGCCCTTCCCACGGACAGCTGAACGGTTTGGGTGTTTGTTTTTGTGTTGTTTGTATTTTCGGTTGGGAATGGAAGGGTGAATTTTGGCCAAATTTTGAGTTTTCCTTGTTTTTGGTTGGAATTATTTATTTTGCTTCGTTGCTTTCGTACGAGATAACTCTTGTAAAGAATACGTTGAAGACCCAAGAGCCTAGTGGCTACCTTGTGGCTTAGTATTCTTGTCCAAAAGCTCCACTTTGTAAAAATCACATTTTCTAAAAGTTTATTTTTATAAAAATTATTCATAAAAAAAATATTACTTTTCAAATTCAGTTTTTATTCTTGTTTTTTTTTCTTCCCATTTTCCTGCCTATTTACCTTTCATTTTCAGTTTAACTTCTCAGTTTTGTGTGATAAAATAAAGCTAAAGGAAAAAAAAATATATATAAAAATTACATTATTTTCAATATAAAATCTTTTTTTTCATTTCTAGATTTTCTTCCACCTTTTATTTGAGTTGGTTTTTTTTTCCTTTTGATCTAGCTTTATTTTACTACAAGTTTCATTCTACTTTCTCTCTATTTTTGCTTTCGTTTTCAGTTTTGCATTGGGAAAATATATTATAAAAATAACTTAATTCATAAATTTTATTTTATTAAAAAATATAAACAATTTGTTTTGGTTTTTTGGTTTCTTCTTTCTTGCTTTCAATTCTTGTCTTCTATCTTGCTTCCACTATATTTCTGGTCTGCAGATTTAGGTCTGATTTTGTGTCAGATTTTTAGGGTTAATCTGCGGAATTAGGGTTTGGCCGCAGATTTAGGGTTTCGGCCGCAGATTTAGGGTTTGGGCGTATTTAGGGTTTATTTTTTGAAATTCTTAACCCTAGGTCAGCATATTACCATTCATTGGTCGCAGATTTTTGATTTTTTCAGCGTGGAATTAGGGTTTGGGAAACCTTTTTGCCCAATCTTACTGTATTTTGTGTTTTATTTTGAACTTTTCTCAATATTTCTTATCTTTCTTTCCTTTGGTGCAACTTAATTTGCTATCTTGTTGATGTTTGGGTTGTGTTGGATTTGATATTTTCTTTATTTTCCTCTTGCCAACCTTAATCATTCAGAACACTTAGCAAAATAAAAATATATATTCATATATATTAGAATTGCACGAATTATAACCTAAAATTATCATTGCTTTATAGTTAGGTATAGCGTGGCATAGCGCTGATACGCATACCCTAGCAGGATACTAATTGCTTTGGTGTTTAGCGGTGGTTTTTGACACGATTATTCGGAATCGGAGCGGGTTCGATTCCAAGGAGCTCTGCAAAATCCAACTTGCCTCGACCAAGTCCGGTTCACTTTTAGTACTCACAAGAGTATTAAAGGTGTTTATAAGTATCACGATGCCTTGCGGGTGCAGGAGCGTTTCTTTGTAATTTGGACACTCGTGTAGGGGTTCGGTGTGGATTGGTTCTATTACGAACCTTTCTTTTTGAGCATTTGCATTTTCCTTGTTTTCCTTGCATGCTATCTGGCCGTGAGTGGCCTTGAGTTTCCCTGTGACTATCTGGATTGGATTTCCTTTCATAGATCTTGTCGTTGGTGGCACTGTTTAGACAATTTTCTGTCTGTGCCGCTGTAGATCTGCACCGAAAGGTGCCTGGATAGTTTCTCTGTTTGTTTTTATAGATCTGGCCCTTCGGCCTTGCCCCATTGTTTGCAGGGTAGAGGTTTTGGTATTCCGACTTTTTGCTAGATCTGACCACCGGGACTTGCTAGAGACTTCGTGTGTTCAATTATTTTGTCTGGATTGGCCTGTCACTAGACGCACCTCGGTTAGTTCGTTTTGATATTTTAGTCATAATCGAGGGTTTTCTCTTCGTTTATGCCCACGGATTGGGATAACTTACGTTATCAATCCGGATCTACCCGCGGCGGGACATTTTTCCATCCACCGCAGTTAGATCTTTCTAGTTTCTCCGAGTCTACGGACGCACGTGTTTCGGTTGCGGCCCCTAGATCTCCGTCTGTTCGGTCAGTATTGACCACAGTCTCATAATTATCCTCACTTTCCTCTAGATCATCCCTACATAGAATCGAATGAGACTTTTCAGAGGAAATCTTTTCCCATCCTCTCACATATCCGTTTTCGGTTGGTCCAAATTTGGAACCACTAGTGCATTCTTCCTTTGACGACATGGCTTCCTCTTCAGAGGGGGGCATGGGGAAAATGCAATTTTGGTTTTCAGGGATGAAGGATACCATGTCTTTATCCCATTTCCGTATACTTTATAATACCGAAATGCGTGATTTGGCATTTCGCTATCAAGATCGATTTGATCTTCGTTTGGCATTTTCTCTTCTTGGCCGGTACCTCAGAGGTTCGGCCCTTACATTATATTCCCGCAAGTATGATGTTATACTTGCGATGACTGAATTTTCCCCTCCTTTTGCTGGTACACCCGAGGTCATAGGTCAAGCGGATATTCCATTCCAGGCCGCTTTTCCCGAGGTCTTAGATGCCCAAGGTGTTGTCCTAATTCCCGCAGTCCTAGAAATTCCTCGCCAATATGCTGTGGCCGCTCGTGCTGCTGTCCCAGCACGACCAGAAATGATTATTCCGTTGCGGGATCCACTATCTGTTATGTTCGATTTCTTAGAAGCCGAGTATCGGATGCAAAACCCCGATCAGGAGAAAGAATTGATGAATTTCACGCGTAAACCAGGCAAAACCGCGCCTGCTTTACGTGCTCGCATGGAGACTCTGCGAGAAGCTTTACCGGACTTAATGTTCGATGCGGAAGCTGTTCAAAAATTTGTTGGACAGTTTCCAGATCAATCGAAACGTTTTATACAAAGTCATCTCACTCAGACTTACGGTCTGAAATTTACATTTGATCAAGCCGCTCAATATGCGGTAGAATATGAGATGCAATCATGTTGGTGGGAAGCTCATGATCGTTCGGAAGTCGCTTCCCCACTTTCTCCACCTAGTAGCCCATGGCCCAACAATAGGCCTCCAAAGACGCCGGCCATGGGAAATCCGCCATTTAATTCTGGAAACCGATTGTGTTTCCGATGTGGAAACACGGGACATGATGCCCGCATGTGCCCGGATAAGTCGGCCACATACACCCATTGCAACCAAAAGGAACATTATGTCCACCGTTGCCATGTTAAGGATCCTAATTTTTCCTATCAGAATCAGATTCAGAACGGTGGAATTCCTGCCCGTTTTGCCAAGCCGATATCTCCTCCTTCCGAGACAGAGAAAGAGGGGACTCCGCCTAAGACCTCTCGAAGAGAGAGGGAAAAAGCCGAGTTACAAGTCATGATGGCCGCCATGATGAAGGAGCAATTCGCTGCCTTCATGGCCGAAATGAAACCCCAGTTCACGGGGATGGCAAGGACAGTCGTCCACACGCCATCGTTGGTTGGTCGAATCCTCCGGGATTCCACGGTCCAACAACGGGCAACCACTTTCGATAAGGGATCCCCTGGTCGTAATCGGGACGGTAAATTACAGAATTCCCGTATTCCACTTTCTTTCGAGAAAGAATCTCTCTCTCCTCTACCGGACACAGCTTCCTCCATTGTGGCTGAAGCTCTCACCATTATGGATAGTACCATACTTGATGCACATCGAGTCAAGGAACGACTAAGCATCCTTTCTGCCATGATTGATGAGGCCCCCAGGGCCTCTCCTTTTCCTAATGAGGTTCCCAAAGCCTCTCCCCTTGTTGACGAGTTCGCTGCAGCCGCCGCTTTGAGGGCGTTGGAACTGAACCGTAGTCTTTCAGTCATTCAGCCGGTTACCGCGGATGAGCGCCGTGACCTTGATCCTCACATCAATTTCTTGGACAATTCTCGAATGTCCTTCTCTGTTAATGGTGTTTCTCCTTCTCTCCCTCTCATGGACACCGGAGCCAAACCCGTGATCCTTGGATCCGGATTTGCGCTCAAGCTTGGTCTGACAGCAGACAAGCTCCAAGCCACGTCTACTCGGCTTCTTACTTCAGCCAGTACCACGGAGTCGGTGCTTGGAATTACCAAGGACCCGCTTGTCTTTCGGTTTCTCAACGGAACCGAGAGTGAGTCCGTAGAGGTTTCTGTCCGAGCATTGGTCACCAAATCAAACGACTACGAATGCTTAGTGGGACAGGATGTTATCTTCCGAATCGGTGGAGGAGTAGATATGCATGATCAGACCTTCTCCTACCGTCCCTCTAATTTTCCCGGTCGCAAAATCTGCCTCCCTCTTGTCTCTGCTCGCAAGCCGTTGCCCACTATGGCACATTTGGCTTCCGCTCTCCCTGCATTTTCCAGTATCGAACTTCGGGAAGACAATGGCGACTCGTTTTTCTCGGAAAGGATCCATACCGTCGACACCGAGGTCTTTCCACACATTCTCAATGTGGTGGATAGTGATACTAATGGGATGTTGAGTTTGCAGAGTTTATGCATGTACAGGTGGTGATCAAGGGTTCCCCATGGAGTGTCTCTCTTCTCCATTTTCTTTCAACCCGGCTGACCATTGCTGTTGTTTGTGTCCTCAGCTTTGTTGACTAGCTCCTCTACAGGCTAAAGAGCTGGGGGGGGGAATTATTGGGTCCACTTCACTCTAGGGGAGTATTCTTCCCTTTCTCTCTCTATGTCATTTCCATCCTTATTCCTTCACATGGTGTATATACTTTTTGTATTTTTCATATTTATTTTCGTTGGTGTATATATATATTTGAGCATGACTTTGTTCATTGTGATGCATGTTGCTTGCTTGTTTTTCATGCTCGACAATTGTCATACCGCATCGTGTTGGTTGCTCGCACGCGCGGTATTTTGCACGCACGCGCGGTATTTTGCATTTACGCACGGTATTTTGCATGCACAATTGGTTTTAGGCACCCACGCGCTATTTTATGAATGCACGCGCGATTTCATGCATGCACTCACAATTCGATGCACGCACGTCTAGTTGTTTCGTTAGCACGTGCGAAATTTCGCGTCGATTTTTAATTTTTATGTTTGTTGAACAGTACTAATTTCGTGCGATACTTTTCATTTCGTGCGCAAGTATTTCGATTTTCGAGTATTTCGTGCGGTATGCTTCGTTTCGTGCGTATGCACGCGATTCCGAAGTATGGACGCAGAGTATTGTTTGGAGGTGAATCGCGATTTCCGGGCGACGCTTCGATACACCATTTATTTATTTATTTAAATCGCGAACCCATGTAGGTTCGCGCGCACATGTAGTAAGGGAGGGTTTTTACTCTTGAACGGTGAATTTTGTCAAGCATACGGCAAACGATGTTGGCCGCCTATTGGCCAACATCTTAAGTAGTTTCATGCATGTAAAGTAGATTAGACGTAATCTAATTTTGCTTAGGCCTAGCGTAGCTCTTACTTAGCCTAATTCTTAGACTTAGAGAAATTAGCTTTTGGACAAGAATTTTCTCTTGGCAGCGGAGCTTTTCTCTTGCTCTCACTCTCACCGATTGCCCACGTGTCAATCTTCTCTTTGCTAGCTAGCTGTAAAGGCTAGATAGAGTAAGACTATTCTCCTTGTTTTTCTGCCCTCGTTTTTAATCCATACGGCCAAAGGCCACGTTCGGAAGGTTTCCCTTTAAAGTTTGTAATTTGGTAGAAGTGGGAGATTGGCGATCGTGAAGGGGCACATCTGGACTTTGCTGTGCCTTCCTCGGGCAGCTTGAGGGTTTGGTTGTGTTGTGTGTGTCTTGTTTGTATTTCGGTTGGCTTGAAATGAGTGTATTTTTGATCGAATTTGGATTTTCCCTTATTCCGGTTGGAATATTCTTTGCTTTGCTATCGTAACGAGATAACACTTGTAGAGAATGTGATTTCTGCCTCGATTTCTGTTCCAGACCCTCAGCTGTCTTGACCAGCTCCTCTACAGATTAAGGAGCTGGGGGGGGGAATTATTGGGTTCACTTCACTTTAGGGGAGTATTCTTTTTCCTTTTCTTTCTTGGGTCATTTTCACTTTTGTTCCTTCTCATGGTGTATATATTTTATTGACTTTTCATATTTATTTCCGTTGTTGTATATGTTTGTGAGTATGACTTTGCTGGTTGTGATGCATGTTTGCTTGCTAGCCTCTCATGCACGACAGCTGTCATGCCGCATCGTGTCAGTTGCCCGCGCGCACGATATTATCCACGCACGCGCAGTATTTTGCATGCATGTGTAGTATTTCTCACGCACGCGCGGTATTTTCCACGCTCGCGCGGTATTTTGCACGCACGCGCGGTTTTCTTGCATGCACGCGTAGTATTCCGCACGCACGCACGGTTTTGGGCACGCGCGCGAGATTTGATGCATACACGCACGATTTAATGCATGCACGCATAATTTTTGCACGCATATATAATTTTCGTTCACACGTGCGATTTTACGACGATTCATTTATTTATGACGTGTACGCGATTAGCGTGCACGTTTCGTTGAATAGTACTAATTCCGTGCGATATGTTTTTTTTCGTGCGCAGATATGTTATTTTCGAAGTATGGACGTGAAGTATCGTTTTGGCGACGCATCGCAATTTCCAGAAATAGTTAGTGCGATGGTTTTCGTTTCGTGCGATATGTTTCGTTTCGTGCGTATGCACGCAATTTTGGGAGTATCGACGCGAAGTATCGTTTGGCGCCGAATCGCGATTCTTGGTAGTATCGGCGTCGCTTCGATACTTTGTATTTATTTAAGTCACGAACCCATGTAGGTTCGCGCACATGTAGTTAGGGAGGGTTTTTACCCTCGGATTGTGGATTTTGTCAGGCGTACGGCAGACGATGTTGGCGGCATATTGGCCAACATCTTTAGTAGTTTCATGCATGTAGAGTAGACTAGACGTAGGCTAATTTTGCTTAGGCCTAGTGTAGCTCTTACTTAGCCTAATTCTCAGACTTAGAGAATTTAGCTTTTGGACAAGAATTTTCTCTTGGCGGCGGAGCTTTTCTCTTGTTCTCTTGCAATTCTGTGTCCTCTATTGGACCACAGAATACAAGAAGCCTCTAGATAGTATTTAACTAACCCACTTTAAGCCACAACCATTGCTGCCCAAGAAGGCAAACTGACAATTTGACTGCAGCCTTGTGTAGCCTGGACTCCCCTGAGTCCGTAGAAAAAAGAATCACTGAAAAAGGCCAACTAGGCGATAAGTTATAGGGTGGCAAAGATGCGAATTTATACAAACTCTCTGAGAGAGAGGACTATCTACCTAAATTTTCCTAAGTCCTAGTTTTTCCTAATTCCCTCTCACAGCTCCTATCTACTGCCTGTACGAACCAATCACAAAACTGTATAGTACTAGAAAGTACTACTGCCGATGTACTTTCTGTACGGCCTCTGTACGACAAGGCCATAAGTGGACGCGTGTATACTTTCCACTCATCCGTACGTTCCTCGGAATTCCCGCGACCGAATGATGTCTCCCCACGTGGCGCCAGGTGATGCCACGTCACTAAATGCCAAAGTGACCACTCCGGGATTTCGGCGATGATGTGCGGCGTTGGATTATATGCGAAACGTAATCTTGGCCGGAATAAATACTTGCGCGATATTTGTTCCGATGTAGAAATAAAATGCGTGGTATCCGTTTTGAATTAGCGTCGTACGACGTACTTTATAAAACTGTATATATGTACGCCGTAAACAGTTTTAGTTAAATGAACTTTATACTTTCGAACTAAATATATATCTATCACATACCATAGCACTTAGCATTGGTCCTAGTCTATTAGGATAAAGCTGACCGCTACCGGTCGATTTGACGAACCGCAGGTACCGGGATCAAATCTCTGGTCCGTCAAGTATATTTTTAGTAACCTACTAAAAATAGCTGTCTAATGAACTAAGGCAGCCATGGATCAACCTCTCTCTCTTTCCTTCAGTGACTACAACAAGTATGGGGGCTAGAGAGCGGAGGTGGAGGCAGGCTGTCCGTCCTTTTCTTTTTCCTTTTATAAAAACATATTAAACCTAGAAAATACTCTAGAAATCTATAAATTTCAACACTCCCCTTATTTTCTAGTCTAATTTTAATTTTTCTTTCAACCCGCATTTTTCCCGACAATATTTTAGTTTAGGAGAGGGCACAGGTTTGGTCATCATGTCAGCCACCATTTCTTCATCAGGTCTGTACACAAGATTTAGAATTTTATTTTCAACTTTTTCTCTTACGAAGCTTAATCTTATGTCCATATGTTTTGCTTTGAAATGGTGTTTTGGATTGGCTGCAATTGCAATTGCAGCTTCGTTATCGCAAAAGATTTCATGCACTCCCTCCTTCATAAATCCCAGTTCTTGTAACAATGATTTCACCCACATTAGTTCTTTTACAGCAGAACACGACGCTATATACTCAGCCTCCATAGTAGACTGAGCAACCACCTTTTGTTGCTTACTGCTCCAACAGCAAGCACCTTCCCCCACATACAAAACATATCCAGAAGTGCATCTTCTCATAGGTGCATCCCCATAACTGGCGTCACTCCAAGTGGTGATATCAGTATGCTCCCCTCCCAAATGCAACCATAACTCTCTAGTTCCCACCAGATATCTCATGACTCTCTTGGCTGCCTCCCAATCTCTCTCCTAGGATCATTAAGACTCCTACTGAGTACTTCAACTGCTGTCGCTATGTCCGGCCTGGTACAATTCATAAAATAGATTAAGCTTCCTACGACCTGTCTATAAGGAATAGACTTCATGAACTCTCTCTCCTCTAGACTCATCTGATCGTCTAAGATCATCACTCCTCCTTCTACACTCCCATCACTTACTTTTTTCAAGTCCATGGGAGTGGTACAACTGTTAGCATTTTCCATCTGGAATTTCTCAAACATATTACCTATTGCTTCTTTCTGAGTAAGTCTGATAATCTTCTTCCCTCTATCTCTCTCTATTTGGATCCCCAAAATATATTTTGCCTCCCCTAAATCCTTCATATCAAATCTGCCCCTAAGATCTTTCTTTAGCCTATTGATATTATCTAAAGACTTAGTTAACACAAGCAGATCATCCACATAAATTGCAATAAATATGACACCATTCTCATCTTCAAACATATAGATAGAATGGTCAGAGCTGATCCGGATGTATCCCAGATCGGTGAGAAACTCATCTAGTTTCTTATTCCACTGTCGGGGAGCCTGTTTCAGTCCATATAAGGACTTTATGAGCCTGCACACTTTGCTCTCTTCTCCTTCTTCCACAAACCCTTCGGGTTGCCTCATAAAAATTTCTTCCTCTAACTCACCATTAAGAAAAGCAGTCTTAATATCCATCTGGTGAATTTCCATGTCTTCCGCTGCGGCCAGACTGAGGAGAATCCTTACCGATGGGAACCGAACAACTGGAGCAAAGGTCTCCTCATAGTCAATCCCCTCTTTTTGGGTGAACCCCTTTGCTACCAATCGAGCCTTATACCTCTAAATTCTATTATCTGGGTTCAGTTTTAGTTTAAATACCCATTTACATCCAATAGGTTTTCTGTCTGGAGGGCAATCTGCTAGTTCCCAAGTATTTGCTTCCATGATAGAAGCCATCTCATCATTTATGGCTCTAATCCATCTTTCTTTCTCTGGACTATTCACTGCCTCTAAGTAAGACTGAGGCTCATCTGGGTGAGATAGCTTAGTTACCTTATGGGCAGCTTGTTTTTCCTGTATCCTTTTGCTGCTCCTCCTTCCTCCCTCAAACTCCGAAGCTGGAATGGATGGAAGTCTTGGATTTCTTCTCACTGTCTCATCGGCTCCCCTGTCCATAAAAACCGTATCTTGTCCCGCTTCTTCCATCTCCTCGAAGTCCATAGAAGTATGTGAGGTTTCCGGTGAGTCTCCTGTATCTTCGATCTCCCCTGAATCTGTAATCACAGTTTCACTCATGTCTTTTTCGGGAACGACTGAGTTCTCCTCACTTTCGGACTCAAATCTGATCCTTATCTTCTTTGTATATTTGAAGGGGTCAAATGACTTCCCTTCATCCATGACAACTAAGTGTTTGACCAGAATGATATCTTTCTTTGCTAAGTCATAGACTCTATATCCCTTAACATCCTCATCATATCCCACAAAGTATCCAGGTTTTCCCTTAGCATCTAGTTTCCAGTTTTTCCTATCCGTGTCAAGACTGTAAACTTGGCTACCAAATACTTTAAGGTGTGAGATATCTGGTTTCCTTCCAACCCATCTCTCATAAGGTGTCACTCCCTTTACAGCTGAGGTAAGGACTCTATTTTTAATATAGTTGGCACAGTTCATTGCCTCTGCCCAAAATCTCTTTCCTATTTTCTTGTCTGCCAACATACTACATGCACTATCTCCTAGTGTTCTATTCAACCTCTCAGCTACCCTATTTTGTTCTGGGTTATATGGTACAGTTTTCTGGTGCTGCACTCCCTCATCTCTCAAATATTCCTCAAACTCGTTAGAGGTATATTCCCCCCCATTATCACTCCTTATCCTTTTAATGGGGGTTTCATGCAACTTCTCACTCCAAGCTTTATATTCTTTTAAGTAAGTTGATGCTTCAGACTTTGTTTTCAGAAAGTAGACTCTAGAGTATCTAGACCAGTCATCAGTTATTGTCATCATAAACCTCTTTCCTCCAACCGAAGGTACTTTTGCAGGCCCCCAAATATCTGTGTGGACTAAATCTAATACTTTCTCACCTCTATATGTGGCGGCTTTGGGAAAGGGAAGTCTGTGAGCCTTACCTTGAGCACAACCACTACAATTATCCATCATTTCATTATCCCCAAACTCAATGCCATCTACTACCCCAAGTTTTTTCATTTCCCTTAACCTATCAAAATGTACATGCCCCAACCGCTTATGCCAAATCATCACCTTAGGAACACCAACATAGTAAGCATTCTTCTTTTCATTACTCAAGTTAAGCCTAAACATTCCTTGGCTACCCTTATCTGCTGTGAAGTAAACTTCATCCCCATACTTAGCTGTAAAGACTCCCTTTCTGGTGAAGGTATCAAACTCTTTGTCATCTAACACAGACGTAGAGACAAGGTTTTTACTCAGCTGTGGAATGTAAAGTACATCTGAGAATGTAAGTATAGAAGTCTTACCCTCCACTAAGACTTTCAGATCTACTGATCCCACTAGATCTGTAGTAATCACTCTCCCATCCCCATACTCTATCTCTACAGTAGGAATCTTTCTTACCTTAGTGAAGAGTTCTTTATCACGACACATATGCATGGATGCACCTGAGTCGATGATCCATCCTTCCTGTGGAGCTTCCCGGATGGCTCCAAGGGCACACTTTTGCCTCCGAGGAATCTCCTTCTCCTCCAAACTCTCGTCAAGAAGAAGCTCCCCATCCTCCTCAGAGGACTCATCCTCGGTTTCTCCTGACACCTTTGTAACCACAAGTGCCTTTTTCTTCCCTCCGGAAGAACCCCCTCCACGGTTCTCTTGGAGCCTCAGCTCTGATAGCTTGACATAATCTGCAATAAAGTGCCCCGGCTTTTTGCAATAATGACAAAGACCCTTTGGGGGCCTTTGTCCCCCTGAATGATCTCTTTCCCCTCTATAAGGTTTCTTCAGGTCCTTTCCCCATCGGTCCCCTCCTACTGCTAGAGCTTGAATGCTCTTTCCTCCTCTCCTAATCTCCATTGTGTTTTCCTGCACAAGTATCATCCTGACTACTGTGTTCCATTTCCATGAACTATCAGGCATTCCCTGTACTCGGTACACTAAGTTTTCGAACTCATTTGGTAATTTCATGATAAGGGTGTCAACTTTCATTTTCATTTTACCTATCCACCCGGCACTTTCCATTTCCGTATACAAACAAGAAAGATCATTACAGTAATCTAACATCTTTCCTCCTTTGTAAGTGTAACTCAGTAGCTTTTGCTCAGCCAACTGGAGCTCCTGAATAGTTCCAGCTCTATAAATTTCCACCAAACTCACCCACAACTCCTCGGCCTTGTAAATGTGAAGATGACGAGTGGCCAAACCTTGAGTGAGGTGCCTCAGAATGAAGTTCTTGGCAGCCATGTTTACATCCTCCCACATTTGAGTATCGTTCTCCACGGTCTTCACGATTGCCGCTCCCGATATTGTGGCAATAGGAGTAAGGGGTGTCTCCTTCCCTTTCCCCTTTTCGGACACACTGCTGTCCCCATCATCTGCCTCCTCCGCCGAGGCAGACGTTGTTGCAGGAAACCTTACTCCCCCAAATCCTGGTGGAGTTCCTGAAGGTGGACGTTTCACTTGTCCACTTACGATACCCCAGTATCGTTTTTCACACAAAGCTCCCATCATCATGGCTTCCCAATAGATGAACCCATATCCATTGAAGGTGGGCACCCTAGAGGGTGGGCCCATAACCTGCAATTCTCTGTCCTCCATTGGACCACAGAATACAAGAAGCCTCTAGATAGTATTTAACTAACCCACTTTAAGCCACAACCACTGCTGCCCAAGAAGGCAAACTGACAATTTGACTGCACCCCTGTGTAGCTTGGACTCCCCTGAGTCCGTAGAAAAAAGAATCACTAAAAAAGGCCAACCAGGCGATAAGTTATAGGGTGGCAAAGATGCCAATTTATACAAACTCTCTGAGAGAGAGGACTATCTACCTAAATTTTCCTAAGTCCTAGTTTTTCCTAATTCCCTCTCACAGCTCCTATCTACTGCCTGTACGAACCAATCACAAAACTGTATAGTACTAGAAAGTACTACTGCCGATGTACTTTCTGTACGGCCTCTGTACGACAAGGCCATAAGTGGACGCGTGTATACTTTCCACTCATCCGTACGTTCCTCGGAATTCCCGCGACCGAATGATGTCTCCCCACGTGGCGCCAGGTGATGCCACGTCACTAAATGCCAAAGTGACCACTCCGGGATTTCGGCGATGATGTGCGGCGTTGGATTATATGCGAAACGTAATCTTGGCCGGAATAAATACTTGCGCGATATTTGTTCCGATGTAGAAATAAAATGCGTGGTATCCGTTTTGAATTAGCGTCGTACGACGTACTTTATAAAAATGTATATATATACGCCGTAAACAGTTTTAGTTAAATGAACTTTATACTTTCGAACTAAATATATATCTATCACATACCATAGCACTTAGCATTGGTCCTAGTTTATTAGGATAAAGCTGACCGCTACCGGTCGATTTGACGAACCGCAGGTACCGGGATCAAATCTCTGGTCCGTCAAGTATATTTTTAGTAACCTACTAAAAATAGCTGTCTGTTGAACTAAGGCAGCCATGGATCAACCTCTCTCTCTTTCCTTCAGTGACTACAACAAGTATGGGGGCTAGAGAGCGGAGGTGGAGGCAGGCTGTCCGTCCTTTTCTTTTTCCTTTTATAAAAACATATTTAAACCTAGAAAATACTCTAGAAATCTATAAATTTCAACATCTCTCTCTCACCGATTGCTCAAGTTTTTTCCTTTCTTTTGCTAGCTAGCTGCAGAGGCTAGATAGTTTCTTGGGTCATTTTCACCTTTGTTCCTTCTCATGGTGTATATATTTTATTGACTTTTCATATTTATTTCCGTTGTTGTATATGTTTGTGAGCATGACTTTGCTGGTTGTGATGCATGTTTGCTTGCTAGCCTCTCATGCACGACAAACAGTACATTGAAAAGGGAGACAGGGAAGAAAAAGAAGAGGAAAAAAGTGAAAGGGAGAGAGGTTGAGGGTGAGAGGTTGAGGGAGAGGGATCGAGGGTGAGAGGTAGAGGGTGAGAGGTAGAGGGAGAGAGGTAGAGGGAGAGAGGTAGAGGGAGAGGAAGGAATATATCTACTGCCCCTTGCCTCAAGGGCTTCCTAGGTGACATAGAAGGTATGAATAATCATAGAAAACTTTGAACACAAAACCCCAAGAAACTCCTAAAGGTCCATAACATAAGGGAAAAAGACAAACATAAAGAGTAGGATTATCTCGAAACAAGTACCTTGGGACACAGAAAGGCCACTCCTGGACCGTCAAACTGGCTCCACACTCCCGCGTACTTTTCGTTCCTCTTCATCACTTCATTTACATCCCAAACCTGCCCACACCGTAAATAGTGTGGACGATATGAACATCATGCGGTCCACAAACTCCAAAAACTGCGTAGACCTAAAACAATGTAGATGCTGGTCACTCCAAAATTGTAGAGCAGATATCGCCCGGTCCGAACGATGAACACTTAGAAAAATAGTTTGGACGTTATCCAATCCAAACTCATTAAGACAAATATCATCCGGGCCGAAAGTGCATACACCTAAATTAGTGTGGATGCTAACCGGCCGTGACTGGGTTTCCAATATCAACCCGGTCTGACGTACACCCAAAATAGTGTGGATGTCATCCAAAGCAAACTTAAGAATGGATATCATCCGGTCCAAACGGCAAAGACCTAGAATAGTGTGGATGTTATCCAATGCAAACCGGAGAGTGGATGATATATCATCCGGTCCAAAATGCATACACCTAAAATAGTGTGGATGTCATCTTGTCCAAACTCTGGTGTGAATATCATCCGATCTAAACTGCAGAACGGAAGTAGTGTGGATAAAAACTGCATACACCTGTAAATAGTGTTATGTCATCCACTCAAAATTGCGCACACTATAATTAATGTGGATCTATTTGTCGCAATATTCTTTCTTTAGACAGCAACCTTAAAGGGATTGAAGAAACAATAGAAACGTTACGAACAAAAGGGCACTCGTTACAAAAAAGAGTGGGGGGAATTGGGGGCAAGAAAAAACAACAAAGATAGTTGAGATCCAAACAAAGACAAAATATTGAATAGTCGTCATTTGGAAAAAAAAATAAAACATGCCCACATGGAAAAGGAAACTACAACACGAACGTGAAAATGCAAATACGATGTATTGGTAAAACAAAAAAATAATGACAAAAAACAACTAAAAGAACAAACAAATCCGCAATTCAAAGAAAAGAGAGCCCACATATTAATGAAATAGACCATAAAAATGCGAATATGAAAATTTTATGAAAACAAAAATATAATGTCTAAACACGATTAAAAATAAAAATAGATAAAGGAGATAAAGGAGATAAAGCAAGACCTATCTGAAAAACAGAACAACGATGACTATAACCTCTTACCTGTGAAAAACAAAATGGGCATTTGTCTTTTCTTGAAGAACTGGCTTCATCGTTACTGTCGTTTTTTTCCACAAAATGGCCCTCTCCTCTTATCTGCTCAAATAGCGTTTGCCGAATACTGAAACACACAAAAAGATAATGATAAAAATAAAAACAATAAGCTCTTAGTCACTAAGTGTTTTAAGTATTTGATATTTCATTTGATTGTTCATTTCCCTCTAACCATGTCTTTAGTCTTCATTTAGTATCAATTACCTAATTTTGACAAAAAAAAGGGAAACATACTACGATTGATATGATAACAAAACAAATTTAAGGTAAGACGTCTTAAATGAAATGTAAAAACAAGGAGCAACTAAACTATTATATACCACAAACAAAACTTCCTTCAGTGTCCTCATTAAGAAAATTTGGCCACTTCAGTCGAAAAAAAGTGGAGATGGACACTGAAATCAACCGAGCGACACAACTATCTGTGAGCGTAACACAATAATTTTTTTAAAAAAAAGACAAACTTATTACTACACACTGTCCATCACTATTAGTGCTTGAGAATTGTAAGCATTAAAGCAAAATTAGTATCAACAATAGTAATCTGGTGTAGAGTGAGAGGTGGCAGATTTGAAGTGCACTCCCTTACATATTATTAACGCTATTTTATGGTTTTAAGCAAAAAAAAAATTGGGACCGTATGAGTGCTATTAACACTCATAGCGATGGGCATGGTACACCATGAATCGCTATTAGCAACAATGTTAATTTCACCACTTTACTTAGCTTTTCTTCGTGCACACCTGTCTGGTTTCCGCTTAAAGACCGTCAATTGGGAGGTAAGATCCTTACATTTACGTCGCAACCGTCGGATTTGTACAGAGAAAAAATGCTTAAAATGGCAATAGAAACATTGACGCTAATTAGGGACTCGCTTCTACTTTACCCTATTATAGGTACGATATAATTAGTGTCAAAAACACTAGTATGAGTAGGTATTTAAATTGTGTACGGCATCCGTACGTCAACTACTTGTTATTTCGTATAAAGGTACACAAAAAGTGACAGATAATGGCGTCAACAGGGGAAAGCACACTCACACTAAATTCATAGTAATGAAGACTAGGGGAAATCAGGTGAACCTGTTCTCACATGTTCAAACGTCGGCTAAGTGACCACAAGCTATAGCGGCTACACTATGGAAATGTGTAGATGAATTAAAAATTAGTGATAATTTTAGTTGGCTTAAGGTGGTCAAACACGTAAAATACAACTAATAATACTATTTCATTCCCCACACTAATAATTTCTTTACGCTAATAGAGATTGACGGTGTAGTTTCCTGCCATTCCAAAAATGATGACAAGGGTTCAGTAATTTAAGGAAAAGAGAAAATAAGGAGGGGAAATAATGAGGGGAATAATGAGGTAAAAATGAAAACATGAACATACATGCCTAGATATATTCAACTACAACCCTAAAATACGTACATCGATTTGCCAAACCTTTGATAGCTCCTTTAACATATGTGTG
>JBBHKE010001427.1:13451-27202 GCA_037447655.1 Zygnema cylindricum | reverse complement strand
AGGGAGGGAGAGGGAGGGAGGGAGGGAGAGAGTGGGAGTCCAGAGATAATCTATTAAGCCCATAGAAAAAATAAAGTACAATTTATTGTAGGTCTTTTAAGGTTTTTGCGAACCGAAGAGAACACCCAAAGTCAGTCATGATGACATAATCCTGATAGCCTGATGATGGAGCTCCCATCAGCAAAATAATTAAGGAAAAGCCTTGGAACTTCCTGATAATGGGGATCGACTAAACCTAAGTGTATTTAAGCTTTTTAAGTAATCAAATTGGATCATCTGCATTAATTTGACGCAAAAGGAAGCAAGAAGACTAAGTGGATTGAGATTGCAAAATCGAAAGAGTCTATTGCTTTAAACAACCTCTAATCCTCGTTTCTGACACTTCTTGTATATCTCAATTGCCTATCAATGGTTTTCCACTTCTCCAAGTCAAACTGCGGATTCGCAGCAAAGAACATTAATGGAAAACCAAAAAAAAAAGTAGTTACGATCACACTACTGACTGTCTTCCCATGATAAAAAAGCCGATCGACGAACGTGTTGTGTTCGTCTCAAGCTACATGATGAACATAAGCAAGGTCTGCTTCGGACAAGCTGCCATTGAGAGGATGACGTATCCAATGACCAGCCGTGGCGTGAAACAGCTTTCAGATGCTTAGCTCCAAAACATTGTCGAGGAAGTCCAATTTGAAGTAAGGCAGGAGAAAGTCCTACTGCACAAGCTACAAGCTCTGAGTGTGTAACTCGTGGGCATTGGCCCACATCTAACACCTCCAACCTGTCAAAAAAAAATAAAAATAACAAATAAAAAACAAAATTATAATCAAAACAAAAAATTCAAACTGTGTCAGCATCTTGTAGCAACTTGTAGCATCTTGTAGCATATTATAGCATCTTGTAGCATCGTGTCGAGTCTTGTAGCAGGAGAGACTGGGGAAATACAAACCTTAAAAAAAAAAATAGCATCCAGATCATCTGCAAACAATGATACTGTTAGTTTAATTATTTACTCCATTATTCATCTACAGACTTATAAACTATTTATGCTGAAGAAGAGAGGGCGACTCACATGCTACAGCTGCTTGCAATCTTGACAACTCCATCATCTGTAATATCAGCACAGCTTAAAAGTCTCATCACTCTAAGTGACCGACATCCTTTCGCAATGGCGTCCAGAGTTATGTCATCTATGGCAGATGTTCTTATATGCAAAACAGTGAGCGTGGGCCAACCGGCGCCAAAAATTTGAGGAGGCAAATCTGTGCAAGAATCCAGCAGCAACTGGTTCAAAAATCGGCTATTTGTTCGAAGGCTCTCAAACCTTTCCCCCAATTTGCAGCAGAAGCGAAGAGAGAGACTTAACAGCTGAGGACAGTTGACAGAGACGGCCTCAACCGTGTCATTGCATTCACAAGCGTCGCAATTTATCTGTTTTACATACAAAAGAAACAAATAGAGTTAGCTTCACACTATGATTTTCACCTGCATTATTCATAAACTTAGTATTGTTCGTTGAATTGTTGTATTTACATAATTATTTTTCTATCTTGCAAATGTTCTACATAAAACCTCTCTTAAAAAGTCTTACATCTTGCAATTGTTCTACATTAACCCTCTCATGAAAAGACTTGATCTTGCAAATGTTCCAAATAAACCTTATCATAGTAAAAAAATCTTAAAATCTGCAGAAGAAGATGGACTCACTGTGAGCTCCTTCAGTTGAGGCCATCTACCGGCAAAACCGTTCTTTTCGGAGATCTCCAAAACAGCAATAGTTGGAGAACTGGTGCAGATCACAGCAAGACTGGCAGATGTTAAGGAACGGCAGTAACAAATGCGCAAAACCCGAAGTCTTCGACAACATCCGGCTACTGCACCTAAACCTTTGTCTGTTATGTTGAGACAGCCATTGCAACATAACTCTTCTAACTGAGGGAAAGCATTTGCAATGGCCATTAATCCTACATCTGAAATATTGGATTGCTTCTCCAAGTTTAAAGAAACTAGATGCGGTTTGACATTGGCCAATATCTGACAACTACTGTCTGAGAAAAAACTGCCGCCAAGGTGAAGTGGTAAGTCAAGAGTCCTGATTTTATTGAAGCGAACTAATAAAGCTCGAAAAAGACTGTCTCCCGGGTTTGACCCGAGTTTCAGCTCTTTGATGGCCATAGATGAAACTCTGTACAAGCGAATACAAGTTGCAGATATTGCTGCCGCATCTTTTGGAGCCGTCAACCGGTTACAGAGATTAATCAAATAATCATTTGGTAAACTGGCCAGGGAAAAGGATTCTGATTGGACAGGGGGATTCTCCGCCAATAATTGTTGCTCATTTCTGGAATTGCTAGTGTTGCTACTAACTGCTCCTGTAAGCGTAAAACCTGAATGTATAAAACTTGGTATAAAATGTGAAGCTGTAAAAATTTTAGGCATAAAACTTTTAGGTACAAAACTGCTAGCTGCTGATTGGTGCTCCTGGCGAATACGTTTTTCTGGAGGAGCTTGAACATTTGACTTTAGTAGTTCATCAGATGTCGGGGGGGGAGCCGGTGGAGCTAGAGAGAGCCAGCCATCAGGAACAGGAGCAGGAGGTCGAGGAAGACAAGAAGGAAAAGGAGGTAGCGGCGGTGCTGCTGCAGGACTATAGAGTGAGCAACACGAAGATGAAGGTTGTGTGCTGCAGCTCAGCAACCGTTGTTGATTCTGTAGACAGAGAAAAGTAAACAACAACAAGGCGAGGATGTGTTAGGAATAGTGAGTCTAACTCTAAAACCAAGACCTCGAGAAATAAACAGTACAGTAGGTGATTGACAAGTAAAATTACATTACTGGGACAAATAAGCCTATGGGAGTATTTGCAACCAGGAAGTAGCAACTTTTGCTAAAATGGACCGAGTAAAACACAAAAGAAGATCAGGTTTCAAAAAAAAACTGTGAACAGGAGGAGAGAGAGAAAGGGAGAGCGAACAGGTGGAGAGAGAGGAGAGAGTAGAGAGAGGGAGAGGGCAAGTATAATTTTTGAGAAGACGGAAAGAGTATAGAGAATTAAACTGACAGCAAAATGGAAAAATATTATGGCACAGCATTTCATTCTCTCAACATTCAATTAATGCATTCTCTCAGTGAATCCAGCGATTTACTAAACCTCGGACATATTTGAGTGATAATTCTTAAACTTACAACAAAGGTCGACAAGGTTCTTTATGAATTTCAGAATTCACACTTTAAATTAGATGCTTAGTTAACAGACCACCAGCCTTTTCACATCTTCAGGGCATAAACCAAACTAGTAAAACTTTTCATTCCAAACTTACAATTGCCAAACTTATGTACTTTTAAGCGTAAAACCTCCAGTTTAGTGCCTCCCCAAGTTAAATTAAAAAGCATAAAACCAATAAACATTAAGAACAAGTACATCAGCCAAGTAAATTCTTACTACAACTTTAGATCATAAACTATCCAAACTCCAAAACTCTCAACTCATGCGGGCTCTTAGAGTCTATTAGAATGATAACTTACAAACTCCTCATTCAATTTTCCTCCTAGCTGCAAACTCATCTTACAAAATTTTACACATACAATCAAACGTTTCCTTCGAAACTGCGATTAAAGAGATTCAAATTCATCCTCACTATAACGTACATAACAGCAGCTTGCTTACAAACCAATCCACACCCTCAAGCGCGAAAACCGCCGTACAACCTCGTACCGACGAAATCATCTTCAATTAATCATACTTAAATAGAAAACAACAAGCTTAGAACCTTTTGCATCAGATTATTGTTATACCTTACTGCCACATCAAAATATTCCGCGTCAGATCACTGCGAGATTATAATATTTTACATCATACTATTACTATCAGGCTATTACTACACCTTACCGCGAGGTTGAAACCTTTTACTTCAAATTATTGCTATCAGATTATCGGATGCAACGTTAACAATTTCCGTCAAATTATTATTATACCTTACTGCAACATGAAGTGAAAGGAGTAGGACAGCAAGCTGGTGAGCATACAGCACTAGTAAAACAGCATTGCAATCTGCTGATACAGCAGGCAGCCATGGCGGCATTTAAGCCTGCTGCTGTATCTTCAGCCAGCCTACAAAATTTTGAAAACGACAAAGTTTCTTGATGACAGCAAAAGAGGGCGGTCACTTCAGAGAAGACGAGAACTGTAGCAAAGGAATGCAGCCATCACTGCTGCAGACACTACCAAATAGCTAGCAAATAATTCTATAAAAAAAAAGAAATAAAAAAAAAACGGAACGGAATAAGAGCGTTTGAATTCATTTTACCATGTCAGATTAACCGAAAACAAGTCTAGTCATCAAAGTTTGGACTTTGAAGACTTGGTTT
This sequence comes from Zygnema cylindricum, assembly GCA_037447655.1. Taxonomy (NCBI): domain Eukaryota; kingdom Viridiplantae; phylum Streptophyta; class Zygnematophyceae; order Zygnematales; family Zygnemataceae; genus Zygnema; species Zygnema cylindricum. The sequence goes on along the minus strand of JBBHKE010001427.1, from coordinate 22,837 downwards.
CCCCGGGAAAAAGTATTTGAAGTTTTGAACCTTTTGGGGCTGCCGTACTCTCGTACAGAGTCACAGAGTATGAATGCTGACATGCTGCCGCAGAAGCCTTGCACACGGGAAGTCTAAACAGAACGTACATATCACCTGTACAATTTCCAGTACGGTAGATAAAACTGGTACAGGTAGTTATCCGTACCCGTCTATTGGTTTCAACTTTCGAACCCAATCGACTAGAAGACAGTATAGCACAGTACAGCAAGGGTATCGAACAAGCCCCCATACAAGTGTGGGACCTTCGGCACCTCGCGGCACCTCGCGCCGACATTTCTTACCTCTTGGGATCGGGTACGAGAAATAGGGTTTTGGGGTTTGGGTTGGAACGGAAGACTGGACAAAAAGTACGCCCTATTGCGGAACCGACAAAAAAAGGAAAAACCTATTCGGACAGGCTGTTGGATGCCGGACTCAAATAAAGTGAAAAACGACGTGCCGGCCTGAGATCTACCTAGATATACACGTCCTTTCACTGTAGCCATCTCAAATGAAAGCAGAGTTCAAAAGTAGGCGTTTCAATTGTAGGCCTTTTGTCGGCGCCTTTATCGTAAGTTGTGTTATGGGCTTTTCATGTGATCTTCTTAAGTCACTACTTTGATCAGCGACCGTCCGATCGTCCGAATCTGACGGTTTAAATAAAAAACTCCTCAAAACTCAGAGAAAAAAAAAAAATTTCCGAATGTTTTTCAAAATTTAGACATGACGTTTAATTCTCTATCGAACGATGTGCAACTCAACCCTGTTACTATTTTATTTCATTTTGCGGCCAATACAATATGGGTCTTAAGGGTATATTGTATTTTTTGCGTACAATAGGCATATTGTATGGGCGACTTTCACCTACTTTTGAACTATGAATGAAAGCCCCCAAAGCGGGTTTTATTTGTCGCTTCATGCTATAAATAGTACACCGTGAATCGTTATTAGACTTATGTACTCTATATCGGCGCCCCAAAAATATGACATTGATACCCGAAATACAGTGACTGATTCTATTTTATCCGTGACGTTAATTACGGTTCTTGTGAATTAGTGTCAATGGAATTTCCGTACTTATTTCATGAATAGTGTGGTGTACGGATGTGTTTGCTGGTACAAAACTGTACTTAATTACCAAACATCGTACGGAAATTGTAGTTAACTTATGTCGGTTGCATACAGAAGTGCGCTTAGAATAAACTTGGAGTTGAGTTTGCGACAAACGCGTTCGCAAACCCAAATTCTAATTATGGAGTAGTTACACTGAAAGGACGCGACATGGTACGGATTGTCAGATTTTGTACTTCTACCTATTTTAACGTATATGTAATGACGGCGGATTCTATATACCTAAATCAGCGTTATAGAGAAATTACAATTAAACATTTTTTTCATAATGGTATTGATACACAAATTAGAATCAATGACACTAATTTATTATTGATACAAATAATTTCTATAGTCTAATAACGATTCACGGTGTAGTGTCTATGACCATATTAAATACGATCAAGCCTTTGGACTAGGATTTACACCGGTTTGTATTCGTTCGAATGAGACAAGAGAAATAATAGCTTCAAAATATGAACTATGTGGACGCTGGTGGTCGACAACGTTTTTTTCAATTTGAACAACTCTGGTTTTAACTCAAGTTAAAACACAGTCTCATTTTTTGAAGTTTAAACCGTGCAGGAGTTATAATTGTCCGTGTATCCGTACATGTACAAATTTTCTTGTGTAGCTTACAAATATATGCACTTCTAATTTATTAAAGAGTCACACGTGTACAGATGTCTGGAGTAGATGAGGTACATGTAATTTTTAAAAACTTAAATCCAAATTTCAGGGCAAAAAAGTTAAAATTCGACCACAAAACGTTTGGCGATTTTGGTTGAATTTGAGGAGATGAATAATAACTAAACAAAAAAATTATGACAAATAGCTTTCTATACTTATAAGTGTCTACTATCTAATTTATATACGAAATAAATACCTCCACCCTTGTACAAATGATTTAACTATGGTTTAGATGCCCAAGATGTCGTCCGATGCCCTATACTATTTGGGGTATCAATTTAAACCCAACACCATAATCTTACTAAAACATGTTCCAATATGTTACGATGCCGTGGTAACGATGTTACCAATTATAAGATTTTTTTATTTAACGTTTAAAATGCAAACCCAATTTAAACTTTAATTGAAATATTGCCTCAATTTGCATAGTTAATATTGTGCATAGGTTCGAACTGCCCGTACGTTTTGCGTTCAATCGTATATTCTTCATTGTACTGTAACAAAAATATGTTTACATTTTTAAAGTACATAAATAGTAAGACATGTTTAAATGTATTCGTCATATGAAGTATATATACTTTTTAAAATTTTGAATATCAACCAGAATGGTTAAGAATATACTAAGAAAGAAAATGTAAAATGCAACTTTCAATCGCATTTACAACACTTGAGATTATACCCATCAATTAGGACGACAATTAACCTAGGGCAACTTTTTTTTACAATTTTAGCTCATCGTTGGGAGATAAATTATAATAAAAAAAATGATAAAAGCTATACACTTATAATTACATATTATAGGAATTATCTAGGAATTAATCCGAATTTAACATTATTATAAAGTTTTATATAATTTAAAACGTTTAGACTACCACTAGACGTTTTTTTCTTTGGATGCTATCAGTTTAAACCCAACATTGGTGGGGACTCTTACAACGAAGCCTTGCATGCTAAATGTTAACACTTATAACAACGTAATTTATTGCAAAATGATAGAAATTCCCTTATGAAGTATGAACGCTAGGTGAAAGCTTTGTGTAAACAACAAAGCAAATAAAAGCCATCAATGTTGTTTTGTTATTTGTTTAACATTGTATATAACCGTGTTGAATCAATAAAGCGTTAAATACCTTAAAATGTATTTGGGTTTTTACCCGGAAAAATAGTAATAGAAATCTAACAACATCTTCCGAGCGCAACAGAACCTAGCCTAGAAGTCTAGACCCTACGTGCCAGTGCGACGTGACGGGCAGAAGGCGTAAATTTTTGTCGCGCAGATTTTTTGACGCGCGGCTGTTTCTGAAGTACAGTGTATGACTCATCAAAGACACGCGGCATCATTTTACGCTTCAAAGGAGACGGCCCCGCGTTTCATTTTCGTTATGGACCCCAGGGCTGCAGCAAGATCCAAGTGAAATAAATAAAATAATGGAGCATGGAGAGCACGTAGCAATAATAAGTTAATTGGAGGCGCTAAAAACAAAAAATAATGATCCGACAAAAAATAGCACGGAATAATGCCCTTATTCGTATCAAAATTCATAATTTTAGATACGAACGCTCGGACTGGAGCTTATGAATACTGTACGGTACTCCAGGTAAACTCTGTCCTGTATTTTTCAACGGAGGCAAGCTGTTCCATTTCGCCGTCCCTAGCTAGATAATACTGCCAAATTCCAGCTGGAAAATGGGCAGCAGACTTAATGAATTCAGTTTCGCTTATGAAAGCGCTCACTAGGAGACAGAACCAAGGACTTGGAGTCACGGAGATTATGGTGTAAAATTCTGTCCTCTACTGTCAGGAGTCCTGTTCAAAAGTAGGCGTTTTTTGGTAGGCCTTTTGTAGGCCGCCTTTAGCGTAAGTTGTGTTACGGGCTTTCCATGTGATCTTCTTAGATCGCTACTTTCATCATAGACCGTCCGATCGTCCGAATCTGACAATAGTCCTATCGTAAGTTGTGTTGTGGGCTTTTCATGTGATCTTCTTAGATCATTACTTTCATCAACGACCGTCAGATCGTCCAAATCTGACGGTTTAAATAAAAAGTCGCTCAAAACTCACAGAAAAGATTTTTTTGTCCGATTTTTTTTTCAAATTTAGACATGACGTTTAATTCTCTATCGATCCATGTGCAACTCAACCCTGTTACTATTTTATTTCATTTTGCGGCCAATACAATATGGGTCTTAAGGCCATTTGTATGTTTTGCATACAATAGGCATATTGTATGGGCGTACGGTCACCTACTTTTGAACTATGGTCAGGACAGCATAGTAGTAGCATCGAGTACATAGGACACGACACCAATAAGAGTACGATTAACTGTAATGACGTGTACATCCCCCATTACTAGGAATTCAAGGCTATATTCTAGACACGTAACCGCAAAGCTACAGTCCTGCCGGACGAATAAATTAACGTTTCCACAAAGCAATGATATAATTGATACTTCTGGAACTTGCACGAATAAGACAGAAAGACGTACGGTGTACCTTAAACCCATTCTTTAGCTTTTCGAAGTACCCGAGGGTTATTACACGTTACATTGTTTTTTGCGTACGTGCGAATCTTCGGTATGACACAAATTGTAATGAATTAACAAGCGCCACGTAGGTGTACATGGGGAGTTAATTTAAAGCCGCCACGTCATTACTGTAGACGATCGCCTTTGCTCCAAAATTCTTTAACCACAGTAATGAGGCTTCTGGTAGACATCGCACGTGTGAAAATACACCGTGAAAATGCTGTTAACGTTTAATAACATTTCAATGACGACGTTTTTCTTTTTCCCATTGACCATGAAATAGCGTAGCTAATCCATATTTATTTTTGTTACCATGAATTCTTACAAGCTGCAAATGCTGCCACGATATGTAAATAAGCATTATCAACACTAATAAAAAAAAGATAATGATTTTCCACTCTAATAGCGTCCACGGGGTGGTGTTTTCTCGACGCGTGAAACAGTCCTAAATCTAAAAACGAATTGAAACGGTTCATACTTCATAAAGTACACCTTGAATCGTTATTAGCGTATAGAAATTATTAGTGTAAAAAAAAATTTACCGTCATTCATTCTAATTTAGTGCCAGGAGACGTGGCAGATTATGGTCCACGTCCTTCAATAGTGTTATCTATTATATTTAAGGTATCAATGTCAAAATTTTGGGGTGCCTATATAGCGTACATAAGGCTAATTACGATTCGCGGTGTAGCGGTCCAGAAAATATCTAACCTGCTATGTGTGACGTGTACTTCTGACACCTTCCCGCGTGTCAAGCACTGACGAGTCGCCTTCAAAAAGCGGATCCTGACGTTGATCCTTCAGTTCCATACGGTCGGGCAAAATCGTGAAGAAGATTCCAATATTGTACGAAACTATACGTCCGATCGGTACAGTACAGGTTGTCCATTTTCGGCTTCAAGCCTTCAACGGACACCGATAAGACAAAACTATGGTACTATAATTGTATGACGAACACGCATGTATCCAATAAAATGGTCACACGAGTAAAATGTTCCAAGTGAGACAAAATGACAGAGAAGCTATCACAGAAATGACAAAATTTGTGAAATATCTTCTTCATTCGTTAGGGCTCGGCTCCATTAGGGACACTTTTCGGTCCAAAGGGTAGGCATTGGGACCACTTTTGTCCAATGATATGCTCTCTTCGAGCGATGAAACAAAGGTCTTTCCGTTGCACGAACGCACCAAATCTTTGGCCAATCAAAATACGACGCGCTGCTCAGTGTACTTCTGACAGTCGATCCAAAATTTGTACGAATCTGAATCAGATTTTTCTTTGCGACAACCTATCCTGCATTTTTTCCTTTCCTTAAAGTACACGTGTCGCCCGAATTTTCCGCGGCTATACCGACTGATTGAGCGTTTTCGGGTCTATTTTTGCGGTTCACCGCATTTTGCGGTACAGCCGGACTTTGGACCCCTAAAAGTGCTCGGATGGAGCCGAGCCCTTTGTCCAAAATATTGAGATGTCCGTTCCTACCTGCCAAAAGTCTTTGTTGTCGTATTTCAAATTTTAGAATGTTCTAAGTTAGGGTGGACTTCCATTAGAGAAAAAGTGGGGTTTTTGACTGACGGCCGTACCGTTTCGTACAGGTTCGTACAGTTATTTTTTTCAACGAAAACAACATTACAGAAAATTGTCCAAGGTTGTAGGCGTAAATTAGGACCGTCGGATTCAATTATACTTTTTATCCGTGACGCCACGTCACCAACCCTACAGTTTTCTAAGACTGTGCACAGTGAGGAAAGTTCTCGAATACAGAACGTGTAAAAATAGGCCGCGTGGAAAAGGTAAAAATAATCCAGGATGAGCGCGCGCGTATGTGCGTACACGTCGCAAGGGCCATGTGCCTTCCGCCAGGGTGGCTGCGAATCCGCCGAAATTATCCCGTCACGCTCCCACCATCAAAGTTTGCCGCCGCCTTTTTGTCGTTGCGTTTTGAAATTTTGGGTAGTACATTTAATGCCCTCTGTACGAGTCATTAATTACCTCCGCTGGTACAGATATTATATCTGCTGGTACATATATTACCTCCGCCCGTACAGATATTGCATTCTGACATTGCATTCGAAGATTCTTTCAAGATTTTAAGCATCGAATATTAACCTACGTGTTACCAACCAGAATGAGCCACGCAGGTTTACAGACGCGACCTAATGGAAGGCACGCCCTTCAGTACAATTTTTCGTACAATTACTGGGACGCCTAATGGAAGTCCACCCTTAGTTACTTCTAACTACGGAGGACATTTTTAGGAGTACTCTGGGCCGTCCGATTTTTGAATATATCCCATATTCTAACCGCGAGTAGGTTCTGACAACAATTCAAGTTCCTCTGGAACTATGCATCAAACGGAGGCGTCTGACAAAACCTATTTATTCGTTATTGGGGAGAATATGGACGAAATAGTTCGATTGAACATGATGTAAAATACCATTTAGTGCGCTCATACTGTACGCATAGAAAGATAGAAAACTAACACCATGAATCGCTTAGAGAGTTAGGGTGGCGTTCAATCAAGATTTTATGTAATTGTACGGCCAACATTACAAGATGTTATATTTTGAACGATGTTCTATCGCGTAGTCTGTAATCCACGTGCTCGGGAATGAGTGGTACCACGTAATATAAGATCGTATATTGAAAATCGTCAAATATTTTTACACCGACCAACTTCAACTCGAAATCATCTTTTGTATACCATGTACGTGCGGACGAGGGCATTGTACCACACAAGTTTTGTACTATTTGCAAACGCTTGTCAGATGCCAACTCATTTTTTTAGGGTTTCTGCTTTTTTCGCGTGACGAATGAGTGCTGCCACAAATAGTGTTACGAATGGCTGGTAACAAAAATAGCACGACGAAAGCTCATTACGAAAATACTTTTGTGATTTCGGTTGGATTTTTGAATGTATGTGTCAAGTGCGGAATTTTTCGATTTCCGTTAGTTGTTGTCCTGACACGTATGTTCATTATCCAGCGTGTCGTCGCTCAAATTTGTTTGTAAACGGTGATGTACCTCGAGGAGGTATATCACCATTTACAGAAATTTTGGAAGCGAATGCTTCGCGAAAAAACATCCAACGGCCATTGTTACCTCATAGACATTTGGAGAATATTGGCCTGATTCTCTGTATTGTTGTTCGCTTATAAAAACATATTAAGAAGTACGGTGTAGTACGGAGAGGTACGGATTTTTGTAAACAACCTCACTTTTTGTATGATGCAACGCCACCCTTATAGTGTTAATAACACTGTATCACCCCCCTAAATTTTGACCCTCGAACCTAAAATAGAATTGATAATACTAATTTTATCATTTTCAGTAATATAGGTATGGTTTGGTTAGCGTAATATGGACAATTTTCAAATAGTGTAGTCTACAAAATGTGTCGGTCTGTATCAAAAGTGTTTGCAATTCCGTACCAATGTACAAAAAATGTGTAAAAAAAAAATCGATGTCCACACAAAAAAGTTAGTGGCGTCGAGCCGTTGACATTTAAAAGTGCACTCATGCTTGATTCATATTTATCAGTGATAAAGAAAGGGGAAAACCGTGCGAACTTGTTCTCTCATGTTTAAACGTTGACTATGTGAGCACAAGTTATAACGACTATGGAAATGCGCGCCCGAGTTAGTTTTATGTGTGTTAATTAGGGTTAATGTTTTGTTGGATCGAAATAATGAAGCCTAATATAGTTTTTTTCTTTACACTAACAATTTCTTAACACTAGAAGCGATTCACAACACTATAAGCGCCTCACAACGTAATTTAGTGCGAACATTAGTTAGTTTAGTGGCTCATGTTGAGCTACTGTAGTGGCCAAACGTAATTTAGTTTAGTCCATACTAAATCTGACTTAGGAACCAGAAGTCATTGGGAGACTCTTTCCGTGTTCTAAGTGGTTCTCGTCGATTCCAAAGTGTCAAAGTGACGATTTTGGAGTTTTTGTCTGCGCTCATTTCTAGAAATTCGATACGATCCAAGGTGAAACCGGAGATGCCAGCGTGGCGTTACTGAAGTATTTTTATTTTTGTTTTTTCTGCGTTCAATTTAAACAGCGTCCGTAGACATACGTGGCAACCCTCAATTGTTTTCTTGAAAACAGTCATAAAAAGTTAAAAACAGTTTCAAAAAATCAAACTGACACGTGGTGACATCGAAACAATTCGGTCTTGTAGAGTCTTGTAGCTGTTTTTGTCGCGAGAGCCAAAAAATGACATTATTTTAGCTGGTACCAAAACGACAAGCTTATTCCCTCTTTAATTTAACTGTTTTCATGCTTCACAAAGGTGCTTCTTAAATTTAATAACGGTGGAAGGTTTACTTGTACTTCATACTCTTTACGCTTAACACTAAGAGTTACAGCGTAGTTTTACCGTACTGTATTTTGTATTTAATATTAAATTATTCACACTATAAATTCTACATGTGGTTTTTGACTTTTTGTAGACTGTCGACGCTCTGTACTTATTTTCCGTACCGTCGTACCATATCGTACCTTATAAAGTTCTCAACTTCTAAAACTGTTCATGAGCTTCGAACCTGAACGAATAAAAAAATGGTCAAAATTTAAAATTTGTGCGAATCAAAATTTCGTTTCTTTTCTCCCACATTTAAATATGAAAAATATAATAAAGTTATATATTGTAACATACACATGAACCTTCGTCCTTCGGGACATCCGTTAAAATTGGAACGATACAGAGAAGATTAGCATGGCCCCTGCGCAAGGATGACACGCACAAATCGAGAAATGGTCCAAATTTTTTCTGTCGCGGCTCGCCAGAATCAGCTCAGCCACAGCTTAACGTTTCCATGTGAAACTACGGAATCCGTACATGAAATGGTCCAAGTTGGGAGAGAGGACGAGAGGTTGGGGATCACTCTCTCCCTCCCTCCCTCTCCCTCTCTTTACCACTCTCCCACTCTCTCCCTGCCTCTCCCTCTTTCCCCCTCTATATTGAAATAATATAAAAAGTATAAATTTACACCCTCTTTTCTTTGCTTTAAAACTAAGCGTGTTTAAAATT